>JBBCBC010000043.1:3173218-3777081 GCA_037126765.1 Stenogyne calaminthoides | reverse complement strand
CAAAGATGGAAGGCATTACCAAATCGGCGACTTTTTATGCTCTCTAGGTGGTAAGTGGTCTTCTACAGGCTTTGCCAGAAAATTGTAGTCAGAAGATGAAGATAGTCTGCTTTCCTATGGATCAGCAAGTTGCTATTGTACCCTTATGTTTTGCAGATTCTGAGACCTGCTTCAGCCCAATCAAGTTCAGTGTAGTCTGGACTTGCAGCCCGGAGAGACCTAAAACAGGTGCTTCTTCTTCTGAGCCTTGGGTGGTCGATGATGCAGCCTATTCAACACTAAGCATTTCTAAAAGTTTCTTGGAAGGATACACTCTAACTTTGACAGGATACGATGGAGGGCTGCTGCTACATGGAAACAGGAAGCAATAAGCACACCAGTAATAATCTAATATTTAGCTAATTCAGAGTAGTACGAAGAGAATCTCTAATAGTGCTCCTTATACCACTCGACACGCAGAGGTATATTCAGCACGCCCATCCGGCTCCAGATCGCATATGTTAAAGGGTCGAGAGGCAAAACAAATGGTGATATTCCAGGAAGCAGGGTGTCAGTATATTGGAGTGCTGGTGAGTAATGGTTCAACTCGGCAAAGCAAAATCATCATCTTCTTTCTTTCTTCAAATTTTTCTTATCTCGCTTTATCTCTGTTTCAGAATTCCTTGTTAGTGAATCCAGTGGATCAGAATAGAATGTATAAATCAGATCCTCAGTTTTGCGTGACATCATCATTGGAGTGATGTAGTAGATACTAAGTTTTATTTCTTGGCCTGTTGTTGTAAAGAGGATGTGGGAAACGCAATCCTATACTCTGGTTCTGGAGAGGGTGACCGGATGATAAGTTTGTTGATGCTGGCTAAACTCATTCCAGTCCTCATCTCCTTCTCCATTTATACAGCGGCTCAAACTTGGGACCACCTGTAAAAGTATAATTTATCAACAGGATACTCAAAATAAGCGTGATATATCTTCCATAAGTTACTAATTCATCTATCAATAACCAGCTAATGCAAGAGTAGACTATAAAAATCCCAAAAAGAAAAAATAAGGATTCTGCACTGAAATGACGGTATAAGCATGACCAAAGGCTATAGATACTCTATACCTGGAATGCACATGTTCAGAGCTTTAGCTGTGAAGAATGACTCCATGTCAAAAGGTAAAATAGTTGCGATCTATTAAATCAGAGAGCAAACTGTCCGCAAGCCGATGAAGTGTTGCCAGCACTAAAGCTTAGAGATGCCATTTCCGTAACTGGGTCCATTTATGAGCTTTGTCTTCATTAAGAGGTTTATGGTCATAAAACCAGGTATAGACAGCTGAATTTCTTCCCTCATCCACCTAACTGGATTGGTCTCCAGCAACCACATCTAGGAGATTATCAGCATAGTCCAAACGGAGGCCCTTTCATCATCAAAAGGTGAAAATCTATTCTCTTGAAAATGTCGCTTCATCTCTTCTCCTTCGTGATCATAATCCATAGTAATTTCAATACAGAGTTTATAATGTACAAAAACACACCCAAGGAAATATGGTGAGAAGGGCGAACACAAATAGAGTTGAGACATTGTATAAAACATGATAGGGGCAATAGAAAAGAAGCATACCTGTGTTAAGTAGATTGGTTCAACAACCCATGGGGATTTCTGATTAACAAATGTAATAGCCCCAGTAATATGATAGAGAATTTTCACTCTCACTTAACCTTGACACACAAAAATAAAAAGTTAATACAAACATAAAAACAGGGCAGAAGTAATAATATAGCCTATATAGGCTCCAACTGCCACAAATTATAAAGCAGCACTCTGTTCCCAAGGCATGGGCATAGCCTCAAGAAGTTTAGGCCACAGCGCAAGGATAAATTCTAAGGCGCTCCCAACAGACACGGCTTTTATCATGGCGATATTTCTTTGATGACATATCACCATGGTCCCCTGCAATACAAAACACCGCCTACTTTGCAGAAAATTATAAACTTAATAAATGCATACAAAGATATAGACAGGTAGAGAGATGGAGATAGACTATTATCTACCAAACACCATATGAAACATTACATTACAGAGAATTTATGTATCAGGGCCATTCTCCAGGATAAAGTTGTTTCTGTAATCCATCCAACTCGAGCCTACCAAACTAATACCTTTAAACTTCATTTATCTAAATATGAAAGGAAGCCATTCAACCATCCTAAAGAGAACGGCATATCACCCAAAACATAACTTCAACTACTAATGAAAAACCATTTGCACGATGCTAAATTCCTCCTGAACTTCCTTATCAGAAAACCTCAAGTAAATCGAGTAAATCTCTATCGTGATAATTGAAAAACATACTACAAGAACTACATATGCTCAAAAAATATGAACTTATTCTTAGTAAAACGAAACAAAAGCAGTATATGAAAATCAAAAGTGCAATACACCTATTAATTGTCAAGCAAACGCAGAAGAGGGAAAAGAGCAACATGGTCAATAATTTCCCGGACATGCTCTGGAGGCATATTCTTCTGCGTCTCAACAAAACCAAATTTCCGCTTATCGCTGCAACGCCATTCAACTGCATCCATTTTTCTCGCTCTTCGTCCAGCTGAGACTCACTCGGCACTACAGTATACGACGGCGGCAGCGATGGCAGTGGCGGCGCAACTGGCTGTGCGCCACTGGTCTCCTGGCGGCGGAGGCGCACAATAGGTTGAGCGCCACTTTGTTCCCGGCGGTGGCGCCATCGAGTGTATCCTCTCCTGCCGCGCCGCTCCCACTGTGCCCGGTGGCGCAGGGTTACTGCTGTTGCTCCATTACATCGTTGTTGTACATGCTTCAGTTGAACCAAAGCCCTAAACCCCAGTAATGCTTTCCGACCAGTACAAACTCAGATTTGTTGGAAATTTTCGAGATTTTCTACAATTTAGTAGAATAAGCGAAACTTTGCTAATCACTAGAACGACAACAGCACTTCCTCGATTCCTCCCCAGTGTGGGATCGGGAAGAGAAAGTGAAAATTGGGTGGAGAGTGCCGTGAAATTGGTTTTATATATTGCTGGTGATTGCGGAGGACGGTGTGGGATGAACCGCCTATGTGGTTTGGGCCTGTTTGTAAAATGAACCGCATAATATGGTTTGGGCCTGTTTGTAAATGAAACCGCACAATGTTTGGGCTCACAGATGGCCTTTGAGGTTACAGGGAACAGGTTATTAGCACCCTCTTTGGGAAATCCATCACCCAGACATTTACCTCTCATTTGATTAGAACACCCCACCGTGGCACTCTCTAAACTATCCTCGTTTTTGCATCCCTGAATTGTATACACCACACAAATCCTACATTAAAACTCTGCGACCACATTTCTGGTTGCGAAATCTGCAAACATCGCAACCCAAACGCCAGCCCTCCACAGAACTGCTTGCCTGAATTTATGGGAAGGGGGGTGTTTGTGCGTCTACAGAGGAGAAGGAGAGGGAGGAGGTGAATTGAAGACCTGCAAGCACTCAAAATTATTAACTTAATGGTGGTGTATTTCCTAAAGATAAAAGCATTAACCTGGCCTTGCAAGTGACTTATTTGAATTGATGAGTACAGGAACACTTATGTTCTATTATACTATGAAATATTTACATCAATTATCAAATTTCCATAAAAATACATTTGCTATATACAAACACTAGAAAACTGTTTTATGCATGATTGAAATAATCTTTTTTTTATATATTGTTATTTAATTAAATGCATTGATTTCTATATAAAAAATTGTGCAAAGACAATGTGGGACGAGATGTTGGTTGAAGCAATTTGTATAATCTATTTTTTAACATCTAGACATGATATTATGTATATTTATTATTTTGCTAAGTATCAAAACTAATTGCAAGGTCAAGGTTTGAATGCTGTGAAGATAATCAATAGAATGTGGTTGGAACTTGTGATTTTGGGCATATGATTCGGAGAATACAAGTAATGTATTTGTTGGTTGGGTGGAGATGTTGATTTGGTTGGGACTTTTATAGATGTGAAAAGTACAAATGATGGATAATTTACATAGGTAAATATTATGATCTTCGGCATTGTAGAAAGCAAATCTTTGTTTTAGATCTATTAAAACAAATTTGATAATTACACTGCATTAAACTTCTTTTTGTTAAAAAGTTGTTAAATGCTTTCTATGGACATATATAAAGTGACATTCCCAGCAATTTATTTTTATGTTATAACACTAGCTCCACTAAGATTCATGTTCAACATTTTCATAGCTATATGCATAAGACATCATTTCTTAAGGGATCTTGTAGGTATTAAATGAATTTATATTTACCCACTAGAAAAACAATTGTCCGACATTTTCACCGAATCCTCGATCATTAAAGGCCATTTTCTACCAAAAAATTTTTGAATCATAGCTTATTATATATTATGTGATAACATTAAGAATTATTAGTAAATACCTGCTAGAAGACTACCATGTCACGGTTATTTGTTCGAGTTAATACATTTCGATAAAAAAATGTAATAAAAATTATCTTCACTGCCTTTTAATTCCAAACAATTAACCTAAATTTGATAATCGACTCATTAGATGGTGATGTGACAAATTTATATATTGATTGTCATACAAGCCTGGTCGTAGAATCCCTCTTTATTACGGTTGAGATATATAGTGACTGACGCGTTCAGATATACTTTTAGTGAGTTTGATGAAATTTTTACGTATTTAAAACTATAAATCGCCAACTGATTTATCTACGCTAACTATCTAAGTACACCGTGAACACTAAATAATAACCATAAATCATCTGCCCATGAAACTATGAACTAATTTCTCATGTTTTGTTAAACCATATAATGATTTATCATTCTTACCTTCATCATATATATATAATTTGTTTCAGAATGCTTTTTTAACGTAGATACAAATTTTCATATTGTATCTGGTTTTTCATTTTATACATGTATTCTTTGTTACCCAGTTCAAATAATCTATTTTAGTAAATATTTTCAATTGAGATTGCTTTTTACTAACACATTTGCAATGCATAAAAAATCTTCTTGATTGAGCAACTATAGAGAATGTTGTCGCCACATGACGCCCAAATTTACATAGACGGATCCACATGTAATAAATAAGCTGAAAGACTTTTGTGGAATTATGGCCTCTAATTCTCTTGAGATGAGTATAGTTATGGACCTGACCTTTTGAAATCCTCTAAATGAAGAATGTATGAAGGTATTTTTTATCAATAATTTTTATATAATTCTGAATTTCTGTCTCTATAAATCGATCCCACATTATTTCAAATTAAATTGTAGTTTCTAAAATTTCAAAAACGTCTTCTACTGTAAAGGTTCACCCAACTCAGACTATTATGTGTATAGTATATATTTTTTTCATTTTAATTGTAGGAATTTTTTGCTATATTAATTTAATGAGGTTCGGGTCGCCTACCCAACTTAAAACCATCCAAAAAGAGGAGACTGCGTGAAACCTGGTAAACTGAAACTCACCACGAGACGGTGCCAGAAAATTACAAAATAGCGACAGGGAGGGGAAAAACAAACCCACACCAACTACTTTAGAGTTATTAATAATGAAGCCAATAATTAATCAACAAATGTAATTAATAATTTGTTTATTTTTTATTACTTCCAGTTTGAAGGTATAGTTGTTGTAAAGTATTCCAGGCTAATATAAGGAATTGTTAATTTATTGCGTTACAGCAAAAGACATCAAAGCAGACCAAGTTGTTACAGCAGTAAACCTAAAGCAGTTCACATCCTCATATTATTTGTGGGTTTCGTATTTGAGCTTAAAATGATCATCTGCTGAAAGAATCGCCGGTTTTCAGTATTTGTGTGAAAAATTGCCCTGATCTGGTTTTAAAAGAATCGATCGCCCCTCATATTTGTTGCTGGTTTCCAGTATTTGAGTAGAAAAATCGAAGAAGAATCGCTGTCTGTTATAATTTTAATTTTTCCGTCTTTATAGCATATCGGGTCGGTTTTCGTTAAAATCGCCCCGTCCTTAAAAATAAATAGCTGTTTTCAAATTTGTATGTTTATATTCTCAATTTTCAAATTAAAAGGTGACCCGAAATTACTTTTGCAAGAGAAATAAAAAAAATTACAATATGGCCACAAATATAATCACATTCTGACCATTATCAACATTTTTTAAATTCAATTTTTTTTCTCACAATCAATATGAAATTCAAAATTTATATTTACTCATGAAATAACAAGATCATAAAAGACAAATTCTCATCCAAATATAAAATGCACATCCACTTAAACTTTTTAAAAAACATATAAAAATGTACAATTTTTTTAAAATTGTTTTCTATTAATTATTATTTCCAACAAATAAAGGTACTCCTATTTAAATGCTAATATAGAGACTACTAGAGTATCATTAAATAGTAAAAATTAAAATTAATAAATCAAAAAGTTATGCAATGCGCGACTATAGCGTGAAAAATAACCGACCTAATCTGACATGTATTATAATAAATCATATCATATCTCCTGATAAAAGGAACCGGCCTAAAAAATTAAAAAGAAATTTTTGAATGGCAGGGAAGAATTACTATAAATAAGATTTGCGTAGCTGATTCGATTTGTTCTCAAGAATAATGTCTGTACTGTTTGCAGGTAAGAGATCGTTCTTTCGAGGACATAGGTCTGGGCGCCGCCGTCGCCGCCGTCAGCGTCTCTGCTTCGGTTTATATGAGTTCCGGTGCTCGTCGCCGGTCCGGTTCAGCTACCTGCCGCCGCCTCTTCAATCTGGGTCCAGCTGATCAGCCTGGCGTTTTGGTTCCCTGACAAGCGGTATTCAGGTGATTGTTGTTTATTCTTCTTTTATATATTTCTAACAGATTGAATAAGCGTTTTTTTTGGACTTTACACGGGATTAGATTTCACTCTGCGTTTAACAGTCTGATTGATCTCGATTGTTCGCGAGAAGTGATTATCTTAAGCCGTGATTTTTAATTTTAAATATTTAGGTTACAATTTTGCGGCAGCGCGGGTAATCGAAAAGGTGTATCTTTGGCGAATTTATGTGGATTGGCGAAACAGGCGGTTGGAATTTTTGATGTGAAGTTGTGACAAGCGGTTCAAAGCCCATGGAAATAACCTGCATTCATCAATGTTTTATACTTAAATTTCGTAGGAAATATTGTTTAGAATGATGTGATGTTTTTTTAAAATATATCACCAAAGACACAGGTAAGCAGCCACTTCTGGAGGATTGATTTAGTGTAGATTTAGCTTCATGTTCTTTCGCGAGTCCCTATTTTTTGTAGTTTAGTTTTATTTGATACATTGATGAATTTTTCTTTTTTTTCTAATTAGCTTAATGAAATACCTCAGTAGCTTGGGAAAAATAAAAAGAACTTGTTATGTCGCTCCTCGGTAGTTGTTAAACTCTGGTTCTCTAAGCTGAGAACTTGTTTTCTTTAGAGTTTTTAAATTTTCTTAGCAGAATTTGATTGGTGATGTTTGCTTTAATTTCTATCGTGTTGATTGGACCCCTATTTTAGACAATCGTTATCCACTGATTGGTTTTGCGGAGTATCGTTTAGCTCCTTGAGAAAAGCACTATTAGAGTCTGTCTATGATTCTTAGATTCTGAAGAAAGCCTTAACAACCTTAATCTTGGATATGCAAAGCGAACTCAGTCTTTACCTACTGAAGAACATCCAATTATTATGTATGTCTTTATGCCACCAGAATCCAAAAACAAAGGCACAATTTCTTGATATCTACACTGAAGAAATAATGATTTTCTAATTATTGACAATTTTTGTTGATCTTTCATAATGTCTGATGCATATGCTTTGCGGTTTTAATTAAGGTTCAATGTTCAAATTTGATAGATATTGATTTTACATTATTATTGCAGCCACAAATACTCAGATGGGGGTGCAGCTTGGAGGAGGCTCAACCCCAAAGCAACTCAGTTCAGAGATGGTGCAGCATGGGTGGATTTACTTGTGAAGGAGATGATGAGTGCCACTATGTTGATGATGCGCAACTCGGAGAAGGACGAAAGCGAGAGCGCTGAAATCTATCAGCACTCAACAGGCGGAGGTGTGGCTGAAGGTTTTCACAAGGTTAGCAACCAACTATTATTTCCCATACACATTCTGATGTTAAGAATTGATGAGTCCCTCTTGAATGGATTTGAGTTCTCATCAAGAGTTTTTCATGGCTACCCATATACATATATATTGTTTTGACTGAAATTTAGGCCGTTTGATGAACTTTATATTGGCTGGGTGTATGATCTACGGAACTCTCACACGCCTTTTTCTGCTCACAATTATTCATCGGGCGCCAGAGGAAAATAGACATGCTGAAGGAACAAATTGAAGGGCCACGAAGGTAATGCCATCTCAAACGCAGAAGTATCCAACATGAACGTCAAAAAGAGTATGACATGAGAGGAACCAGAGGTGCACTGAAGCAGCAAGGTCTCAATATCAGAGCAGTGTCGAACTCTAGAGGTACCCACAACTGAGGCTTTTAATTGTTGGTAGAATTTTTCACTCTTTCATTTTAATACATGTGGCTAATGGAAATATCAAACTCTAATCACTTTTTTGCAGGTGAATAAATCACGCCTTTGTCGATAAGTGCTTAAGGCCAGAACAGCAGAGCAGTTCATCCCGGGCGTTTCCATCCAGATATATTCTGGATTCACTGTTAAGAATGATCATGTTGAAAGGTGTTCAACACTCAGCATCATATGTATGTCGAATTGTATGAATTTGCTCCATTTTTCCTGAGATTGGGCCTTCAAATAACTTATTATTTTATTATTTATCAAAAAATTATTATATACAGGATGGATGTTCATTGCGTGATAAATCTACATGCATCATTTATTGATACACCACAGAAAAGGTTTGATGAATCTTCATTGAAAGGTTTTGTGTGAGATCAAATTTCATTTCGTCAGATAAAGTTCCAATATATTTTTTCAACTACCTTTATTGACAAAAACTTGTATATTATATGATACCATGTTTATCCAATTACAAACTAATTAATAAATAATTTATTTTTTCCTCTTCTACATACACATTTTACTTTTACAATCTAAATTCAATTTTTTTTCATGTTTTATCCATAGCTAGACCACAATCACAAGCAACAACTTTTTTACAAATTATTTATTTTATAAATTTAACAATTAAATCTATAATTATTTTTCATTATATTTAAAATATTTAAAAAAATATACACAATTATTTAATATTAAAAAATTATAATTATAATTATAATAAAATAAATTACAAATATCCAATAACAAAATTAAAATTACAAAATTGAAATACAAAAGAAATAAATAAAATCAAGTTACAAATAAATGTGTGTAAATTATAATGAAGCAAAAAGACGCAAATTACATATTTAATTAATAACGTATTTAATTTTTGTCATATATAATTAATCAAATCGTTTAAGATGCATGAGCTTCTATTACGTAAATTGTTCCCTATTAATTATATATTGATAAATTTGCAATGTATTCGCGATAAAAATGATTGATCATCATCTACTGCAATTGATAATAAATACGTGGCTGCTTATAAGATAAAATAATATTTAATAAATCTTAGACCAATCTGCTATAACATAACAGGTCATCAAATAACAGGCTGAATTTATTTTTTTACTTTTTTCTTTTGTCTTTTCTCATGACCGCATCACCACACCGACAAACATGGTCTCGAGCGCACTGCATTCTAAATGTCGATGAATCAGATATCTATTTCCATTAAAACGATACACTCATAGTATCGCTTTATAGAAATATTGGTCGAAAAGCCAATTACATAAAGATAAATTAAGCAGTAGATAGAATAGCTTATCTTATTTAAATATCTACTCATACGCGATCAAGAGCCATAACTCTAAATCCCATGATCAACCGGATTGGGTAATTTGGCCGACTGGCCCATACCTAAAACGATCCTTATCAATATTTTTTAAATATTTTATATTACATTAAAAATAAAAATAAATGTGCACTTATAAAAAATTTAAAATTATATATTATAAGTTTAATCTTGAAATAGACACAATAAATAATGTATAACACAATACAATTTAAAATTAGAAATGATAAAATAAGAACTAAGTATTAAATTAATTTTAAAAATAAAAAAAATAATAAAAATATGTTCAACTGAGTTTTTTCCGTTATGGCTGATTTTTTTTTATCTAACTGAAAAAATAGTTTTTTACATAGAATCGGATCGGGTGATAATCATAATATATTAATAAATTAACTAAAATAAGTAAGATTAACATATAGTAATTTCATAAGTTAAATTACATTATTTAATCCTCCACTGCTTAATCAAAACATATAACTCAGATTTATAAAAATAAGTTAAACGTCAAGAATGTAAATAAGCTTATAATATTTCAAACAGATTCCAAATAATGCATTAGACCTTAAAGAGTATTTTAGATAATTTTACTTGGGCAGCAATAGCATGCGCAACTTCATTTGAATTCGTTAGACGCTAAGACCATAAATGATTTAAACACGCACCCATTATATCGAAGACGAGATCTCTGCTTTTATACTAAATCAATAATTATTTTTGAGTATTAATACATATAATTCAAACAGATATAAATCAGATATTTTAATATAATAAATTACACGTTTAAAAATAATAAAATATAAATGCACAATAAACTTAGAAAGATGTGTACAAGAAGCTAATAGAGTAATCAAGTCACAAAAATCCAGAATATAAACGTAGTAATAGAAGAAGCGTCGCAGTATAGTTTTTGAATTTTTTAATTAATTTACGCTAGTTTTCCACACCTACACAAAAAACAAGGAAAAAAAATAAAAACAAAAAAGTTAAATGAAAAAAAAGAAAGAAAGCAGAAAATGGATTATTTCTGATAACCACCAATAGAGCTGAAACTCGAAAGATTAAAAGCGATGAGCCGCAATCCCAGAATTGTCCATTATTCTTTCTCCCAACATCTTTCATCACACACTTACAGTTAGTCCACACCTCAAGCAATCTTCAATTTTGCAAAAATTTGTTAACATTTTCATAGCTACCACAGACGGCCGCCGCCGCCGCTACTACTACCACTGCAGTTGCCGCGTCGCTATTTTTCCTTCTTTCGTTAACGCCCAATCGGCAAACTGTTCAGTGCTCTGTTGGGCTTCATGTCGACTTGTTTATACAGGTGGGCAATTTGTGTGGGCAATAAGAAGTTTATGCAAGTTTTCTGTATCGCGCCAAGCAATAACTGAACAATAAAATGTCTGCACGGAGTAAGGTTTGGGGAGAGCGGTTAATATGCATGATTATTATATTTACTCTTGGAGTTCCGAAATATGCTATTAGCAAGGGAGATTAAGGCTGCTTATAGAAAGTTAGCTAGGCAGGCGGAGATGAGGTTTTATTTTGGGTTTATTCTGTTTTATGGATTTTGTGTTGATATTTCTGGAAGCGTTTCAAATTGAGGTTGATTATGATTTATGATATCCATTATGATCTGATTAGGACGTGGTTTAGTTTGTTTCTATAATTTAATCCAAATATATGATAATTGATATAGTACTTAGATTGACAATTGTAGTTTTATTTGGTGTTTTAGGTTCCATCCTGATGTCAACAAAGAGCCTGATAAACTGGAAAAGTTTGAAGGAGACTGTGTGCGGCATATGAGGTGGTGATCAGATGAGTATTTTTCAAATATGTATGATTATAATGTGGTTGGTTGTTCTTTTTCCCAGAAACCATTTAGCCTTTTGAGAGAGGTTAGAGGATTATTGAAAACCTTCTGTTTTTTTCAGAGGCATTCTGTTGCCAAAACTATTTCTTTTGGTTCAGATTTTTGATGACCCAAGTCATCTTGCTGTCAAGTCCCTGACTGTTTCTCCTTTTTAAGCCAATCCAGATGTTTGTTGGGAATTCAGCATGACAAATCACCTTTGATGGAAACGACTCCATTCTTTTTATTTGCTAACATTTCCATCTCGACGATTTCTTATATTCGTGCAACCTCATATTTGAAAATCTTTCAAAACCAAGTACTTGAGGTTGTACTTGTGTCAAAACCTTACTACGCTTAATATTTTGTTTTACTTGACGGAGAGCTGTTTTTGCTATTTTGGAGTTTGGATATGCATTTATTATTTCTTTTAATGTATCCCATACTAGGGGTAATATCTAGCATCTGTCGCCGAATTTTTTTCTGGTTTTCGATTTCTGTAGCGACGATCACTGCATCTTTTTATATCTATGTTAAGTTATAACTCACCAATTTAGTAGGTCTCTGTGTTGGCGATCTTTTCTGTTTCTCTACTCTATATGGCTTCCTGCTGCACTCTCTTTCATATATTATTTACCTAAGTCCTATTTTTATTTGTTAAAAAGTTGAATGAATCATGATCTTCATTTATGGTTAAAGAAGAGTGCCTTAGTAGTTTGGTCGATCTGCAATATATGTGTGATTTATTATCTAGAATTTGTGTGCACGAAAAGTCGTGAATTTGGACATAACATTGTCAGGTACCACACTGTATATTAAAAAGAGCTTTATATGATCAATATGGTGAAGCTGGAGCGAAAGTGCCACAGTAGGGGACCCAGTATACAATGCATTCTATATTTCTAGTTTTAGCTTTTCTGTTTTTGAAGTTATCAAATGCTTGTTAGTAATTAGCAAACTTGATTGCAGAAAATACGCTATGTTATGTATGCGACAAATATAATTAGGTAAAGCTGTATTTATGATACATGTTTATTCCACAGGGCGACAAACCCTTTTGATCTTTTTTGAGACATTTTGGGCTCAGCATGGTGGGTCCCCTGGGATGATGCTGATCTGGATTTGGAGCATCTCGGTCAGAGACTGACTGTATCCAAAGCGGTGAAGATCTCCGGTGAGTAAATTTTTGAGTCTGTTGTTTTTTTTACATGTCGTCTAAGTGTTCATCTGTCAGCGTTGATTTGAATTGTTCTGTCTGCGTTTTCTTCAAGATGTAACTTGCCTGTATACTTTTCCAGTTTGAAATGAGACTTAAGGTAGGTCTTATGATTTCTTGTGTTTGTTTTTGGATTTGAAATCCAGTAGATGACTTTGATGAATAGTAAAAGGTGTATGTTCGGGTGTAGATTTTGTAGGATTTGATAGGACACATGATTTGAAAAATATAGGTGATAGATGATTGATTATTATTGAAATCGTGTGTAAAGTAGGGGAGAGGAGTGCAAAGTAAAAAAGTAGGATGAGAGAGCGTTTAGTTAGAGATATTAAGAATTACAAAAGTAAAGTAAATGATTGATAGTGTATATTGAAAATTGTGTTTGTAAAAAAGTAAAATAGATGGGTAGAATTTTATAGAACTGAAACTTATACCAAAATCCGTTAGACAAACGAGGATTTGAATTTGAAATAAAAATGTGTGGGGGGGCCATAAATAAAACACAATTCTTATAGCACTTAAGGTTCTTATTTCTGATAGTGTTGTTTGTTGGTATCAGACATCCTATATCCTCATTAGTTTAAAATGAATCTTCTGGAAGTTATGATATGAGATTGAATCTTTCATGCTATATTTGGGGGCTGAGAAAGACCTTTAGCTGTCGATCTTGGAAACATGTGAAGTTTGTGCTGGTACTGAGCAAAAGTGGGCTCCAAAATGAGGATTTGCTCAACATGTGGGTGGCAGAGGCTGTCATGAGAACTGAGCAAACACCTTTGGCATGTTTTCACAGGTAATCTTGTCAGAACACCCTATTGCCTTTTTTTTGGGAATGCCAAACAGTGAATAGTGCCATAATTATTAAGCATTAAAAGTGATGTATCATTTCCAAGTTAACTTCTACAGCTTCTAGGATCCCATATTTAGCCACCCATTAGTATAAAGTTGGTTTATTTTTTAAAATTATCATGTGGCTTTGGTATGAAGAGCATGGGCTAGTAATGGTAGGGATATAAGAACTTGTTTTCTCGCTCTTACTGACATATAGGCTGACTGATATCAGGATGCGTTATAACCAGTTAACCACAAACTAGTGGCCAAGCATCAACCAAAATGTATTTAACTCTTTCTTAAAAAGTCTGACATTGCAGAAGGTCTTTATACCAGTTTAATGTATTGGAGTAATTTGAAAACAAAATGCTTTAATTCAGGTTTCAATATGCCCAAATTGTGGTGGTGATGGTGAAAGATATCTGAACTGCGTCGTAAAATTTGGCGCTGGCTGGTACGAAGTAGAAAAGACATCAAAGTGAAAAAATCTCCTGGAGGAGCAAGGCAGTATTCTTCGAAAGAAGTTGGAGTAGTGGCAATGGTGACCAAAAGGGTATGTCATTTGCTTTTTTATTTCTTCATGTATAGATCTAGCTTATTCCATTAAAATACCCTCGTGAATTGAAAAAAACAATCTGCTATACTAAATTGTACTCACTACTCCAAAAAATCTCTTGCATCCTATACTGGTTGATAAAACATTATGTTCATGCTCATAATTAAATCAAACAAATGATTGCCATGTTAAAAAATGGCACAAGATCTTCCAGTAGAACCCTCCTGATTTAAAGGCCTGGATAGATCCTGGGTACTCGGTATTTTTGAGCTGCAATGGGTTCAGTTTTTATTGATTTTCCATTCCATACAGATCCTTCCCATATACTGCCTTTTCCATCTCTAGCTCTTTAGTAATGGACCGCAAGCTGATGTGGTGTTTTTGTTTGTTTTAACACATGATTGTTGGTTTAATGCTTGCTTTTAATTTTCTTGGGGCTGCTCTTCCTTCAAACAGGCCTACCTGGAGATCTTTTTTTGTCTACTCTTGACATTACTGAGATACCTGGAGATACAAAGAGATGAAAGAATTCTTATTCTACTATTTCAATTAGCTATCTGGACGCCTATATTGGGAACTGTCTTAAGGTACATCTGCTCTAGTTTCCTCAGATTTATGTATTTTCTCAGTCTTGTTATAGTTTAGCAAATTCATATGAGCCATGATGATGTCTCGGCCTGAGACAATAAGGGTAACTGTTTTAACAATTGTCACCGAATTACAATTAGTGTATATTTATGCTCTAAACTATTTGAACTTTTTGCAATTGGCCTTATGTACTGTTCATATTTATATCTTAGGCTTTCTTTTCCTGATTAGAGTATGTTCGGGGTATGCCATTGTGCCAAAACAGACCACTCTAAATGAGTTGTTAATAATGGCATGCCGGAGATTGAATGTCAAATCAATGTGTGAGATTGAAATGCATTATTATTATATTATTGTTGGTGATTGTAATGCCGATTGATGATGAATTATGATTTAATTATATTGAGAAAGGGCGACAGAGAATTGATTAAAGCAGCGCAAGGATAGAGGTTTATAGGTGTTAGTGATGAGCCTTTTTAAAACCAGAATCCAAAACCTAAACTATTTATCACTGCGGTTGTCAAATGGTGAAATGTTGATTACTTTTCTGGTTTTGAATAGGTTAAGACGTTGAAGTTGAATGACTGACCTCCAGATTCCTCCTGGTACTAACCTGGGAGATGTGTGCTTTGTATTGACAAGAAAAAGGTGCACCTAAAACTTCTAACAGGTTGATCAACACGCAGACCATCTATTCACTGCTCAAGTTAGCATACCAAAGCGTGATAGGGTTTGTTCAGAACCTATTCCAACTCTTTCTCCGAGTACCTTTGACCTTCTTGTTTTATAGAAAATCGTGAAACTAGTTTCTTTCTGCTGCATTAGTTGTAGCTTTATGACACCTTCTTTTTCTGTGCAAAGCTTTGCCAAATGATTATTCTTTATATCGCTATGACTATATTGTAAAATATTGTTATGCGATATTTATGTTTCTCTTGATTGATATATTGTTTTCAAGCATCCTTTGTGTCTACTGCGTTTTATTGGTGCCTTGGAATTAAATAAACCATTTTATTTATGTTCATCAATTTATGCTATATGTATTTTGTTACTTAAAAGGTGCTCAAGCAAACTAAAGAAAGGCGAAGTACCTTATCGACCTGGAGTGTTACCACTACAGGATAACATATTACAAAACTATCTTATGATTCATATTTATATTATGCACAGGGTAATATATCCCAATTTTGCTGTTTTAGTGACTGAACTTATTTTCTATTTGACTTGCCTGTTTTTCCACCAGCGCCATGCATAAGGTTTTGATTTTTTCTTTTGAGTTGAGATACTGTTATTTTATATCTTCAGTACAAAAAGAAACGAACTGATTTTATGAGTTTCTTCGCTTTTGGTAACTCTGCCACCGTAGAAAAAGACGCCAATTCAAAGTTCAACAACCTGGTGAGTAGTGATATGGAACTGACATGAATCAATCTTGATTTGTTGCATTATCTCTCTCGTTGATATTTTTGACTGATTCAATATCTGCATTACAGAAGAAAACGAGACCGGCGAAGACTCACACGGAAAATAAAGATGTACCAGAAGATGAAAAACGATGTATGGAAGCAGTTGAAAGATTTAGCTGCATATTCTTTCTTTTTCTATAATTTACCGTAGTTTTCAGAGCTTGATGAACTTATGCCTCATTTCCATACGTTGACTCATTAGAACGTAAGTATGTTGATTAACCAATGCAAAACATGAATTTAAAAGTGGGTTAAAATATTTTCGATGCTCTACAAGATTCAAATATAAAGAAAACATCACAGTTTCCGGTCATGTTACATAGTTAAATATCAGTGCACAATGGCTCAAGTGTTTGCCCATATGTATCACAGTGCATTGCTATTTTATTTCTTTCTCCTCCTTTTGATCATTATTGTCTAATCTTGTACCTTTCTTCGTATTGCATTATTTATTTGCTTGTACAGTCAATACTGAACATAAAATAACGCTTTTGTCGGTTGCAAATGGAGCAAATGAAATGGCTGAAAGACAATCTATAACTCTTTCACCTGATAGAAGTGGGGGCTTACTGTTGATTACCAACATATCTGCAGGTTTTGTGGTATGCGAAAGTGTTCTCGCTATATGTCTTGCAATCACTTCTTGCTCTTCGACGACTGGAGTGATGTTTAGATTGTAGAAGAGAAGTTGAAACAAGAATATGGAAATCATCGATTTGCTCCTCCTATTCGGTGCTGTAAATTGTAGATTGAGCTACCATAGAATGATAGCAGATGTATTCTTTATCCATGAGCAACACTCTGAAATCTTGGGAAAATAACATTATTATTTACTTTGATCTTCAATACCGTAGTTGATCAAGAGTAAAAACCAATCTCTATGTCTTCTTAGCCTGTCCTGTCTATCTCATCTGTGTATACTATTATCTAGTAGCACTTGTGCTATCGTCAGACACTTATAGCCATACACAACACGAGAATTCATGCCGTATACCTACATGGAACGAAATTTTGGTATCTAATTTATTTTTTTATATAATTTATTAAAATTTGACATGATATAGACATTAATGGTATACGATAGATGCTAATGTACATATAACATTTATAAAAATATATAATTTTTAATAAAATTACAAAACATGAAGTCTTAATTTTTTTTTTTAAAATTTATCGTAATGGGGACATCTAATGTTTATTTATACAAAAAGTTTGTGTCCCTCGCAGAAGCACGATAAGAATACTAATCCACAATTTTCAGATTGAAAGTTGGTGGTTGTGCTTCGCTTTTCGAAATTGCCACCACTGCTATTCTTGACTCTCGATAAGTGAACTATATATATATATGGCATGAGGAAAATGTTTTTTTTTCTTTTTTATAATTTTGATTGGTAATTTTAATATATTTATATGTGTACGCGAATTATTTTAAAACTTATATACAACAAATTTTGTCTAATAAGTACATTTGGTCTAAAGTAAAGATTATGTATTTGGTTCATATATAAATAGCACCTCGCAATTTGGTGAATTTTTATTTTGATTTTGAACTTTTTATAATAAAATATTATAAGCAATTTTATTATATAAATATGGTTCAGATGAATATTATGCATCAACATTGAGATTTAATTTATTTGTTTGAATTAATTCATTACTCCCTCTCTTTTTTTAATTAGATGTCATTTGGGAGTTTTAAGACAAATTGCTGACATTTTAAAAAAAAAATTAACTTTAATTATTATTTAAATATTCTAATAATAAATACTATTGATTGAAAAATTAAACACACAACATTTGTAGGAAATTTAAAATTATATTAAAGATAAATATGAGATAAAGGGATAAAATACTTATTTCACAAATAATTTAAAATGCTAAAATACATGTAAATAAAAAGGAGGTAATATTTAATGACTTGGCTTCCAAGACTTCAATTTGTCGTAGCGACAGAAGATCAAGGTGATGTTTCTTTTATATAAAATAATAGATCTCGAAATTTATCGCGATTGCATCCAATTTAGTAGTAATAATTATCAATATTTATACTATATAATTTTATTATAACAAATTTTAATAATGGATTCTATTTATATTAAAAAAAAAAAAGTTATATATTTATTTTTAAGAAGATTTTATTATAACCCTTTTTCTCCAAACTCCAAATAAAAAAGGGCAATAAATAGCAGGAATCAACGGCGAGATTAGATCTAACGTATCTCGTAGGAAATTCGGTCAGATTTGTCCACGTCAGATATTCCTTATTTAATGGACTTCATTAGGTATTATAAAAGGAGTCCATCTGTAAATAGGGCCGCCACTAATCACAGAGGTCCAGTTAGGGTTTATCAGCCCATCTTCTTTCTCTCCCTGTTTTTTCGAATTACACACCCTAAAACTTAACCCCCTCCCTGGTTTCTGTTGCAGAGAATCTCTTCGCTGAATCGTTGAGTAAGTGTTCTTCAATCCTTTTTTTGTTTTCGTTTATCTTTTGTGCGTTAATTTATCGTCCATTGCTGCGATTTTTGATCGAGAGCGGTGGTGTTTCTGGTTTGTTTCCCATCGTTTTGTGCGATTTTTTTTTTCATGTTTAATGGAGGGGAATTTTAGGTTATTTTTATTTGTATGAGAAAGAAAAAACCTTTTCTAAGGCGGGTTGGGTGGGGGGGGGTTAATTTTTGTGCTGAGGCAGTGAGTTTTGTGAGGTTCTTTTTATGGTTGTTATTTGCTTCTGTGATATTTCTTATTAATGCTTTGTATATTTGTATTGTGTGTGCACAATGCGTGTTTATGTGGTGTGCAGAGTGTGTTTTATGCGTGTTTGGTGCTCTTAGAAGTGAGAGACATGATTTCTTGAACTGAGGCTTCCATCTTTATCAATTTCTGGCAGATTGCTCTACTTTTGAATGAAAACATTGGTGAAAGCAATTTTGAACCCACAATTGGCTGTGTTGAATTGTTTATTTCTAGAATTTTATACAATGAAGTGGAAAGATTTTATTCAGTTAGTGTCTGTCACAAACTCAATTTTATTGTAATTCATAACAGTGCTAATGCATAGAAGTCTTTAGGCTAAACCGCTTATTTTCTCGAATTTGATTTTACAGCAAAAAATCATAATGTCCATTATACCTAATAAATTTGTATGCTTCTACCAAAGTACTATATGTATGTTTGACGCTTTGATTGTTGCTTGCCAGCTTCTGACTTGACTTAGTATTAGAACTGCAAACATCTTGCTTGTCTAAAAGAAATTCCATGGTTCACTTCCAGGCTTTACGCTTTCCTTAATTTGATAACAGGATGTATACAATGGATATATCTATTAATCAAAATGTTTTCCGGATTCAGATACCCAGTCAACAAACGGCATGAAGAAGTCCATGGTCTGGGATTTCCACGGTCGTGAAATATATAAATTTGAATGCATCCGCGCCTTTTTGGTAATCAGTGCAAAAAATCCTTTGCTTATATATACTGTGCTCAAAACTAGCTGGTACTCAGTCATCTTAAAGGCACATTGCTTTGGGAATCTGCCCTGTTGCCCGTAGAAGATCAGGATAAAGGCCAAAAATGAGTCCAGTTATGAGCCACCTGTCAAAAAATTCTCAATTTAACGTAACGAATATTCCAGAAAGCGGGTAATGCAAATTCAAAAGTAAGAAGAATGAGCTTGATCATGATAATAGCGGAAAAGCTTCATGTAAAATGATTATTCAGCATGATTATCCACTCAAAAATGGTTGAACAAACTGGATTTTTTGATTTTGTTCTTCAGGCTCCAGCCTCAGTTTAGTATTACAAAATGTTAGCAAGTTGCAAGAGCAAAATTATGGGCATTTATGTAGAGAAAAGATAAATAATTATGGATCCTTGAGTATCCCAGGGCGCTCTTAACCCCACGGATTTGTGTACTTCAAATCAAAAGCTTGTCCTATGTACTTCTAAATTGGTCACTTTACGGATCATGATTGGAAATTGCAAGACGTGGTCCCTCATGTTAGTATAGTACACTTTCCCGATTCATCTACATCCATTAACAATGCTATTGCAGCTTGTTTATCTGATTGAATATCAGCAAGCAAGCTATCCACTATCACTTTTGATTATGGCGGCGAAAGTGCTGGAGAAAATCTCAGAAGTCTATTATCAATCAAAGATTCCCCATGTTCTTCAAGCGGGCAGCTGTTGATCAACAGCCATGCTCATATGTTGAGGAGTTTACACTGGATGCTTTAGGTTTGATGAGGAAACCGCTGAGAACGAAGACACAGTGTGAAGTATGTTAAAACCTCCTATATTAATGAAGAAGAAAGGTTTACCGTTAAGGCAGCAGCTTCAAGTTCCCAGCACAAAGAACTTAATGCCAGACGATCTGACAAAATGGAAACACAACCTACCAAATGTTGATTGCTGCTTCGAGTTAAAAGGAAGTGTTTTATTGTTTAGGATACTTCAGATCCAGATTAAGTCAACTCCATCCTCAGGACTTAATGGGAACGGTAGGAAACTTTTGTGTTCTTACTTGAAAAATGTTTTACGAGCAGCAAATGTGTTAACATCCCTCTGCAGTGGTGTCCCACAACAAATTCTTTCTTCAAACTGTGGGAAAATTCGCTTTGAGTTATCGAATGTTGCTTCCAGCATTTATTCTTTATTAGCTCTGCTGACCAGATCTTGCATGAGAAATTTATAAAGTATTGAAGGATTACATCTGGTATTAGCAATTGCTGCTGTGATGGACCCAAGGTTCAAGATGAAGTTTGTGGATTTCAGCTTTTCGAGGTTATATGGTGAAGATAATAAGGAGGCTTAAATAGGGTTGTCGATCAGGTTTGCACGAGCTTTTTCTGACCACGCCATGCTGGCACTTTCTGGAGCCCCCACCATAGATGTAGGAAAACCCAGCTCAACCATTGATGGATTAAACGGGCATCTGGTGAAACCGGAGGTACCTCAAGAAGACGAGGAGATGTAGGAACGGAAAGCATCTGGTGAAAAAATGGAGGCACCTTGGCAAGAAGTAGCTTTTATCCTGATCATGATGGTTTTCGATTTTGATGTGGATATTTGATTTTATGGGAGAAGCTTAAGTCCGAAAGCTGGATCAGTATCTAGACGACCTGTTCTGCCAATGCAGCAAGATTTCACGACGCTTTGGGGTGGTGGAAAGTGAATAGATTACGTATCCTACTTTGTTCCAAATTGGCTTAGGATAAGCTTGGCTATTCCTCTCTACGGTGCCTCCGAACTGCGGTTCGATACGAGAGAGAGAAAAGATGGAGGGCTATTTGGGGTTTTCATTGAGACCTCAACAGTCCAGGCACCATCTGTTCAAAGATTGGCTTCGGTATGAATCTACTGGATTATCCTATGAAATTCCATCAGAAAATCTTTGATCCAATTGTTAAGACAGAAACCCTGATGATGTTTACCTTGACATTCAATTTTGTAGAGGTCTATTATTTTTACTTAGAATATATAATATATAAGGCTATTATAATTTTTGTTCATTACAGAAAAGGCTAAGAACGTTATTTCCCAGCCCTTTGTGGGTTTATAGTGTTGCTTATTCGAAAAGCTTTGCCTTTGCTTCTAATCTCTGTGATTGGACTACTTTTGTATGTTTAATACATTACTTGATTATTTTTAGATAATTATTTTTCAATGCACATACAGAGGGGAGGGAGATTTTAAGTTTATTGATACTAACTCTCTTGTCAATAAAAATTGGCTATATTTGCGGTCCAAAAAATCCCCAAATGTTCAAGCAATTTGTTGATATGTTTCATCAGAATAATCAAATTATTATTAACAAAAACGAAAGACACTTTCAAGCGCTAAACACTCTTATATAAATAAAAAAATAATTTGAATAAGACATTTTAACATTTTGAAAAATGATGAACCTTTGTAAATTATCACATAATATTTTGTTGATAAATATGATTTTTGGAAGAATTGCTGGAGACGAACCTGTTAACTATCACATACTATCATTTTTTTTTTTGTTGAAAATATGTACTTTGGAAATTGTACATCAGGATTTATTGTTTAGATCGTCTCAATATAGGTCTTCTACATTTTTTAATATTATACAATGTTCAAAACAAATCAAATGGTAGGTCTCAACGCAAAGTATAAAGTACACAACATTCATTAATTTGAAAATTAAATGAACTCTTCCAGCATAACTTACATATTACATGATTTAAAAAAAAATCATTAAAATTAATTTATTTTTATATATTTTAATTAGATTAAATTATAGTAGTAACTTTTAAAACTTGTAATTTTAATTTTTTTTTGCTTTTAAAAATTCCAATTAAATTATATTATACCTTTTAAAATTGTAATTGTAATTTTTTTACTTTATAAATGCTAATTTTCTTCCGGATTTAAATATATGGCATAGGATTTATAAATTTCAATTTCACACATCTAATTAAATTATATTATACTTTTAAATATTGTAATTTATAAATTTTAATTTTTTCCATTTTAAAATATATTACAGAATTTATTAATTTTTATAATTAAATCTAACCATTTTCCTATCAAAATTTTAATTAACGCAACTATATTCCCATAAAAATTGTAATAAAATATAACTATATACAAATATGATAAAAGCAAGATATATACCTCTGTAACGCTAGCAGCTTTTTCCGAGTACAATGCCTCGATACTGTCCTAATAGCAGGATCCCATTTGCATCGTTTCTGCATAGACCGATTTAATACCAATTTTGTATCATTTTTTTTTGACAGGCCAATTTTTGTATCATTAATGCAAGTGAATGTATGCAATACTTTTGATAATACAAATAAGAGGATACATTAAAGTTCCTACTAGAGAAAACTATAATCAACCAAACAACACAATAATTATAACATGAGTATTGGGACTACTTGAACCCCTCCAAATATAATTTAGACAAAGTTTGTAAGATGGCAATTGTAGACATACTAAAAATTTTTTATTTATACACAAATAATGATATGGTGAAGTGTAAAGAAGAAGTCGAGCGATTCATTAGCTCAATTTTTACCAGTTGGTTCATGGTTCACCAAGTCCCATTACGCGTCATGATTTAGGTTCATTATTTAAATATGAGTTTTGATGATTCAATTCAATTTAATAAATGATGACATACGATTTTATAGTTTTTTATATACTTAAAATTTTCACATTGCATCTTCTATAATTTATAGGTTCCATCGCAGATTTTGTAATCCAACCTGCTCCATCGTATGAGTATAGCGGTGATTTGGTGGTGGGAAGTATGCTACATGGTGATCTTTAATTCCAGAATTGGCGCTAAAGCCCAATTTATAAGATACTATAATTAAATGTATTTTTTTAATTTTTATATATTTTAAAAAATTATTTGAACTAAATATCTTTATATTAATCGAAGCCAAATACCATTAATACACATATTTAAAATGTGAGGTATACATATCTTTTCATCTTTTTTGCTTCATCTTTCAACCCGAAGAATAATAAAAACGATAAAACTCATATGGCATTTGCCTCATACATAAAGCATTTCCGACATCATTTGACCCATATTATAACAACATCTTGACCCATTTGACTGTGTACACTGCTACAACCCTAGTACGAAGGCTTTCTAGCTTTTTCCGGTTTTATCATGATCGTTTGTGCTACTACTTATTCCACCATCAATGTAAAGGTCCGCACAAAGCCATTAATTCGCTGATTATTTTTTATATTTGATTTTTATTCTGGCCATTTTTTATTTTTAATTTCAATTTTTTGTCTTAGATTCCTTCTTGCAGATCATGGTCGGAGTGATGAGTTGTTGTTGGTCGTGACACTGCATTAGGCATGACCGTAAATTTCTTCAAATTCAATGAATATGATGTTGATTGCTTGTGATCCTAATTGTTTATAATATTTAAGAAGGAGTCAAACCAAGATGTTGATTATCAGAATCATTCATTATGCTTTGTTTACAAACCTAAATTTGATAGAAAAATTGAGATAAGTGATGCTATATATATCGAGAGTAGTATATGAAGCCTCGGCCAAAATATTCGAATATTAGGAGTCTTGACACCAACTCATTTGTTGAAGACTTGAGTTACAATTTAACCGCTTTTAAATATTGATTTTGTTAATCAAGAGTGTTACTTTGAATTCATAAATAATACCCTTAAAATAAAATTTTCGATATCTAAAACCATAAAAACAATACTCCCAGTATTTTGGAACTACAAAGTGAAATTACATCAAGCTTATATTTAGACATCACTTTTTTTGTCTTACGTAAAATAGTGATACTTTTGCATTTATAAGGATACTTCCAATCAATATGATACTCTAGAATATTAAATTGATACTGCTATGAATAATTTGAAACTATAAAGGACACTATTCCAATATCTTTGTAGAAATTAACTTTTACTTCACAACCTGATTATATTTTTGATGATCGGTTTTAAGTAATGTTTGTTCGAGTGAGTTGTGGTTTTTTGAATTACAAATGATACCCCCGACTAAAAGTATGATACACCCGACTATAAATTGATACTCCCAATATTTTGAAATTACGACGCGATACTATTCCAATATTTATTTTATATCAACATATATCCATATTTGAGTCATATTTTGATAGTTTTGCATTCATAAGTATCATTTTTATTTAGGTATCACTTTTGTACTTTCCTCACATAAAAGTGATAGTTTTACATCTTAAATAAACTTCAGAATAAAAAAAGATACTCTTGAGGAATAAACTGATACTCCACGAATCAGTTATATTTTGAGCAATTTTGTATTTTTTTTTTTTCGGTAAAAAAGTGTTATTTTATTTACTCCTACAAATGCAAGAAGACTTCTCGATTTAAGAAGTGATAATCCCCAAGTGAAAGGCAATACCCCGACCAAAATTACTTGTATTATTGAAAACATTACATGAAAAAAATTAAACAAACAATCGCAATACTAATTGGTCAATATAAACCCAAGATTTCCCGGTGAGTCTTGGTACTATTTAAACTCATGTGTCAAGTTCATGTTGACGATTATTGATTTTCTTTTCTCGTTCTTCAACAACTTTATTTTTTACTTCCCTCCACTCTTTGTAAATTTTAACGCGGAATCTATAGTATAAATTTCAAAATTTGTAATGAAAAATGTAAAAATAGCAAAAATCGTTCTATTTGAATCGAATTTAAATTTCCGAGCAAATAGGCATTATATGATGCCGTCAGGACCTGAATTTGAGCCCCGAGCAAGAAAATACTAGAGTCTACAAATTGAAATAAGACGACATTCAAAATTTGAATTATAAATAAAACTAGATGTAAATATTAGACCCATTTTTTCGAAAAATTCGGACCAAATCATTTTTGAAGATGAAGACCTTCATACCCCGCTTTCTCAATGTGTCTTTTCTTCTCCTCGATTTTTAATTTATAAAATTTCACTACCTTTCTATTGCTCCGCTATCAGAGGCAATTTCGTGATCATTATTGAAAATCGTATTTATTAGAATTGAAATCAATTATGCGAAATCGCAGAAGATCGTAGTAGCGAGAATCAAAATAATTGAATAATCTTTCTCACTAATGGAGAAGATTAGAAATCACATCTTCCATTGGTTTTGTTTGAATCGACGATCGTAATTGAATTCAAGAGTTGAAAATATGAGATCATGAGTCCCACGCCTTTTTTCCTTTTATTTATCTTGGCGTGTTTTGATATTCTTCCGTATTGATTAGGGCGGATCTCATATGCACTGATTTTAAACGGGTCAAAACTCATATAATATGGGTCATAAATCTGCCTAATCGTGATGGCATCGTCTCACACAAGCTCTAAAAAAATTATACATGTAAAAGCACACACTTTGTAATTAATCAATACTTAACCTAATCAAATTAAAAATAAGTAATTATATAAAGTTCAAGGGGGCCCAAGGACAAGTCCCTTGGCCAAGCGTTGAGAAAATAACAATTATTATAACCCAAGTATGTGTTACATTACAACTATGTATGTCATTCCCCATTGCACATAATATTTTTGGTGTACTTACATGTAACTCAACCTTGTTTGTTGAGGAAGTTACAACGGACCATATGAAGGCTCGTGGATCGTGATCATGATTAAGGAATGAAAAACCATTAATTTTCCACAATGTGTCTTACTTTTTGAACTTATATGTAACCAATATTAATCTATCGTCCACAACAAAACAAAACGAACAACGTTGATTAGTGCAAATAATAAGAGTACCAACAATCTAAGCTTAAACTAAACTCCACTCTTATGCATAATTCCAAGATATTTTCACATCATGTAACATCCATCTTCGTCTACAAAATCGAACAAATCTCACATTAACATCAAAAGGTCCTAAATAAAAAAATCTCAAAGGTGATAAACAAAGCCATTTGTTAGGCTTCGAAATGCAAACAGTAACACTAGCCAATAAATAGTAAACCACAGACAAACCTTTACTATATAAAACCATCACAAAAGGGCACAATCATACATTTCCTCCACCCAAACTATCACAGATTCAACAACAATTAATCCTGCAATTTTATTTTTTTCGTCATCCAATTAATACAAAAAATCCTTTTATAGACTTGGTTGACGCCATTTAACCTCAAGTTATATAAAGATATCGTTATATACAGAATTAATCGTTACAGAGAATTATCATCAAAGTATGAACACTGAAAACCAATCACCGTTAGAAAAACGCTTATATTTTTTAAACAGGAAAGTTTTGTACATAACAAATGATAATTTTACACATAACAATGTTGAGAGTTCATGCCAATTCCCCGATTCATATGAGTGTTACTCCAATTAGGAAAACCCTTAACCCCAAATTGAAATTACCCCGTATTACGCAATGGAGAAGAGAAATCATTTTCAAGAAAGAAAGCGATCCGATTAAATAAACCTAACACTGATTTTTTTTTAAGACGGAAAATCGCCGACGGAAATTTCGCCGCAAAAACTACGCGTAATTTCTTGGCGCTTATTCTTTAATTTTTTTTGAAAAAGCACGCTCAAGATACAAAATGAAATACAGAAAACAAGGAGATGTAATCCGTACGCACTCAGTTCACGCTAACCTTAATTTTTTTTTAATATTACTATATTACATGAGCGAGCGATTCTAAGGTCCATTACACCTCCCAAATATATTTTTTTTAGGCAATGTTAAAACTGGTTGAACTCAAACCGCCGCAAATCATTAAAAACACTCTATATAATCGATTTTAGGTTGAACCGGTTGAACTGCTCAACCGAAAAAACCAATTTTTTTTAAATTAAATTATTAATTTATATTAAATATTTAAAATTTTAAATCTAGATTCCTCTCATTTTTTCTCCAACACTTTCAATACGAAGATAAAATGATGGCGCGAGATAAAATTTATAAAATATAAAAAATGAAAAGTTATAAAATATATATTTAAATTTCAAACAGATACTTATTTGTTTTTAACTAAACATAAAATCGAACTATCTCAATTCGTTGAACTGGCCGACTAGTGATCTGTCTCTTGCCGATCACCCAAGCTCTACATGAAAAACATTGCTTTTGGTCCACCCAATTTTTAAAAACACCTAGGTCCATAAAAACTATTAAAAAGACTAAGTTGCCCTTATTTTCATAAAAGGACGCCTATCACTTATATCTCACATTTCCAAGTTGCATTATCACATTTAATTTGTCCTTATTTTCAATTTTGCTTCTTCAAATAACATAATTATATAAAATGAATTATTTGCAAAAGAATATTAATTTCACGTAAAAACCAATTTTTTTTATTTATCTTCATTAAAAAACATTACAACTTGAAAAAATTCATATCAAAATTTCAAAATTTACAGAAATGTACATATGTAAAACCTTCAATTACAATTTCAAAATTTATATATCATCGCTTTCATTACGACATTTAAAATGTTCATCAAAAATCATGAACACGTTTCATCTCCAATTTCAAATCCTCAATTTAAATTAACAAACTAAAAATCTTCATAAATGGATCCTCAAATCTTCAAAAAACTTTCATATCAACAACCCAAATCTTTACCAAATCTTTAAAACAACTCAGATCTTCACAAAATCTTCAAATCTACAACTTTTGAGCTAGGAAACCGTTTTCAAATCTTCAAAAATCTTCAAATTAACAAACCGAACTTCTTTGAGTTCTTTCTTCAAAATAACACAGATTTCGTCGAAATTCATCACATCCAAAAATCCAACAACAATCCAAGAAAATTTTTACAAACAACAGATTCATTCTCATATTCTTCAAATCCAGAAATTATCATAAACAATTCATCAAAAACCAAAACTGCAAAGAAAACAAAAATCGCATAAAAAATTCATCAAGAAGAAAACTGCAAAGAAATGCACCAAAATTAACAAAAACAAAATAACTAGCGTCCAATTTCGTTGTCCTCCTTCCAAAAACAAAATAAACAAACCCAAAATTAGCAAACCAAAAACCAAAAACAAACAGGCTGACTCACTATCCATTTCATCAAATCGCATCAGATCCAACTAAATTTCATTAAAAAAAATTCAAACACAAACCTGCAAAAAAAAAAGTTGAAATACTTGCTTTGGCGGCGGCGGCGGGAGAAAGGGTGGCCGCCGTTCTGGGTTTAATTCTCGGGGAGGAGTGGCGGCGGCGGGGTTTCTGGGTGGGGAGGGGAGCGGCGACTACCGCCGCCTCCCACTGCCAGTCTGTGTTTTGTCGTCGTCTATAGGTTTGCGGGGCCGCGGCGACATGAGAGAGAAAAAGAGAGTGTATCATCGGGAAAAACTCTGAAGAACTACTGTTGCTGTTGCCCTTTCTGGCCCCATCCGCCGATCTGGCCGCCGTTTTGGGGGGTGAAGGAGGCCGCCGTTTTGATTTGGTTGTGAAGGAGGTCGCCGTTTTGATTTTTGGGGTGGAGGGATGGTGGCCGCAACGCATGACGAATTGAGAGAAAGAGAGAGAGAGTAAGAGTGATTAGGTTTTGAGAGAGAGAGGAAGAAAATTAAATCTGAATTATATGCCCAATTCGTGCTATATGCCCAATTCGTGCTTTTTATGGGTATATGGGCAATAGACACCCTAATTCTATTTTGCACCTATCACAAATTCTAAAAAAAATTATGGACCAAGGAGTTACGCTACCATATACGACCTACGAAACATTAATTATATTATTATCGATGACACTTCAGATTAATCGCCTAATACGGCAATTTCGTTGCAGAATTTTGATTTACGCTTTAACATTTTAAAACTTGAATGTTAATTGCGATAAATCAGACTATCTCATACGAAGCTTTTTATCAAAATTATTTAAAAGATAAAGTATTTATAATAGACAGAGTTTGAGGAATAGATCTTTGCTTATAAGAAATTTATTAATACAAAAAACAACCACTTATAAGCAAGATGATTTTCAATATTCTTTTTACAAGAGTCTTATTAATAACAATAATTTCTTCACATCCAATAAAAGGTTTAACCATCGGATGATTTAAAGTTTCGTGTTTAACACCATTATGGCCATCGGATTTCAGAGAGAAGCCATCCATCAAATCTAATGAACAGAAGAGAGAATAGATTTTTTTGCAAAAAAGAATGTCACATAAGAGAATACTTTTTTTTTTTATTATTATTTATGTTTTTTAATATATGTAAAACTTATAAATTTTTATATTTAAAATTTGGATTAATTTCAAATATGCATGTGAATCAAACTTTTAACAATTGAACGTTTTAATTCATTGTAATGTTTTAATCAATGTCAAGGTTTCCTAATCCTCAAGAAATCTAAACATTTAATTTAATATTCTACTTAGATTTTCTCAAATTTTGTTACTTGAATTATTTTTATAATTAATTAATATCTTATTTTAATATTTTGATTAATAATATCAATATTAAAAATAATATAATTCATAATTATAATATGATAAAGTTTTAATTTTGTTTCCATGACCCATAAATAAGTGAATTAATGATTTACGAACGATTAAACGAATCATCATGAGAAATATGTTTAAAAAAGGTGAGATTTAAAAAATATGATTTTGACAGAGTTGATGGATCGATGAAAATCCATTCATCCATCGCGCGATGCTCTTATACCAATTATCTATTCATCACTACACATTCGAGCTCGGAGAAATTCCCACTCGACAACCTTTTTTTGAATAGCCTCCAAGTGGTCCCTTGAGAGCTTGTCGATTAAAAAAGATACGTAAAAAAACCGGCCCAAGATCAAAGTAGGACAAATGTCATAAATCGATAGAAGTACTTGGAGAGGGTTTTGAACCTCCGGCCAAGAATTAATTTTTTTTTGTAAAGCTGATTTTTTGTTTTTTATTTTTTGTAAATTTTTTATGCATAATTCAAATATTTTATTCTTTAAATTTCTCGCGGTTATTTATTTTAATATTCGCCTTTTATATAATGAGATTAACACAAACCCTTATGTAAACTTGTTCATAATATTAAATTCATAATATTACGCCATTTAATCTTGTATCACTTATTAATTCTTATAAAATTAATACCTATAAATATTTACTATTCTTGTAAATTAATTCAATTTTGTCTAAGATTACTTATTTAGATAGAAAATACTATTACTTGTTTAAACAGAAAAGATTACTTGTTTAAATAATAGAAAGTATTACTTGTTTAGATAGAAAAGTATAACTTGTTTAAAGAAAAGATTACTAATTTGTATTTAAAAAGTATTAATTGCTTAAAGAAAAAAATATTACTTATTTAGATAGAAAAGTATTGCTTGTTTAAATAGAAAATATTATTTGTTTAGATAGAAAAATATTACTTGTTTAAAGTAGAAAAATATTACTTGTTTAGATAGAAGGTATAACTTGCTTAAAAAAAAGTATTACTTTTGTTTATTTGAAAAGTATACTTGTTTAAAAAAAATATTATTTATTTTGATAGAAAAGTATTAATTGTTTAGAAGGAAAAATATTACAAGTTTAAAAAGAAAGGTAGTTAAAAAAAAGTACAAGTAAAAAATATAATTTTAATTTAATTTAAATTTAAATTTATATAAAAAAATTATTATATAAAAAATGTGATTGAATTAATAAATAAGATAATTGAAATAAAGAATTAAAAAAAATTAAGAAAAATGATTTTAACATATGTAATTAATTTTATTAAGAACGAAAGAAAGCAAGTGCCCGGCAAAATGAATCCTCGTCAGCGCCTAAGGTCCATGGTTCTGGCCCCATAATAATCGCTTCACCAATTAATTTTGGTAGACTTAGCTAAGATATACGTAGATGCCTGGTCCGCTTTAAAAATCCATTTTTTTAAAAAAAGTGTTGAGAAATGTTAAAAACCGCCTGCAATGACATTTCGACATCGATTTTTCACCGGGTCTACCACAATGATTACATTGATAAATCGATAACCGATTTTTTAAAAAAAAAGTGTTGAGAGTCGTTAAAAACCGATGTCCAGGCAGAGTATATGCTTGACAAATGGGTGAAAAACCGCCTCCAAGTGCGAAAACTTGTAATGCGGCGAAAAATCGCTGTCCAAGTGCTGATTTCGGTTTTTATCAATCATCAAGCTTGATTAATCGTCACATTGGAAAGCGGGTTATAACAAAATTCCCAAGCGTCATTTTTTCAATGTCTGTCCAAGCCAAAACGATATTAGTGATTTAGTTGTTTCAATTTATTACTGTTTTGCATTTTTCTGCATAATTTTTTATTTATGATAATGTGTTAGTTCTTTAATCGTAGATCTCTCTACATGAATGAAATTATCTCAGTGATCGAGAAATACTAATACCACGCTAATTTGAAGTGTGTACAAAATGAAACACTAAAGAGGTGATGATTTTACACAAAAATGTTGAAGGGCACAATTAAAGTGCTCTTGAGACTAAAGTTCGGTGGAATTAATATGGAATTAACCCTTAAAAAATGATAAAAACTCTCTTATAAGGTCTCACGTGAAACGATTTATAAAAGAATAATAAAATAAACACATATTCTTTTTAAAGTATTAAAGAGTTATCCCTAAATTATGTTTTATCTACACACAAGACCCACTTTAATATTTTAAAATGAAAATTTTAAACAGACAAAAAAACTCGAGGAAGATAATTTCATACATAAGCATAAAAAAGACAACCTAACACAAACCAACACTCAATTTTACCCAAAGCCAAGTAAAACGCTAATGCCCAAAACTATACCCGCCCCGTGAGAGATCGCCTCACGCAAAGCCTCTTTAAATTATAATTCGAAATTATGTTTAATGTTGAATTTAACAAAAAAAAAATATAACAAAAACTCATATGATATCGCTTATACATGATTGTATACAAAATAAAGACAAACCAACATCAACTCCTTTTAAAAATAAAGAAAAATCATGTTTAAATTACGCGCCCCCTCATCAATACCGTTTACAAGCGCGGCATCAAGAAATAAAGAGAATGAGAGGATATCTTATTCATCAAAAACATGTAACAAATTTTAATGAATAAAAAAATTGAATCTTGGGCCTGCTCTTGAAAGAGAGTTTGATGAAATTAATCAAAGAAGAATAATGAAAGAAGTGTAATTGTTGAAGAACGTTTGCATTGTATGATTCGTGAGTTAGAGAGAGAAAGATCAGCCAAGTCGAATGTTCTGGTAACAGCTTTGCACCATGAATCCACCCCTTCTTTCGTTTCTTCGCTTAACTTCGCCTGAAAGGTGGTGTCTGCCCATTTTTTTCGCCTAATGAAAAATATGTGGCCTCCCACCAAACGCCAACGGCTAATCCAGCAGCATAGGCTGCTCCTAAGTTTTGTCTTCACGCTAGACGGTCTCACCACGACCACCCAATATATCGGCCCGAAAAATAGCAAAAATATAACTTGAAAAACATGAGAAACGCTACGAAAAAAAATAGGAGAAAATTATTACGCTAATGTATAACATAGAGCAAGAAAAACAAGATCCTGATATGCATTCGCCTTTCTATATACATGTCTATGTTCAAGGGAAACACGAGGAATGCTCTAAGAAAAACACGATTAGTTATAGCGCAGAAAGATGCTTGGCGGAGCAATTTGATAGAGCATGTTTCTATACACTAAAGATAATAGTCGTGTTTTTGAGGCCATGCATAGAAAAGGAAACGTAAATTGCATATCAATTTGCATTCTTTTATACACGCCTCATGTATATCTACATCTATGCTCGCTGGATAAGTGGAAACACCTAAGAATGCTCCAAGAAAATACGATTTACTGTAGTATATTATATAGCGCAGCTTAAACTATACATAAATTCGCCTTCCTTTATACACTTATCTCATGTATATCTGTATCTACGCCATCGAATCAGTCAATCGATAAATTGAAACACGAGGAACGCACTAAGAACACACGCATACAAACTATAGTGACATATTACATGATCAATTAAATCTACATGAACTTGTATTCCTTTTCTACACATATCTCATGTACATCCACATCTATGCTTATTGTAATCACACAATCGATAAATGGAAACACGAGGAACGCCAAGAAAAACACGAAAATCATACATCATAGAGCAATAGAAACCAGACCTGAAGTTGCATCAGCAGGTTGTTAGCAGTTGCACCACCATCCACTCTAAGCAAAACTCCCCCCCCACTTTAACCTTTTCCCCTGCATCCTTATGCATCGAATCCAACACGTCTTTAACCTGAAAGCACATATTTTTCGAGCACGCCCCTAGCAACGCGGGCCTTGTTCTTAAAACCTCGTGATCCCAATACAAACCCCTCGAGCATCGCCCCACCAAGGGCAAACAGTCCATTAAAAAGCGACAAAGTAAACCCCCCAGACGACTAAACTCGACGCTAACCCTCAACTTCACAGGACTTTTTTAATTATTCCAAGACCGCCCTGAGCCACTGAACGCCGCACCAGCAATGGCAACGAGCCCCATCGCGAGTTAGCTGGCGCTTTGGGGCCCCAGCTTGTAGGATAGAGTGCTCAATAGGCCATGTTTGATTGTATGATTTCTCACCCGCTTTAGAGCATAAACGCCCCTGCTCCATACGTGTTTTAGCTTAGCTTTTCGACAAGCTTGGCCCACCATTGCAGCATGCTGATCAATGAGACATCCGGCTATGGGAATCCCTGATATAGCCCATCCTTTGCCTACTTTTCCTATAATTTCAGAATTGCTTACTAATTTAGGCAACATTTTTGCAGGAATGTTGAGAGTTTTGAGGATTTTAGTCCCATTTGAGAGTTTTCAAGTTCATCAACATGGTTCTTGAAGCATTCGAGACATCAGTGATGTGCAAACCGCCTTTTTTCCCTCCTGTTAAGTTCCAAATCAACCAAGAATCTATGGTTCCAAACAATGCATCTCCTTTCTTTTACGGATTGCTTTACTTTATCGACGTTTTCGAACAATCATAGCAGCTTAATGCACTGAAATATGTGCTTATGGGCAAACCACATGCCTCAAGAAAAATGAGTTCTTCCCCCAGACAATTTTTTCTCCAATTTTCTGAATTTAAAAAAAAAAATAAAAACTTTTCAGCAAACAAGATTTACACACTTAATTCTATAACAATAGGCCACCTGTTTAGAAATCAAGAAAATCAAAATGAGTTCTTTCTCCAAATTTCTGAATTTCATTAAATTAGTTACTTGTACTATTCATTGAAATCGAAACATGCAAGAATCTATAACAAAACCCCACAAGAATCTGAATTTGATTCCAAATTTGAAAAGCCCTAAAGAGAGAAGAACCTGCAGATTGAACTTGTACGGGACATCCATCCAAACAATAGCATTATGGAGAGGCAAAGCAGTGGGATTTGCTCCAAAACGACAGTTGTCTCTGATTGGTTAAACTGATGGCTTTCAATCCTTTATCGACATTATGACCATTAGCGGTGGCCTTAATAACCGCCTTGAAATACACAATCTCACACTTTCAAGAATTTCCATTGATCATGCTCCACCCATCTGTTTTTGAAAAAAAAGATTGAATCTTTACACTAAAAAACTGAAAATCAAGAAGATTGAATGTGTGCATGGAAAAAAAAAAAAAGGCACCCTGATTGTGGATAGAACTGATTGAATTCAACTTGGTGAGATCCAACGGTGTTGCAGAGCGATCATAGATGATGAATCTTGTGCTGGTTGTTCCTTGATCTATGGAACCAATGAACACTTTTTCCTGACATGATTTCTTTAGTAATTTTTTATTCCTTTTGAAACAAGAAAAACAGAGCAATTATGGTTTGTGGGAGAAATGAGATGCGAAAAAGTGTAGATTCTTGGGTATGATGACGAATGGATAACAATTTAGGGCATTGCTGCAATTGTTTATTATTGTCCATAATAAAACAAATGGGTTCTTTTTCTGACACAAACCCTCCTTTGTGAAATTTGTTAACAAAATTTGCGAATTACATTTATAAAGCCGATAATATTATTTTATAAATTAATATTTATAATATTTAATATTACGATTTAATTTTTAAGATAATGATATATCAATATAAATTTAAATTTTACTAATTTTTTAAATATAATAATATAAATTTTATAATATAAACAAATTTCACATAAAATCTACACATTTCTTGAATTAACAATTTTCAACATTGCATATGATGCATGATACTCCCTCCCAAATTAATTAGAACATTTGTCGAAATTATTATCCCAAATAAAAAATATTTTTATAAAAATGGTAGTAAAATAATTAGATTAATTTAAATTGCCCTTTCAATTCCATATCACATCAACAAGACAAACAGAATTTATATATATAAAAGTTGCGTTAAATTGCTCCGTGGGGACACAAATCGCGATAAAAATTTGTTGTGATGACGAAATTCAAAAATGTCCGATATATGCTACATAGACATATCACATACCCCTCCGCCCCTTGGAAGAATTAAGACACTTTCATTTTTTTTTGTCATTCCCCTTATCAACTTCACACCTTAAAACGACAAAGTTAATCTCACAATCTCCACCCTACAATTTCACCTCACAATCTTCCTCATCCCTCAAAGTTCAACAAAACACACAAAAATTATTTTTTCTTAATACGCAAAAAAAAATGCAAGACGTATGGACTCGGGATGAGATATCTCTCAATTTACATTCGAGGCTCAATGGTACGACTTAAATGTTTTCGTCTCGTCTCTCCTTGAATTTTATTTTAACCTAAACTTGGATTAAACTTAAAAAAAGGGCAAAACAAAAGGACATATCTAGAAAAAATAGCAAACATGTGAATATGGAAAAATAAAACAAAATTAATCTTTCCGGGTCAAGATAAAAATCCAAACCCGGAAACCACCACTTGCTCCAACCATTTTTTTTCTCACCCTTCAAAAACGCGATGATTATTCGATAATTCATGGAAGTGGAAGTAAAGCTCCGCCTCCCATCCGCCGCCGCCCACCACCGTCTCTCCACTCTCCTCTCTCCCACCACCGCCGCACCCACTTCCAAGAGAATCTCTTCGACGGGCCCCAACGCCGAGCTCTCCTCCAACTCGCCGCCCTCCGCGTCCGCTTTACGACCTCGATTCCCTCTGCATCCTCTCCCTAAAATCGAAACCCCAAATCTCCGGCGGAATCAGCCGAATCGAAGAGCAGGAGGAGCCCTCGACCCCGCCGTCGGCCGCCAATGCGCCGCCGAGCCCTGGCGCCTGTTCGCGATTCAGCCTCTGATATTATGCGAAGAGTGAAGGGGAATTCGATTGGGGGAAAAGGGTTTGGTCTGCTTAGGGGGGTTTAGGAATGTGAGATGGGTTTATGAGTGAAGGGCCTAAATTGAGCTCGATGAATCGGAATACAGCTTTGGGATGTGTTACGAGATTGAATGCGAGAGTTCGGAGCCGGAAAAGCTTGCTAGGATTTGCTTGAGGGGTTGTTGAAAAGCAACGGGATTGAGTATAAGTATTCGGAGGTATCCAAATTCGCCATATTTCGAGCTGAAATTGCCTGATTGAGGTACACAAATTTGTTTAAATTTTTCTTGATATTTTAGTTCTATGATTAGCTTCTGATATACATGATCTGTGAATTGTGATTAGCAATTTAGGGGAGAATGATTCTCCTACCATTGAAGCTTAAAATCAATGTTGTTTCAGTAGAAGTCTTTTCTTTATTTTCCTCTAGCATTAAATTGTTAGGAAAAGATGATGGCATTGTTTTGTTCCTATGCACTTGTTGCTAGCCATGCGAAGTAATAATGACATCGTAAATTAATCGAGCTATGCATTCTGTGAAGTAGAGTGTTACATTCGAACATACGGCTATATATATACAGAAGATCCTAGGACCACCTTTGTTCTGTGTTCATTCTCTTATGCCAAAGGGAGAAAAAGAGGAATAGTGTCATACAATATTATTTACTCATCTCTGAGAAATTGATTCCCAAGAATCAATTTGACTGAATTTAGTGCCAAGTAGTGTGTTGTTCCTTTTGCTTTATTTCTTCTTTCCATCCTGCATCAGTTCATTTGTTTGAATGAATTCAATTCGTCATTCCTCATGAGTCATGATGATTGATGGATTCAGTACATAAATTAAGTTTGATATGAAGAGCTTAGTTGTTAGGATAACACAAGGAATAGAATGAGAAAGATGAAATAACACTAAGAATAACCTGCCCACGCTAAATGTTGGCTGAAAATCCAGAATATTTCAGTGAATGCTAGAGAAAATCCCAATTACAATATTTAAATGATACTTTAGGCTAGTGGCCAACTAATATAATAAAATAAAGCATTAATTAATTCCAAATAATCATGTCAAGATTGAAGGGCTGAGGACTCTTCTGCATTAATTAATCCAAATAATCATGCTGTAAGATTGAAAGGCTAAGGACATTTCTGCTTCTTCTCCCATAAACAATATCAGTAATAATTCTCCCCCCTCCACAAGGCGGAAAGAAGGAAATTGAGACCGGAAGACATCCTCATCAACCCATGTGGTCTCATCATCGACAGTCCCTTCCAAAAAGCACAAGCACTTGAGACACCCCTCTCATCCTCAAGCCATACCTCGAAACGATCACACGAAGAGGCTCAAAGCCCACATCCCGTGATCCAAAAACAGCCCGTGGAAGCTGTGCAGCTGGCATATGGTTCCAATGGACGCCTTTTGCTGTGAAACATGGAAGACCGGATGGATACGTAATACCTTTCGGCAAAAGTAGAAATTTATAAGAAGCTTTCCCCCCACCTTTCACAAACACAAACGGTCCAAAATATGTTGGAGCCAGTTTCACGCTCAAACGCTTTTAAACATCTAGAGCTGCCTATACATTTGTTTAGGGCTTTCTTTGAAATTTTAATTCTATGATTAGCTTGATATACATTATACATGTTTTATGATTAAAGGAGAACGATTGTCCTACCATTGAAGCTTAAAAATCAATGTTGTTAGTCTTTTCTTTTGTTTTACTCTAGCATTAAATTGTTAGGAAAAGATGATGGCATTTTTCTTGTTCCTATGCACTTGTTGATATATACTGAGTAACTAGCCCTGCAAAAGTAACAATAACAGCATAAACTAATCGAGCTACATTTTTGTGAAGTTGAGTGTTGCACTTGTTGATATAGACTGAGTAACTATCCCTGCAAAGCAACAATAACATCGTGAATTAATCGATATGCATTCTGCATAACATACACACTGAAGATCCTTAGGACCAATTTTGTTTTGTGTTCATTCTATGCCAAAGGGAGAAAAAGAGTAGTGCTGTTTCAATATTATGTACTCAACTCTATAGTTATTGAAATTGATTTCCAAGAATCAATTTGTTTGAATTTAGTGCCACAAGTAGTGATAGTTCCTTTGCTTTCATTTTATCAGTTCATTCGTTTGAATGATTTCATTATTCGCTCGTTATGGGATCGAGTACACACATTAAGTTTGTTATGAAGAGCTGAGATAACTAGAAACATAATGTAGATGAATGGGGAAATTCATCATTACTTATATATTGTTGAATTAAATCGTTCTTTTTTCTTTTGTTTGAGTCGCCGCCATTAGGGAATTCATTACATGCTCAAGTGTATAGGGAATTCGTCTAACCACAACAAAACGAGGGATTTTCGACGCTGTCTTGAGTAGCTTAAGGTTATGTTTGGATGCCAAATGCCATTCTTTCTGTTTGGTTGATAATATATTTTTTCTCATTAACCAGGAAAATTGTTCTTATCATTATAAGCTTTCTGATGAGAAAATGCATGCTGCATATCTTTCCATATGAACAATAACACTTGTGTTGGTATTTGAACTAAAAAAGTACCTTTATTTACTCTATGGCAGGCTACTTGAGCAAATCCATACACGTTCAGATTAACAATGGAGGCAGAAATAGCAACGGAGAAATCGAGCAGTTGGAGAATAATTCTAACAAACATTATTTTAATTCCATACCCATTCTCACCCCCATACCCTCTGCCCTAAATAAAATATGCATATTTGATAATATTCAAAACAATAACATTAAAAGTCTAAATGCTATCCTAATAATTATTCATTATTTATTATAAATATTAATTTTCCATTTAATAATAATTTTGGCAAAATAATATCAAGTCTAAATATTATCCTAATAATATCCTTTGATTTAAATTTAACGGTCGATATCGACAATCAATACGATTCTCTCGTAGTTAAAACACTCTAAAAGGCTATTCAACATAATAAGATTAAGTCTAAGTAATATCCTAATAATTATTCATTATTTATTAATATTTATTTTCCTATTTGATAATGATTTTGAATGAGAAAAATTCAATGATTTCTAAATATATATATATACATTATATATAAATGTTACTCTATATTTGCTACATTTATTAATAGAGTAACTAACCCTATGATAGTTATAAAGTGTAACGGTATAACGATTAATATTTTTCAATAAAAAATAATTAATACTAACAAAATTACACCTTTAATAAAAAAAAATACTATTTAAAAAATACATTACAAGTAAAAAATAATTAATACTAACAAAATTACACCTTTTATAAAAAAAAAATAATACTATTTAAAAAAATACATTACAAGTTGCACATAATGCATACGAATTTTGTTATATAAATTAAATAGAGTAAGTTCTTACATGACCTCGAATTAACGAATTTGGTTATATTAATTACATAGAGTAAGTTTTTACATGGCTCGAATTAATGAAGCAGCTTTAAATTTTGACGGTAAATTGATGAAATAGCTTTCAAACTTGAACCATAAGAGGCACTGTCATTTTTGTTGGGCCCAAAATTTTAAATTGATCCGCAAAACATCCAAGGAATTATGGATAGGGTCCGTTATTCACACTCCCAACATTGAGAGATACATTCCTCCCGCTTGCAACCACAATTGTAAAAATAAAAGCACTTCATTTTTAAAAATCACTTAAAAAAACGTATTGCATTTAAATGCTTTTAAACTACGTTTTTTAAAGACTTAAAATCTAATTTGGCAAAGTCGAAAAAATCCAACTTCGCTTCTGCTCACACACCCTAGCAAAAAAAAGATATAAAATAAATTGTAATATAATATCAAGTCAAGAGTTAAATATTGACTAAAAAAACAATCTGCATAGACGTTGACCCCACCTATGTGCCTCATCCAAATTTTTTTTTTATAATTAATTAAGATTTTTTTTGCAAATACTTTTTTAATCACTTCTTAAATCACTTTATTTTAAAACACTCCCACTTTTCATTTTACTACAAAAATCACTTAACATAACTTTTTTAGGAATATTAGTGACTGCAAACAGGCACTAATTCACTCACCCACTTTTTTAGATATTAATAGATACACACCCAGTAATTTACCAAAATTACCTTTTTTTTTCTTACCATTTCAAATATAAGCAAACAATACACCCCATCTCGGACTAATTTTACGGGCTACCACTAACAACAAAGAAAATAACGATGACCATGAAGTCATTGAACAATGTTGTAGATGCTAACAAATGTTAGTTTTTCTTTTCAATATTATACTAGTTTTTTTTGTCTGTGATCATATTTTTAGTTTGTAAAAAAATAAATAATTGCATATATATGTATAGATATATGTTAAACAACCTTACAAAGAGTAGAGGTGAGCAAAATATGGTAAAAACTGAAAAATCGAACCGAAATATAAATTCGCTTTCTAAGTAAATTGGTTTTCGTCGGATCGGTTTTGCATTTTAAAAAATTGGTGTTCCGCCGTTCGGGTTTTTTATACGATAAAATATTTACTTAACCGAATATATATATATATTATATATATATATATATATATATATATATATATATATATATATATATATATATTTAATATATATATCCTAATTTTGTGTTATTAAATGACTTAATTCAATAATGTTAAAATTTTGATTTTTTGATTTTAAATCAAACCGAACCGAAAAAATTGTTCGTTTCAATCGATTTTTAGGCTTAAATGGTTCGATTTCGTGTATTATGGTGTAAAAATCTTAATTCGATTCGACATCTGTTCGTCGATTCGATTGATGCATCAATGCTCACCCCTAACAAAGAGACAGAGAGTGTGAGCAAGTTGAAAGTAGAGAGTACCTCAAATGTTCTCCTAAAATGCCCGAAGAGTGTCAAATAAATTACAATTTAAAAAATACCACTTTTTAAGTTTATTAAGTTTAAACTTGATGAGCCAATTCACAATGACACAACAAACAACATATTTTTGAGATATGACTATATGAGACCCTTTCACGTGAGACAAGACATAAGTTGACATTAGCATTTTAACACTTTTTAGGGGGGGGTTATTTGCGCCAGAAGTTGGCCTGCCTTTACGATGGTAATCGCTTCATATGAGTTTTGTCTTTTTTAGAGGAACACTTATACGGACGGTCCCTCAATGGCGGTAGACGTTATGAGTTGTAGAATAGTGCTTTTAACACTTTGGGAGGGATGAGTGTGGTTTATGCTTAAATCAGATCCCGCCTCACGACGGTATCGCCTCTGTATTTAATTTTTATCAATAAAATTAAATTAACTCAATCAAACAACTAACCAACTTGTCGCCCAAGCGTCACTGGGAGGACTTTTGGAGAAACAAATCATGGTAAGAAAAATCATGAGTTATAAAGCCATGGACTGATGTTATAAATACTGGCAACCACAGTATGCTGTCAGTAAATGGTTTATATAATGAGTTAAATAACATATATATATTGATAAAAAACATCATAATTTGTTGCAATATATCGGTATGAATTCTTGATTGCACAAATAAACAACTAAACGACCTAAGCCAAGTATTATCATGATGATCTCCACATTAAATTCAATGTCCAACAAAAATGAAATAAACTGCACCAAACAAACACTACTATTACTACACTAAATTGCATGACCCTAAAGTAAATTATGCAGATATTTAAAACATATAACTGTAGAGAATATTTAAATCTCTGTGAATTGACTACAAAAGTTCATAAAAAGCAGTTCTAATTATGCTGTAACTTAGACCCTCTAATTGCTTCGAGACATAAAAACTAAGAATCTAACACAAGTTTCAATTATCCTACACTATCTATTTGTCCATATTTTAAGTGCAACATTACGTGATTACAAGCAAATAATGATAATAACTATCCTCATGTAATTCTTAATAGATTTGAAACTAATTATTTTGGGAAATAGAGAATTTATCTTAACTTACCAACAATCCAACCTAAAAGAATGCAAGTACTAAGCTTAGAAAATAAAAAGACTACTGCAACTATATTATTATCATAGAGAACATATTAAATGGAGAATAGTTTTTATTCTAACTCGCACTAAAAAATTTGATCACATCAGTCCAAACTTGTATCTACCCTTTGAAGAAGTATTTTTACATTAGCAACACCATAAAGCTTTATGACTAAAGATTGAGCAAGATAATTGCTTTAGAACATTAAGCCTTTAAAACAATAAAGCAAGAGGCAAGTCTTTCATCATGGTGATTCATAGATACTAATCAACTTAAAGATGTTATTATTACAAAAGTTGGTCCATTAGATTTGAGTGAGTATAAACTATACTTATTTAGTATGTCAACTAAAAATTATAAACTACATTTATTTAGTAATAATATACAATTGGCCCTGCTAAGTATCAACAAAGGTTTGATTAAATCCAGAGGTTGAATTTTGGTTATTGGGGAGCACACACATACAGAGATAACATAATTAGCTATAAAACAACATATATAATGTTACCTTCACATAAGGAAAAAAAGGTAATCTCATAGAGCAAAAGTCTCGAGATCGTACGCACCATATGAAACCACATTACCTATTATATACTAATCATCAATAAACATGAAACAATAGGAAAATTCTAAATATAGATTACTTCCTACGGAAAACAACTAATGCTAACTTCACATAAAGAAAAAAAAACAAAATAATCCCATAGGGCAAAAAATCAGAAGATAATGATATGTGGACTAATTTAAAAAAAAAAAAAGAAAGATAGAGAAGTATTATGACTTAATAGTTTCAGATGTATTTTGTCCATTTGGCTTGATAAAAAAAAATAAGAGAAAATTTCCAAGGAATCAACGGAAACCCTAGAGGAAGTTTATGATAGGATTAAATATAGAGGGCTGTTTGGGAGACCACTCACAAAAAATTTAAAAATCTTTTGCAACAGATTTAGCTAGAGACTGGAACTATGTATTGTAACTTACATGTGTACTTTGTGTAAGGAACTTTCTAAATTAATAAAGTTTCAGTTTCTTATTAAAAAAATAGTTAAGTACCTCATCAAAGCACCAAAAGAGCTGTCTTCATATTTGCCAAGATAAAGTCCTCCTAAATCCTAAGAGAAAATTACTTTCTGATACAAAATCCTTTTAGTGTCACTCTTAGGTTAACTTGCTTTTAAAATTACCAAGAGGTGCAAGACAAGTGATAAAAAAACCTAAAATACAATTTTCTCATTAAATTTACATTCATTCCACACAAATTCATTTCACTCATTTCAAAATCCCTAATACTTGCTCTCCCTCTCTCAAATTGACGCGGCCGCCGCGGACACCCACCTTCCATAACCAGAATGGCGGCGCCGCCTACTCCACAATCGCGGCGCCGCCCACCTCCGCCTCCACGACCCTTCCCCCAACTGAACAGGGCACTCACCAGTCGTCGCGTGGCCCACCTCTCCCACCCCACACCGTCGCGACACCTAAAAACCAGGCCACACCCACCGCCGCGACCCTCCCCCCCACTCACCTCCCGCCGCCGCCATCTCGCACAGCCTGCAACCTTCCCACGCCTTCACGCTCCGCCGCGGCCGTCCTCCTTCACGATCTGGAAGCAGGGGGTTTTCACGGCGGTGGTGGTGGGGTTTTCACTGATTTGGAAGCAGGGGGTTTCACGATCTGTGCTTGTGGGCGACAATTTTTGAAGATTTGTACAGTTTTGTTGATTTGAAAATTTTTCATGCGGATTTTTTAAGATTTTGTTCAGATTTTTATGGATTTTGATGAAATGCAGAATTTTTTGTTGTTTTTTGCGATTTGTATGGAATTTGGATTTTGAATTTGGGTTTGGAGATGGAGGATGAGGATTTGAAATCGGAGATGCATTGAACATGTTCATGTTTTTGATAAACATGTTCATGTTTTTATGGTGAAATCATCAAAATTGAGATTGAATCCAACTCCTAATAGGCTCTATTAAATCAAATCGGCGAATGACAACATTGTTAATTATATTCAGTTTTGGCTAGCAACAACTCAGAAGCTTTGAGCAAAATTTTGGAATAACTTGGTGCCACTCAAAGTGTCCTCATTTTCCTGGAGATTAAGACAGGATTCCAACGATCACTAATCTTCTCAAACGTAAGGAATTCAACCCACATTTTCTAAGAAATTCCACCCAAATACTCAGCTGGAAATTAATTCTGGAAATAATGGTGGAGAGAGAAAAGTGTAATGGTAGAAAGAGTGGAAAATTGGGAAGGAAGAGTAAAAAGTGGGGTTTCCACGTGATCAAGCCAAAAGTGAGAAAAAGGACTGTCCTTTTTCTGAAAATGATACCTGAACCGGTCAAGGACCCAAATTCAACAAGTCTGATAATAAGGGGGGGGTCTTTCTATGGGCTATTTTGAACCTAGTATTAATTATAAAATCTTTGTACCTAAGAAAGAACCCAGGGCCAAAAAAAAAAAAAAAGTCATCCACTCAAATCCTAAAGTATATTCTGCAATAATTACTTTATAGTATAAAGAATCATCCAAAAAGAAAAGGGATACAATGGGTGGAATGGATAATAAGTTCCCTAAAGCTTCAATTTGTTTGAGCTGTTTGGGATGAAAGACCGAATCACATCGGTTTTAAATAAGAGACTCAAAGTAACTCCATTTCTGAAGCACAACCAATGTGTAAGAACAACTAAAGACATTTTCTGATTCAATGGAAAGATCTATCGCACAAGCAACCATCATATAAACTAACGATTCGATTTTATGGGAGTATGAGTTATGCACAATCTAAAAGTTGCTACTTTTATTTGCTCCTCACATTGTAACAAATATATAAATACATAAGCACGGCATATATAAGAACTTCATAGGTTAATCACCATACCTGTTTTCCGATTGGAGTACTATCCCATCTTTTGCCAGCTTGCACCTCTTTAATCAATGTGCATTTCATTTAGAAACATATTTGAGGTAAAACCATTCAGGTACTAGAAATCCCCAATAAGATTTTGGTAAATTTTTTAAAAAAAAAATCTCTTGTAACTACCCCTAAGATAATTTAGCCAATACCTGCAACTGATGTCACCATCAATCCTCCCATTACTAGCGCTGATGCAACCGGGAATATACTGAAATATATAGTAGGACACCAGCAGGGACAGATCCCGAAGTGGACTTTGGTCAGAGCAGACAAAAAGGATAAAGGGATGAGGAAAACTAGAGCCAAATATATCTAAGATATGGAAAAATCAAAGAGGTTTCGTGCCAAAGAAGGTAGACGAGTAGGAATCACTTTTGGCTTGATCAAATTATGGGATTGATAGATACAAACTTCGGTAAATTCTCCAAGATTCGAAAAGACTACCATTAGAAAACAAAAAAATTCCAGGTGATGAGACAGGTACAGAAGAGGTATATAGTTACATGGCATTTGCGCGGTTATTGAACAGAAAAATCATATGCAGATATGGTAAAGGGAATTACCAGAAAGCAAAAGATAGAGAAAGAAACACTCAGTAAGGAGCTTCAGAAGAAGAATGATTCATCTCCAAATACAAGTACAAATATTAATCCAAGGGGGTGGATGCATGAGTATGAAGGATGGAGCCAGATACAAGACGATACAACAAATAACGGTTATCCTCCAAATACAAAGATTATGCCTGGATTTTAAAAGAAAATAGTGATCATCTTTTAATAAGTCAAAAGAAGAAACACAAGATTTAATCCAGGAAAATGTAGAATGGTCAATCAGAGGTTAGAAACATGACAATCAGAGGTGGTAAACAAAGAACGTAGATCATGAATTAAAGAACAGTTGGATACAGTGGGTAATGTAGGGCGGGGTGTTAAAGAACAAAGAATGACTTTTGGGCTCCCAAAAATGTAGTTATTGATTCAGTCAAATTGGGACAACAATGGGTTGTACTAATTGAAAAGACCAAGAATGTCTAATAGATGAGTTGGCAGCGAAAAAATATTGTAAAATCAGATCCACCAGCTACTCAGAAATTGATAGTAAACCAAGAGGAACGAACCATGAACGCAGACCATGGACTAACATTGACTTTTTGGCTGAACTCAAGGAATTATGAAGTGTCTCACCTCGAAGAAGGAAGAGAATAGAAAATGAATGAAGAATGTAATATCAGATCCCCTCAATGGAGTCGGCTGCTAAAAATTTGAAAGAGAAAAAAAGAGGATGGAGGCAATCACAAGAATAAGAGCTAGAGTAATAAATAGGGAAAGAGAAAGTGGAAGAGAAAATGAATGCAAAGGAAAAAAAGGCAAAGCAGACAACTCGAAAAAGGAGAAGAGAATTTCAAATGAAGAATGGAATATCAGATCCTCCTCAATAGAGTCAGCTACTCAAAATTTGACTAAAAACAAAGATGATAGAGACAATCACAATCGCAAGAGGAAAAGGAGAAATTCAATTTAAAAGAACAAATTGGAGTGCGAAGATTTTATTGGAGGAATGGGGAGAAGATGCAGAAATTCAGAAAAAAAAAAAAAAAACGAGCGATAACAATATAGAGGACAAATATGAATGCAGAAGAAAAAGGCAAAGGAGGCAACACATAGAAGGAAAAGAAGAGGAAATCAAATGAAGAATGGAATATTAAATCCTCCTCAATGGATTCAGCTAAAACAGAGTTCGACAAAAAAACGGAGGGGATAGAGGCAAACACAAGAATAAGAGAAAAAAGAGAAACAATTCAGAATAGTGAAAAACATGAAAAACAGAGTGGAACAATAAAGAGGCCAAAGATGAATGCAAAAGAAAAAAAAAGTCAAAATGAGTCAATTTGAACAAGGATAGGAAGTGAATATCAAATGAAGAATAAAAATATCAAACCTATTCGATGGAGTAAGCAACTTGAAATTGACAAAAAATCAGGTGATAAGAGACAATAACAAGAATAAGAAGAAATATAAATGAATCAAAAGAAGAAAAAATACGAAAGTGGTAGGAATGGATAGAAGATACTGAAATTCTGAAAAAGAGAGTGACAAATAACGAGGACAATGATGCACTCAAAAGAAAGGAAGGCAAAGAAGGTAACTCTAAGAAGGATATTAAGAGGAACAAATTAAAAATGGAATATTAGATCCTGCTCAATAGGGTCATCTATACAGCAATTGGTTAAAAAAAATTATGGGATAGAGGAAAATGCAAGAAAAAAAGGAAAAACGGAAAGCAACTCAGAATAGTAACAAGCACGGAAAAGAGAGTGAAACAATAAAGAGGGCAGAGATGAATGCAAAAGAAAGAAAGGCAAAAGAAGTCAATTGAAGAAGGAAAAATAAGAGAATATATAATGAATAATGTCAAGGAGACCGAAACAATCGCGAAGAAGAAGAGGAACAAACACGAAGAGGATTTTACGGGAGGAAATGAGAGAAGTTACAGAGATTCGAAGAAGTGAGAAACAATAAAGAGGACAAAGATGAATGCAAAGGAAAGAAAGACAAAGAAGGTCAAGCAACTTAAACTTAAGAAGGAAAAGAAAAGGAAATCAAATTAAGATAGGAATATTAGAACCTTTTTCAACTCAGCAATAAAGAATTTGACAAGAAACCAAGAAGGATAGGAAGAGAATATCAAATGAAGAATAAAATATCAGATCCTACTCGATAGAGTCAGCAACTTGAAATTGACAAAAAATCAAGTGATAGAGACAATAACAAGAATAAGAGGAAAATAAAATGAATCAAAAGAGGAACAATACGAAAGTGGTAGGAATGGATAGAAGATGCAAAAAATTCTGAAAAGATAGTGACAATAGCGAGGACAATGATGAACTCACAAGAAAGGAAGGCAAAGAAGGCAAGAAGAGGAACTAAGAAAATGGAATAAGAAGAGGAATAAATTAAAAGGTGGCAACTCGAAGAAGGAAAAAAAGAGAGAGAAAGTCAAATGACGAATGTAGTCAGCCATATAGAATTTAACAGAAAACCAAGGGGATATAGGCAATCACAAGAATAAGAGGAAAAAGAGAGGCAATTCATAGTAGTAATAAACACTGCAAAAGAAAGAAAGGCAAAGGAGTTCATTCGAAAGAAATAAAGAGAATATTAAATGGCGAATGATTTATCAGCTCCTTCCCAATAGAGTCGGATACTCAGAAATTGACAAAAAACCAAGGAGATAGAGATGATCACAAAGGAGTAGACTCGAAGGAAATGAAGAAGAATGTTAATGGCGAATGATTTATCAGCTCCTTCCAAATAGAGTCAGATACCAAGGAGATAGATAGACAATCGCAGAGACAAGAGGCAAAAAAAGTGAAAAGGAATTTTAAAAAGGAAGAAAAATAACTATGAAGATTTTATGGTAGAATAGAGAGGAATTGCAGAGAGTCGAAATAGAGCTAGAAAAATAAAGAGGACAAAGATGAATGCCAATGAAAGAAAGGCAGAGGAGGTAACTAGAAGAAGAAAAATGAAAAGGCCAATATTATATCCATTTGACTAGAGTCGGGTTATATAGAAAAGCAAAAGAAGGTAACTGATGAAGGAAAAGAAGAGGAAATCAAATTAAGAAAGGAATAGATCAATTTCAATGAAGTCAGCAATAAAGAATTTGGCAAGAAACCAAGGAGGATAGGAAGACAATATCAAATGAAGAATAAAATATCAGATCCTACTCGAGCAGAGTCAGCAACTTGAAAATTGACAAAAAATCGGGTGATAGAGACAATAACAAGAATAAGAGGAAACATAAAAATGAATCGAAAAGAGGAAAAATACAGTGGTAGGGAATAGATAGAAGATGCTGAAATTCTGAAAAGAGAGTGACAATAACGAGGACAATGATGAACTCAAAAGAAAGGAAGGCAAAGAAAGCAACTCTAAGAAGGATAATAAGAGGAACATATTAAAAATGGAATATTGGATCCTGCTCAATAGGGTCATCTATACAGGAATTGGTAAAACAAAAAAAATGGGATAGAGGAAAATGCAAGAAAAGGAGGAAAACAGAAAGCAACTCAGAATAGTAACAAGCACGGAAAAGAGAGGAAACAATAAAGAGGGCAAAGATGAATGCAAAAGAAAGAAAGGCAAAGGAGTCAATTGAAGAAGGAAAATAAGAGACGAAGAAGAAGAGGAACAAAACACGAAGATGATTTTATGGGAGGAAATGAGAGAAGTTACAGAGAAGGATAAGAAAGGAAGGCAAAGAAGGCAACTCTTAGAAGGATAAGAAGAGGAACAAATTAAAAATGGAATATTAGATCCTGCTCAATAGGGTATAAAGGCAAAGGTGGCAACTCGAAGAAAGAAAAAAAGAGAGAGAAAGTCAAATGACGAATGTAGTCAGCCAGATAGGATTTAACAGAAAACCCAAGGGATAGAGGCAATCACAAGAATAAGAGAAAAAAAGAAGCAATTCATAGTAGTAACAAATGCTTCAAATCTTATATGCATGCCGATTGAACTGGAGGAAATGTTTTAACTTCCTATCCTTGTTGGAAGGTGAACAAAATGATCTATTAAATATCAGCATGTTTATCAGAAGGAATTGGCAAAATAATTGAAGTTGCTCAAACCATCATATTCTTTCAATTGACAAAAAATAGTTTTTAAGTTCCATAAATGATTATATTCCTTCTTTTCAATTGAAGTTACTCAAAACCATCATACTCTAATCACATGAAAGTTTGACCCAACCATTAGCCAGCAGGAAATCATATCTAAAGAATGTCGCACTCGTTTAGAAGGACATGGAAATGAGGAAAACACAAACATCAAGCTATAAGCAAAAAAACTCACCAAGTCAACATCTTAACCAAGCATTCTTCTTGCCCTCAATTGTTCATCTCTGACCTGAAAAATATCAGTTGGAATCAAGATTCATATATATATGTGTGTGATGTGTGTGTGTGTGAGATAAAATTCAGGAAACCTTTTTAGTCATATTTCTGTTAAGAAAATTTGTCACTAAGGCTTTACTTCAACAATATATATATATATATCTGCATATCTAAGAATATGAAAGGAACTTGTCAAATCAATGATAAAATCATACCCAAAATAATCAAGAAAGGAAGCTTAGCTGAACCTTAGAAGGGGCCTGTTAACGAAAAACCAAATTCCATTCTAGAATTCAAGAAATCAGGTTATCACCTTCTTAATCTTGAGCGGATCTGTACTAGACTACTAGGAGCACAAAAATTAATAATCTGAACACATACGCAGAAAAATAAAATATAATTCAGGAAACAACTCATATTATAAACCCAAACATCACCAAAACTGTACAAGAGAATTGCATTTTTATTACCTTCTTAATCTTGAAAAAGCATCAGTACTCTAAGGAAGAAGCAAATTAAAAACCTGAAAGCATATATAGATTTTATTTTTTTTAAAAGAATGTTATTACATTCTTAATCTTGGCAGCATCTATACTAAGAAAGTAGAAAATTAAAAAACCGAAATAATATATCAAGGGAAAACCAGATACCATTCTGAATTCAAGAAAGCATGTTATTGCCTTTCTTAATCTTGAAAGCATAAGTACTAAGGAAAATGCAATATAAAAATCTGAACAAACATGCAGAAAAAATCAAATATAATACATATTATAGCACAAACATCACCAAAATTTTACAAGAGAATTCAATGAAGCATGTTATTACCTTTTAATCTTGACAGCATCGATACTAAGGAAGAAGCAATAAAGCCCTGAAAGCATATATAGATTAATCAAACATTCTGGAATTCATTTAGTCATATACCTTCTAAATTTTAAGAGCATTAGCACTGCGAAGAAGTAAATTAAAAACCTGAAAGCATATGCATAAAAAAGCAAAATACAATTCAGGAATAACTCATAGTATAACATAGACATCACAAAGATTGAACATAAATTCAAGAAAGCATGCTATACCTTGTTAACCTTGACAGCATCGGCACTAAGAAAGAAGCAAACTATAGAAACCTAACAGCATATACAGAAAAACCCAATTCCCATTCTAGGACTTCAAGAAATCAGGTTATTACCTTTTTGATCTTGATGGCATCGGGTACTGAGGAGCACACAAATTAAAAATCTGAACACTTAGGCAGAAAAATAAAATATAATTCAGCTGCAATTAACCTATATTATAACTCAAACATCACCAAAATTGTACAAGAGAATTCAAGAAAGCATGTTATTACCTTCTTAATCCTGGAAAGCATCAGTACTAAGGAAGAAGCAAACTAAAATCCTGAAAGCATATACAGAAAATTTCAAGAAAAGGGATGTCATACATTCTTAATCTTGGCAGCATCAGTACAATGATGTAGAAAATTAAAAACCTGAAAGCATACACTTAAAAACAAACACCATTCTTGAATTCAAGAAAGCATGTTATTACCTTCTTAATCTTACACAGAAAAACCAAACACCTCCTAATCTCGACAGCATCCATACAAAAAGCAAGAATAGAGTGTACTTGGAAGGTTACGAAGAAAATCAGGTTTTATGTTAAAACTACTAGGTTCAAGAACAGAATTTCATGCAGAAGATGGCAAAAAAAAAAAAGCAACAGCAAAAAAATTATGTTGTTTTATACAACGTAATCGCAAGCACAAGAGGAAAAGGAGGAATTCAATTTAAAAGAGGAACAAATTGGAGTGGGAAGATTTTATGGGAGGAATGGAGAGAAGATGCAGAGATTCGGGGGAAAAATGAGCGAGAACAATAAAGAGGACAAATATGAATGCAGAAGAAAAAAAAAGGCAAAGGAGGCAACTTGTAGAAGGAAAAGAAGAGGAAATCAAATGAAGAATGGAATATCAGATCCTCCTCAACAGGTCAGCTACTCGGAATTTGACTAAAAACCAAAGAAGATAGAGACAATCGCAATCGAAGCACAAGAGGAAAAGGAGGAATTCAATTTGAAAGAGGAACAAGTTGAGGGAAGATTTTATGGGAGGAATGGAGAGAAGAAGCAGAGATTCGGGAAAAAAAAACGAGTGAGAAACAATAAAGAGGACAATTATGAATGCAGAAGAAAAAAAAGGCAAAGGAGGTAACTTTTAGAAGGAAAAGAAGAGGAAATCAAATGAAGAATGGAATATCAGATACTGCTCAATGGATTCAGCAATACAGAGTCTGACAGAAAAACCGAGGGGATAGAGGCAAACACAAGAATAAGATGAAAAAGAGAAGAAGAAGACATAAAATTAAATGGAATATTCTAAAAGAACTTCCAATATTAAATTTTTAATATGTAATTGCCAGGAAATTGAATGTTTAAGCTTTTAGGTAAAATTTACAGCTCAGAATAGGAAAACGCACTAAAAAACCAGAGTATACACTTTGACAAAAGAAAGTAACTGCAATTCATGCTAAAAGTATGTATCAAAAAACAGGAATATAAGTTAAATTAGGACTTAGATAGGTAAGCTACACGAGGATTTATGGGCTCAACCTCATTGGCAACACAGAGAATTGGTGCAATCTCAACTAAAGATGATGGCACCACCTCACTGTCCATCATTGACTTCTAAATTAATCGACGGTCTGAGTCCGAAGAAAATCCGCCTTTATGCCGTATATCAGACCCCCTCTCTGATAAGCCATTTTAACCTTAAACCTGCTTCAATTAGCCTGTAAAAAAACCTAAAACACAAAAATCAGCAAAAGACATGGAAAGTTACAAAAAGAGTTTATAGTAAAAAATCAGTGAAAATCTTGAAATTCAATGAGACGCGTTTAAAGGACCCTTTTCTTGATTCATATAACAGAGGACTCGTGGCAAAACTTTTCTCACAGTTTCGCTTAATTGAAGCATCAGGACATGAAATATTTAAATCTGAAAAATTCTCCTACGGAGGATATAAATAACTAAAAAACTCAGTATTGAGAGTCAACACTAGTAGTCAACTTGAAGAATCAAGAAGTGCCATCAATTTCTTGAATACCAAGAACCCCATACCGCAGATTCTCCAAACTTTATCTTGCAGTCAAAAGCAGTCGGCAAGTTTCTTGAAATTTTGAAAAACAGACAATGCGTAACAAATTAAACCCATGTAATCAAGCCACGTCGAATTCACTGTGTATCACGTTCAATTCTTGACCTAGCAATTCAAGAAAACCAAAGTCAGCAAACATAACGGAGACAAAAATTTTTTCAATAATACTAACATACAAAAGATAAAAAGAAATGCCAAGAAATCAAGTATCTTTCTTATAGTGAATGAAACCGAAACTAGAATCAAACCCACCAAGTCGATTCTTGACATCAGAGTGAACTTTCTTGAAAACAAGAAATCGTTACTGAAAACAAGAGAAACTTGTAGAGAATAATTAGTGATTACTTATCTTTTGTTTTGTGAGGCATTGAAGAAGAGAGTCCAGATGAGTTCGAGCCATTGACCATGTCTCGAGAATAAGAAAGTGAAATAAGAGCAGACTCACACAATTGAGAATGGGAAAGGATTGAGAGATAGTATCTTATTTTTGGGGAAAAGAAGGAACGCGGGTAATCTTCTTGATTTTTGGGGAAGAATCGCAATCATTTTGATTTAGGTTTTATGGTTACAGATTTTTTTCCTTTTCTGAGAGAAGAATAGCCGTTTAATCACGCGGTTTCTTTTCTAACTTGGCGCCAGATTGCATCCACTGCACATTATAGCCATTTTAAATAAATTACACTACTTATTTATTTAATTATTTCAGATTTGGAAACATTTTTGTTTCAAATTTGGAAATTGAAGACTTCAGTTATTTAAGATTTGGAAAGTTTTTATTTTTTTCGAATTTGTTTCTTCACGATATCTTATATATTAAAAGGACCCATTTTCAAAATATATATGAATAAATTCAAATTAACTTTTTGTTTACTTTTTAAATTTTAATTGTCACCGGTATTCAATAAGTTATACCTATTATTGATTTGAACCAACGACTCTGGCCGTCAGATGAAAAGCAATACTCTAACCATCGAAAGTTAAGTAGGTCATTTATCATCCCAAAGAGAACCAAATGGCAATAATGAGTCAAGCTAGTAGAGGGTAAATGAAATCATTTCTATCGACATTGCTTGATATTTTATACATAAGAATTTTAGTAAAAGAAATAATTGATTGACCGTGGCAAATCACACACGCCTTTTTACTTTACACATCCGACATTTTACACACACATTTAATATTTTAATCTTTACTTAATACACACAACATTTGGTCCATTATACCCTTTCAATTAAAAATTAAAAAATTAATATATATATATATATACTGTTATACACCCAAACGAATAAAATGTTGACCAGAGCAGTACCAACTTCTACATTTGTTTCGGTCATTCTTTTTCCAAAAATTTTGAATGGTCAACCGTGACTTGCTGTAATTTGAATGGTCGATCACCTTGGCCGATTCAAAATGTCTCGAGCATTTTTAAAAAGAAAAACACGAAAAAAACTCATCTATCTACAATTTAAATGAAAGAAATGCACAAGAAAACTTATAAAATGTATCTACAACTTGTTTTTAATCCATAATTTTTTCCAATACATTTGCTATGAGTTTTCAACATGTAGATTTTAGCTTTTTATGATGTTTCTTCAAGTTTAAATAATGATGTAAATGAGTTGAGAAAAATTGTGTCATGTGTATGGATTTAAGATTATGATGTATTGAGTAAAAAAAATTAGTAAATTATGATATAAAAAATATACACTAAGGACAAATTATAAAATGTCAACCACTATGGCAAAAATTTATAATATTCATCCATCAGAAGCCAAAAAAATGAAATGATTCGCGCCAACTTTTACATTTCGGACCACCGCCAAAATTTTGAATGGTCGACTGCATTTGCTGTAAAAATTTGAATGGTCGACCACCTTGGCGATAAAAATGTCTCGTCAGCATTTCTAAAAAGAAAACACTTAAACAAACTCATCTTTTCTACCATTTAAATAAAATAAATTCACAAGAAAATTTAGAAAACGTATCTTAAAACTTGTTCTTTAATCCATACTTCTTTTTTGCAATACATTTGCTATGAGTTTTTAACTCCTCTCGCTTCCGCTTTCGTCTTCGATCAAAGTTACAATTTATTTTACAAAAATAAACAAATTTAAATCTAGACTAGTCTATTACATTGAACAAATCAAATAGCCTAATCTACTAAAGGATTTTCTCACGAGAAAAACAAATTCAACGAGTCGAATTAAAAACTAATCATAATGCGATGAAATAAATAAACATTATTAAATACCATGACAATTGATACTTGCAAAACAGATCTAGCAATTCTACTATCCAATTTTCAATAAAATTTAATGGCCAACATAATTTAAATAATAATTTAAATACGAGCTCAAACCCAGTCTCCGATACCATTGTTGGGAAATTAGGGTGCCCTAATCTATTCGAGATGAATTTAAATACATATTTAAATTAATTAATTAATTACTAACATGAATTAATCCTAAATCAATTCAACATAATAATTAAAACAAGTAAATAAGCAACATGCGAGACATATAATCCACGAAATCCTAAGCATGCGGAATCTAGGAGTTACGAGATTATTTACCTCTTTGTAGAGACAAATCGTTGAGACGATGGATCAACCCAAAAGAGCCTTCCTAAATATGTCCCACGTCCACCTAACGTAATCCAAAGTTAGGATTCTCAAATCAAACCATTTTAATTTAAAGGAGAAAATAAAAAATATTTGCCACCACCTTTTGTGGATTTCTAATTTTTCCAACACATGGAATTGTATTGGGATGAAAAATCATCCCCTATTTATATACAATGGGGGACGAAAAATTTTGGGGTCATTGGGAAATTTCCTTTTGCTTCTTCCTCAAGATACAATCTAGAATATATCCAATATATTCTATTTCCCAAAAATATCTCCCAACAAAATCTTCTCCTCCTTTTTGCTCATGATTTTTTGAAAATTATAGATAAAATAGGAAGGAACAAGATCTTTTTCCCTTTTCTTGAATTTATGGGATAAACTTGTATCTCAAGAATACTTATTCCATAAAATCTTTCCAAGAAAATCAAGAAAAATATCTCTTTCCTACCATATTTTTTCAAAAATTTTAAGAAAAATTAGGCAAAAATATTTTTCTTCTCATTTTCATTAATTGACTTTAATTTGGGCTATTTGAGGGGTCTTTAGAGAATTAAGATTAGACCTCCAATGGGCTAAGTGAAACTTTAATATTCAACCAAAATATTATTCAGCTCATTAATATTAATTTACTCCACTATAAAATTAATATTGCACTATCCATCTTAACCCACATTACGACTTCACAATAATATGGCTCCCGGTCATTATTTCCCGTGTTTAAGATTATCTTAATCCACTAATTAATTAAGCCACTGAACAAGCTTTATATTAATTAATATCTTTGTTCTTGGAGTAAAGACGACTCAACATTATTATCCATACCGGAAATAAATTTTCACTTGCAAGATTTGGTATGATAAAGATTTGAGCCCACCAAGGGGACAAATCAAGCAAGCCGTATTCGCACGATTCTCCTCAGATAAATCTTAGCAATCGCCGTAACTAATAATATTGCCCAAGATACAACGTATCGAATCGCATTGATTCTCTTACCTGTTGGGATAACAAATTCCAGGATCTATCGGGATGACCTCATAAACACAAATTTAAATTAACAATTATTACTAGCATGAATTTACCTAAGTGAATTCAAATAATAATCAATCCAACAACAACATGCAAATAAAATTTCACGTAAAAGATCCTAGCATGCAGAGACGATCTGAGACAGACAGGATCAAGTATCTGGATACCCACCAAAAGCCCTTCTTGTTGTAGGGAGAAATAACCTGACTTGGTGGAAGCCGGGAGTTGGACCGTCTTATGGATAACACATTATCTGACTTTATCCAGCTGGAGCAAGACTTGAAGCGACTTCGGGAGATTGGTAAGTCGCTAGGAGTGTGGGAAGCCACAAAGGTCGCAGGGCGACTTGGGATGGCAAATAGGTCGCGAGGTGACTTGGTAGAACCCGGAAGTCGGGACCGACTGAGCCCGGAGCTTAGTTGAAGATAAACATGGAAAAGATTCGGGTAGTTAAGGAGGCGGATTTCTCTGGATATAACCGGGGAATGTGTATATGTAAGCGAGACTTGCGGAACAAGAAAGGAAGGCCTAGGTTGGTCCACGGAAAGAAGCCCACGAAGATTGTAACCCTAGATCCATGTCTATAAATATAACTTGTAATGTACTTTGTAAAGGATCGAATCCCTTAAGATCCTGCATGAGAATATACAAAGAAAATATCCTCGCTTGGTGCCCCTGCATTTAGTCTATTTCAAAGACAAACTGTAATCAAATTGTTTGTCATTTTATTGCTTTCGCCATTACATTGATCGGAGCTCATCAAAGTACTTTGTTTGTTCACCGGTGATCAAACCGGGTACAAATAATTGGTGCTGTCAGGAACTACAATTCCTACGAAATCACTCTGTTCGAAGGAAAACCCATCTCATCTCTGATCAATATAGATGGCGAGCAATCAGGTTAATCTGAATGGGTAAGAGCTGGACGCCTGCGATGGGCACGGCCCTCGCGAGTTTCCAAACATATCGACTCCCCACGCGCCGCTACCAAACTCGGTGATGACTCCTGACTGGTGGAACCTGGTGCAGACGCCAGAGGACGCAAAGGCCGTGCTGGCCATCCTCAACAAAAAATGCCTCGCATTCGATGAGGAGGACTTGCAGCCTCCCCCCAAGAAGGCCACCCAGAGGCTCTGACCCTCAAAAACAAGGGAACCACGGGCCCGAAGGGCATTCAAGGGCCAATCGGGCCTATGATCCAGCTGCAGACAGCCTTGGTCTGGTAATCGCTAGCTCCGGGAGGGCCGGTAGGGTCAAACAATGTTCCTGACTTGAGGACCTTTGGGTTCTAGAAGCCCCGGGATCGTGAAGGCGATGCAGGCCACCTGAGCCTGCCGAGCTGATCACCGAGCACGACCTTGCCCTTGCACTGAACCTCCACCACAACGACCTGCCAAGGGGATCGACCGTGCATTGCGGCGATCCTTCAGCGCAAATTAATCGACTATCGCGATGCCTCAAATGCAGATCGACCCGGACGATCAAACAACTGATGGAAATAATGTGGAGAATCGGAGCGGGCCAGGGCCGACCCTTTCCTCACCGTCCCGGACTTAACTGAACTCGGTCACCTTGGCGGCTACCCAAAGGAAGATTAAAAAAGGAAGACCACTTGTTCCCACCTCGCATGCACCTTCTATATCCTTACAAAAGTTCAATATGAGACTCAACCCCAAGAAGCAGAACAGATGGAGCCGGTTCTGGGACATCCTCGTCAAGAAGCTGGATCGAGGCGAATCCGAAGGTTAAGGCCGACTCGATATGGAGGCACCCCGGGGTGTGAAAGGTGACTCACTCACGGTGCTGCCGATAAGCGGTTCATATCCCGGATGGGGACAAATGCAAGTCCATGTTCGACCTGCGATCTCAGAAGAAAGCAAAGTTCGCACGGACACCCGAAGCCGTGATGCTTTTTGAAAAATCAAAGCGCATACTGGCGGATGTGAGCATATTGTCCAAACCTGCCCCGGAGAGAAGTTGTTCATATATCCTACGCTCGGCCGGAACAGCCCTTGAAAAAGATTAATCCGCCGAGCCGAGGGCCGATCCATCGGCCATTTACTTTTGTCACCAGACATTAGAAGGCGGATTAACAACCCTCCATCGCTAGAGAAGCCAAGAGATATCATTAGTCATGAGTGTCGTGAACCGAGACCTTTACTTTTTCGATCACCGCGCCGGTGTTCTCACTTCCCGCCATCACGGAACGTGCTCCAATCGACCAGACACTTCGTGCCGGCGTCTCTAAAATGGGCCATTGAGGTGGTCGGGTAACACGGGGTGTGGACTTATGCGCGCCATGACCTCGCACATTAAGGCCTGTGACCGCCGATTTAAATGAGCTTACACTTTTCAAGCAGAGAGTTCGAAAGCAAATACGGAAATGTTCAGATGGGTCACCGACTACAAGTCAGAGCCGGTCTTGTCTTTTAATGAGTCCCGGTGGTATCTCATTCCCGTAACGTCATTACCTTTGATTTTCCCCAAGAACGAATAACGAGGTTTAATACGAGGCGCCATCACGCTTAAATGGCAACTCGCCATGGGCATCAAGAGATCGCAGTCCATACCGACTCCTACCGTGGCCCGCCAAGTTTTTGGAGTATTAGGCTAGGGATGATAGGATGGCACTTATCAAGAGATAGAAAACACCGCTGGCCCGGGTTCGCAGACAGCATCCATGTCAAGCCGATACCGAGAGTTAGAACCTATGGCGACAATCGCCCTACCGGTGACCTCCGGGATCATCGATATGAAGGATGTCACCATCACGACACTTTCCCACCCTCCACCGCACAAACGAACGATCAGAATAACATCGAGACCCCGTTTAACCGGACGACACCCATCATGGAGTATTTGATAAATGCCTCCTCTGCCATCTGGACGCGTCCCTGTTTCTCGGCAGCCGATTCTGAGTTGCACGATACACAATGATCGTGAGGGAGTTATATGTTTAGGTTTACATGCCCCTACTTCGGCGTATTACGCGAACAAGGTCAAATCATTCTTCGAGAAATACACGAAAGGCATGCGAAACCACACCGGGGAGCCACGGAGCCACAAGACCACAAGGCGGAGATATTTTTCGCCAACCTTATGCGGCCGATGCCATCGTTTTACCAGCAAATGCCACAAATATCGATCTATGCTCCTCTATCAAGATCGCACTGTAAGAGCTCACAAGATCCTCGCCCCGCCTTTTGCAAAAGTGGGGGATGTACATCATCAGGCCACCCCAACGGCCCCCAGATCGGTCAAATATGCCCTAGTAGTGGTGGATTACTTCACAAAATGGGCCGAGGCTATATGCTGGCAACCATTGACCAAGATCATGTCATCGTGTTCATACGGGCGTAAACATTATCCGCAGTTCGCTACCCTCAAAGCGATCATATCGATAATGGAAAGCAACACGATGGTACGGTCGACACCTTCTTCGTAAAAATGGAAGATCACAAAGTTGTTCTTCACCACATACCACCCCCAATCAAACGGGCAGTCGAGGCCATGAACAAGATCATAAAACATACGCCAAGGCCAAGATCGGCGAAAAAGGAAATGGGCAATGAGCTCCCGATGTACAGGTATACGTAATCCACCTGCGCAGAATTTAACCCGTGAAACCCTTATTCGCTAACCTTCTAATCGAGGCGGCGGTGCCCGAGGTCGATGTCCCCACCTTCCGAACCGCCTGTGTCGCTGATCATAATGACGAGGTTTAGAAAGGAACCTCGACCTACCAAGAAAAAGTGATCGGAGGCTAACATGAGAAATGCCAGATACAAGCAGAGGGTCGGAGAGATATTACAACTCTAAGGTGCGATTTGATGCTTCAAGGTCGAGACCTAGTGGTCAAAAATATACTCTGAGACTCAAAAGCGCCTTTCGTCCAAATCGGAGGCCTGCTCCAGATATCGAAAGTCCTACCAAATGGGCATACGAGGTCGAGAAAGTGGATGGGACCAAGGCCCAATACCCATGGAATGCAACTCATCCGAAGAAGTACTATCAATAGATTTACACCTTTTACGATCACATCAAGTAAACAAATACTTTTGGTAACATTAATTTCTATTTTGTTTAAAAAGAAAAATTCCTACGTAGAAACCAAGCTGGTCGCATCGGAAAACATATGATCGATGAAATGCATGCCACATGAAAGACATGATCAATAACACGCAGTCGATGAAAGACATGATCGATAATACGCAGTCGCATGAAAGACATGATTGATAAATACAGAACCCGGAGGTGTGACTTTAGAAATATCGAGGCGAGATCGCCACTCCTAGCTGCGGCATCATCCTCGACTTTATAAGACGACTACGCAAATGTCTAAGAAACAAGTCGACAGAAAATAAGACGACAAGGACTAAGCAAAATCACATAAGAAATCGAAATCAACACAAAAAGGAATTAAAAAGGAGAATTTCATTAACAAAGACCCGGAGGTCGGGGAGAACCCCATTACAATAGACCCGAGGTCGGCAAAATGAAGCATTCCAATACAATACATTTTTCGGAGCTACTCGAGCTAGCGACTTGGTTTATACTACGGAGCTACTCGAGCCAGCTTAATCGATCTATACCGGCAGAGCTACTCGAGCTAATGATTGGTTCCAGACTACATCATTCACACTAGGGTAAATGCTCGGATGCGGAGGTCGCCGAGAAGATGTCGCAAAACTATCGTAAAATGATGTTTTAACATCCGAGAAATGTCGATGTCGCAATGGGACTTCCTAAACGAAATGAGCACGAGTGTACATGTGGTGCAAAAACTTCAAGGATTGTGAAGCGGCATTTCGCCGACGGATTCGGTGATAAACAATATTAAATCCATGCATGTCAAAAAATGCCCATCACCGCTAATCCCGTCATCACGATCGGCACCCAAAGCATAGAGGGCCCGGAGCACCTCCATCATGGCGGCGGCAGATCCGCCACTCGGGTGGTAGCACAACTTGGTAATGGCCGTATGGTCATCCTCCGATGAAGGCAAGATCTGAACCGGGGGGAACTCAGGGATGGACGAAATGCCAAAAGCTATGAGTATAGAGCAGGAGAAGCTTGTTGCCGGAGGATGTTCTAAAATAGGGGGTTCACCGGAATCGCCCATAACCAAAGCTTGGGGGTGATAAGTGGGGAGGTCAGAGGAGATAATGCGTGTTATACATCTTAAAATCCTGCCCTATTTATGGATGAAAGGCGGGGGTCAAGTTGTAAATTTTGACTCTCGAGGGCCCCATAAAGAAACCGGGCGCCAAGACGAAAGCAAAAAGGTAGGGTAGACGCAACTTCGGTTGGTCTAACTTACAAAAAAGGCCACCAAATACCCAGGCCATCATTGCGGATCTGTCACACGTCACGGAAATTTGGAGAATCGAGGCAACGGTTCGCCTTCCCGAGGATGAGATTTCGGCGTAGGCACACTTCCCGAGTCCGACCTGTCAGAAGTTGATAAGTAATACGAGTTCAAGTCAAGGCCCCAAGACGAGCTTGCGACCTCGACTTGGGGGGGTTGAAATATGAGTTTTATTTTATAATAAGATAAACACCGACGAGACAAAAAATGAAATGACGACCTTCCATTGATAAAAAAAGACCAAGGTCGGGAGGTAGTACATCACAAATCAAAGCCCTAAGGTTGGTATGCTTATAAAAAGAAAAATAAAAAGTGAGTAGTAAGGCTACAACTTCAATCTTTCTCGCCGGGGCATTGAGGGCGGGTGTCGACCGCCCCCAAAAGGAGGCTTTACTGGTAACTACCGGGCGGATCGACTTCCGAGCTTGATATTTTTCTCCACAACTGCCTCAAGGCATGTCGACAACCGGGGAACGACTCTCCTTGGGGATCTCCTCCCTCGGGGGCTCAAGAGCGCAATAGGGAGGAACAACCTCCGAAGCCGCCAACCTCCACCAAGGGCTCTAAGGTGTATCAACCGGAGTTGGGGAGAGAGCGCACGATCTGCCTTGGTCTAGAAAGAACGGAGATCAACGCCCATATCCTCAAAGTCTTGATATCCAACAAAAAACATCTGGGGCCAGAGGGTTGTCCAGATTTAGGGCCTCGAGGTCGATTTATCAGCCCAAAGAAGGTCGCCAAGGGGTTGCCCGATGACGCATTCGGATGGCACCCACAATGGCCATCACGACGAAAAGCATTAGCATTCACCTCTTGAACTGGCCTCCCCGTGAATCGGGCCTCAGACTGCCTCCACTTCGCTGTTCTCCGCCTGATTATTTTCAAATGACTACCTTTCTCACTCAAATTACCAAATTACAGGATTGAGGTCGAGATTCGCGTATAAGGCCCATTGGTTTCCACTCTTCCGTCTTCGCCGCCGCTAAGATCGTTTTACCGACTGATCGAGCCCCACCCGCGAGACGCTTCTGAGTTTCGTTTAGTTGGGTAATCGTATTTAAATAAAAGGGCCGTTTTTAGTGAATTATGTGTTCGAAAGTACATGTTGCCCGGGCTATTCCGCGAGTGAGCGCTTCGCGGACTTCAGAAGCATCCATGTTCGGGCAAAGCAGTAATAATCATGAGACGAGTCTGCCACTTTATCGTGAGGTCGATCGACGAAGACTTTCGCTTAAGCTGTAACCACCGCAAAGCGCGGGCCGAGTTCAACCGTAGCGAGAGCCGAGTCGCCAGAGCTATGAAAAATAATATGAAAAGGTCATGCAAATCATAGCGAACTTACTCACTCACCCGCTTCCTCCTCCCACCTAAGAAGCGAGTCATCATCGCTATGTCTACCTCTCCGGTCGGGCGAGGCAGGCCGCAACCGGCCGGGCGGCGAGGTCGGGGGCGAGGTACTGACCGCGATCGGGGACGATTTCCCTCCCCAGCCCCTATTGATTTCAGATCAGAGGGTCGAAATCTCCCTCACTTTCCGAAAGCATGCCCGAAAGTCGGGAAGTGAGTCGACCGCGGGTTTTCCTCTTGCCTTTGCTCGGCAAGAACAGGACCAAGAGGACCGAGCTTGGAGGGCGACCTGACAATGGCCCTCGAGGCCACCACGGGCCTTTATTTTTCCCCAATGAACTTCTTAGGCGAGGCCATGACGCCACAGGAAAGGCTTACTACCAGAAACGAGGATGTTGGGAACCCGCAGAAATGTTGGAAGAAAAGCCAATCAACAGTCGACAATTTAAAAGTGTAATAAGCACGGAGTAAGGGAACTTACAGGATGTTCAAATGGCGCTGAGTAAGTATACAGCAGCCGCTGAGTCGGCCAAGCTCGGAGTTCAAGGTGTCCACGCCCGCCAAATTTCTGAGTGTCGCGAATAAAGGTCAAACGCCCCCCGAAAGTCCCAAGTAAGGTCGGGCAAGAGCTGGCAAGACCGCAAAGAAGAGGAGAATTAGATCAAGACAAGTATCTAAGTCGAAAGAAGGCAAACTCACCAATGGTAATCCGATTGACATAGTCGGTTGAAACACGGACAAGAAGGTGCTCGATGGGTCCACAGACTTACCGACGAGAACTACCATTTATCAGGCCACCCTCGACCTTATTTGGGATCCCACTCACGAGCTCCCCCGATCTTCTACGGAGTCAAGACGACGTATATAGCCTCCTACCGGCGGACGGGCATCATCACATAGGCCACCACCCGGGGTTGGAAGTCGACGCAACCCTGTCGCCCAAGAACTGTTGTAGAAAGTTAATGTAACTCCATCCATTAGAAGTGATATGGGTCAAGCTCGATTCCAAGTCGCCAAGAGATGGGAGATCGTCGGGTGAAGCGAACCGTGATCCCGGCCTCCATTGTCCGCTCGATTGACGTAATCATCACGGGTGGCGGTTGGTTAAGACTTTCGGTGGGGTCGCCTATAAGTTCATGTCCCCCGGGACCTTATAAAGGCAAATGAGGATCAGAATAGTTGCCGGTAAACCCACCGAGTTTTTCGTATGAGGCAATGAAACCGACCGACCCGACCTCCGATAGTCGGGGGCCTCTTTTTGTATGGGGCTCCCATAAGAGTGATAATCGAATACCTGATTGTAGCCCCCAGATTTAAAGGCGGGTTGGAAGACCCGCCCATCCTCCCCGCGGTGGCTTAACGGCGGAGCTCGCCCAGAGCAGAATGTGTATGATTTCCTTCCAACTCCATCGAGAATTATTCATCATCCCCATCATCGTTCCGGACCGCCGAGGCACCGGGCGCTCGGAGGAGGGCGGGATTAGGGGGCGGTCTCAAAGTGGTGGTGTGCGGCGGTAACTCGGTGATCGTTATTTTGTCATCGTCAAAAGATGAAGAAACCATGAACGGAGGGGGCACAGGAGCTGATCTAGAGCCAGACGTGAAATGGGGAAAAGATGGTTACCTGGAAAGCAGCTGGGTCTCTGAAGGATAGCCGGAATAACAGACGCAGAAGCTCGAGTCTATGAGTTTCGGGAGCAAGAAAGAGGAAGGGCTTAAAGGGTGGAACCCTAGGCCTATTTGTAGAGAAGGGCGGGACAAAAGTATAAATTCAACTTTCGAGGTACCACATGGAAATTAAGGTTGTGTGGATAAGCCAGGGGTGAAAGCACGCGATCACCGGGTCGGGCGGACTCGGTGGCTTGAAACGCCACCCCGCCATACCATCATTACAATCATGGCACTTGTCGCGCCGAGTTTGGAAAACCGAGGCGACCATACGACTTTAAGGATGAGACCGAGCATGTGTCCCGAGATTGACTTTCCATAGGTCAAAGAAATGTCAACGGTTCAAGACAAGATCCCAGAGAGTTTTTCATGACTTATATTGAGGGGCAATTGTTGTAGGGAGAAATAACCCGACTTGGTGGAAGTTTTGAGTCGACCGCCTTATGGATAGCACATTATCCGACTTTATCCAACAGAAAGAAGACTTGAAGCGATTTCGAGAGATTGGTAAGTCGCTAGGAGCGTGAAGCCACGGGCGGTCGCGGGCGACTTGATGGCAACAGGTCACGATACTAATTTGGTAGAACCCTAAGTTGGGACCGATCGAGCCCCTAGCTTAGTCAAGATAAACATGGAAAATATTCGTAGTTAAGGAGGTGGATTTCTCGATATAACCGGAATGTGTATATGTGTTTAGACTTGCGGAACAAGAAAGGAAGCCCTAGGTTGGTCCACAGAAAGAAGCCCACGAAGATTGTAACCCTAGATCCATGTCTATAAATATAACTTGTAATGTACTTTGTAAAGGATCGAACTCTTAGTATCCTAGGCAGAGAATATACAGTAAAATATATTGGCTTGGTGCCCCCAGACGTAGTCTATTTCAAGGACGAACTGGGTAATCAAATTGTTTGTCATTTTATTGCTTTCGCCATTACATTGATCGAGCTTATCAAAGTACTTGTTTGTTCACCGGTGATCAAACCGGGTACAACACTTCTCAAGTATTCCCAAGTCCTCGTCCAATAACCCCGGTGGAAGGTTCTCCGATGAACGATTTATAAAACAAGGAAAATAAAAATATTGTTGCACCACCTTTGTGGATTTCTAATATTTCCAACGCATGGAACAATAGTTGGGGATGAAAAATTCATCCCCTATTTATAAGAGGATGGTGGTTCGAATTATTGGGCATAATTAGGGCTAGGAAAGATCTTTTCTTTATCTCCAAGAAATCTTGAATATATAAAATATATTCTTCTTTCCATGTGTATTTTTTTCACAAAAATCTCAGGAGAATTAAGATGGACCTTCCAATGGACTTCTGAATTCCAATATTGAGCCACAATATAATTCAAATTCATTAATATTAATTAATACCACTATATAATTAATATTGCACTATCCAATATTAACCCATATTACTTGAATATAGCTCCCTTGTTATTATTCCCGTTTAAGATTCTTTAATCCATTAATTAATTAAGCCATTGAAAAGCTTTTATATTAATTAATATCTTTATCCTTGAGTAAGACGTTTTTTTATTATCCATACCGAAAATTAATTCCACTTCCAAGATTTGGTATGATAAAGGTTCCGCCCACCAAGGATCAAGCAAGACTTTTGCAAGCACACGATTCTCTTCAGATAATTTAAGAATCGTCAGGCAATTATATTATTGCCAAGATATAGGTATCAAGTCGCAATGATTCTCTTCCCATTTATAAGTCAAAGCAATAACTACTAGTCACACACACGCCTTTATAAGTTTACGAGATTAAGAAATCAACAACCATCGAGGTCTAACTCTTCATCCCTTAAGTCAAGGCGAATGAAGTTTATCCTCTCAGAGGTCCGCTTCAATAAGATCGAGCGCACTAGTGTAATCTTCGGCAAGACAAGCTAATATGAGCCTTACACATCAACTTCTACCAATAGATTGTTCTGATCTATCTAAGTTGTGAAACACGACCAGATACAAGGAACCTGCTAACGGATATTCTGATCCGCATCACCACGCTAACTACAATGTAACGCTTTGCTACTTAACGGTTTGCAATAAATATATATAACATTCAATCATATTTAAAGCAAATGCTGATAAACAATTTATTTAAGTAAATAAGTGTTTAATACATAGGTTATACAAAGTAAAAGCATACTTTCACGTGATAACCCCAACAATCTCCCACTTATACTCAAAGTCCGCTTTTAAGTATACTACAACATGTTTGATGATTATCCGGTGACATTTAATGTCACCTACATCAACCTAATAACTTTTTCTCCCACTTATACCAAAGCAGATTGGGCAACGCCTCGACACCCCATTCCTTCCACATGTCTTCGAATGTTAATCGAGGCGAATTTTTTGTGAAACGGATCACCCAGTTGTCTTTTTCGACGCGATCTTTGCTAATTTATATCTCCCTCCTCTCTTAACGATTTCTCGATAAGATGGTATTTCCTTTTCAATGTGTTTGCCGGCCTTGTGGGCTCTCGGTTCCCTTGAATTTGCAAATCGCCGCATTATCACAAAAGATCGTGATTGTCTTTCGGTAAATTTAACAACGCCCAAGTCCACTAGAAGTTCTTGAGCCACACCGGCTTTTTCGCCGCTTCACGTTGTGCTACATATTCAAATCTTCCATGGTAGAATCGGGCGATGCATTTCGCTAACGCTTATCCATGTTACAAATACCTCCTCCCCTGCATAAAACACACTACCCGAGGTAGATTTTTTTTGAATCTAGGTCCGATTGGAATCTGAGTCCGCGTATCCCAATCGAAGTAAACCGCCTGACCGATAAACCAACATTCTATCTCGAGTTCTTTTTCAGATACTTTTAGAATGTTCTTAACAACAATGTCAATGTTGATTTCCGGTTTACTTTGATATTCTACCATGCTTACGGGCCAGAAAGCAGATATCCGTCTCAGACACAACATTGCATACATGAGACTTCCTACCGCCAACGATAATGAATGCCTCATGTCATCTATCTCCTTTGTATCTTAGGGCACATGTTTTTCGATAGATGGATTCCGCGGCCCGAAAGGTACAAAACCCTTCTTGAATCTTGCATGTTGAAACGCTTCAAAATCCAGATCTATGTATGAAAGTTTGCGATAAGTCGATCATTCTTTTCTTTCGATCTCGAGTGAACTTGATCCCAAGAATATGACCCGCCCCCTAAGTCTTTTCATATCAAACTATTTTGATACCCATACCCTTTACGCCCCGACAAAACCTTTACATTGTTTCCGATTAGCGTATCATCATCTACGATAGTACTAGGAATACCAAGGCGCTCACACACTTTCTATAAACACAACTCTCGAAATTGTTTTGATCAAACCCATAAGATTTTATTACATGATCAAAACATTGGTTCCAAGCCCGAGATGTTTGCTTAAGTCCATAAATGGACTTCCTCAATTTGCACACAAGGTGTTCTTGCCCTTTTCGATGAAACCTTCGAGTTGTTGATATAGATATCCTCGCCAAGACTCCTCAAGCATGAAAGTCGCCTTTGACATCCATTTGTCGATGTCAAAATCTAGATGCTGCAGCCTATAGCCAAGAGAATACGGATGGACTTAAGCATGGCTACAAAAGGTAAAAGGTTTCTTCATAATCGATACCCTCTTTTTCGAAAGGTATCCCTTTGCCACAAGCCTAGCCTTTAAAGGTTTCCACCTTCCCGGCCCCGTCCTCCTTTTTCCTTGTAGACCCACTTGCATCCAATGGGTTTTACCCCATCATGGTTCAACTAGCTCCCACACCGACATGATCCATTGAGCCCATCTCGCTTCCATCGCAGCTTTGCCAGATTCGTAATCCTTATCTCGACCGCCTCCTGTAGGACCAGGGGTCTCGATTCACTATCCCCGACCAAATCAAGATTCTCCTATCCCCATGAATCTCAAAGTTGTCGAACAACCTCCCACTACGATGAGGTTCCGATTGTGTTTGGTGTGACGCTGTATATCAACTGCATAGCTTGGTATAGTAGTTTGCCCTCTTATTTCATTTAAGGTAATCTCACTTTTGGGGCTTTCGATTGTTCATAAAGTCTTCTTCCAAAAATCTAAAGTGTGTACTTATTACCACCTTTTGATCTTCGACCATAGAACATACACCCTTTCGTTCCCATGGGATATCCTATAAACAGCCTTAGTTCCGAACATGCATCCATCTTACCGGCTTCCTTGTCTAGCACGTATGTCGGACACCCCCAAATCCTGAAATGTTTCAGACTTGGCTTGCACCTGGTCCACAACTCTTTAGGGGTTTTGGGAACCGATTTAGATGGCACTAGATTCAGAACGTAAGCCCTTATTTCCAAGGCATTACCCCAAAACGACTTGGGTAGATCTGAATAACTCATCATGGATCTGACCATTTCTAAGAGTGTTCTGTTTCTTCGTTCTGCAACCTCGTTTTATTGAGGGGTTCCGGGTGCAGTCAACTAGGAAACAATGCCCTCGTCTGACAAGTAGTTCAAAAACTCATCGCTGAGGTATTCACCTCCACAATCAGATCGTAGAAACTTGATACTCTTTTCCCTATGATTCTCCACTTCGGCATTGAACTCTTTGAATTTATCAAAGGTTTCCGATTTGTGTTTCATGAGGAAAATGTACCCGAACCTTGAGTAATCATCGATGAAAGTCACAAAATACTCATAACCACCTCTAGCTTTGGTTGACATTGACCACACACATTAGTGTGAACGATTCTAACACTTTTGTGGCTCTATTCCCTTGCTCCAAATGCCCTCTTGGTCATTTTACCCTCCAAACATGATTCGCAGTTGGAAGTGGTTCTAATCAGAAGTCCGACAAACCAACCATCTTTCCATAGATCATATTTCTGCTCACATTTTCACATTTTTCGAACTTTTTCTTATTGCATGAAACAAATGATGTGTTATAAGATGCATTTTGTGAGTGGTATGCATAGTTAATAGTATAGATTGTTCAGAAAGTTCCATGACAGATAAACACATCGTTATTTCAAACAAGAATTTGCTTAGAAAAATGAAATGTAATATCCATCATTAATTAGTTTTGAAATCGAAATAAGGTTTTTGCAAAAAATCGAACGTAAAGAACATCTTCAAAACAAAAGTCTTGTCTTCAAAAGACAGTGCACGCCTCCCATCGCTTTCACCGCTACTCGTAGAAGATCGCCAATGTGATGAGGACCTCACTTCCACTAAGTTGTTGGGTCAATTTGAACCCCTCAGAATGTGAAACAAACATGATCAAGGATCCCAGATCCATTACCCACGAGTGGGTAAAGATACGCCGCTAAACAAGTTTCAACAACTAGCGTGAGAATTACCTTTCTTTCCATTCCGCTTTGGTTTGGAACAGCAAACCTCCAATGTCCATTTTCACCGCAGCTTGAATCACTTCCCCTTTGGATCCTTCTAACATCCCCAAATATCCTCATCTTACCCTTGCCTCTTAGCAACAGCTTGAGTTTAACTCGCTGGGCCTTTGGGTTTACCTCTTCTTCTTACCCTCCTTTGGCCTAGAAGATGAAGATGGTCCACTTGTCGCCAAAGCTTGAGTTTGGTGTCCCATCAACATCTCTCGCCGACACCAAAGCTTGCAACAAGTCAACTAACGGAACTTCCGATTATTCATCCGATAGTTCAACCAAAAATGTTCAAAACTTTTAGGCGATAGTGAAGCAAGCACAAATCAACTGAGTCTCCAGATCGTAATCGCACCTGTAACCTCAAGTTTATTTAGATGAGCCATCATATTGAGGACATGGTCCCTTACGCGCGCGTTCTCCACCATTTTCAAAGCATTTCTCGTAAGGTGATCTGACGAGCAGTGCGGTTCTGATGTTGAAACATCTTCTTAAGATTTTCCATGATTTTCGCAGCGCTTGCAAAATTCTTGGTGTTGGTGTCAGCAACACATCCGGCATAGATGCCAAGATGGTACACTTAGCCATATCATTGCAATGCTCCCAAATTCCTCATATTTTTTTTTTTCCGCTTTACTCGACTCGCCCAAATTGGCTCATCGTTTTTGAGTATCAAGGATCCACTTATGTTTTTGTGCAAAGAGGATAATCATCACCTTACGCCCAATCAACATAGTTTTCACCAGCTTAATTGATGGTCTTTAAGTATAGAATACAATGGATTAAAAGGTTGCGACATCTTTGTCGAATAAATAACAATTTGTGTAAGCACAAAATTATCACACAATTCGATCACATTGTGCATATCAGAATCTCAAAACAATATGAACATGCATCAGCCGACATCTCAAAATAGTTTAAATAGGTCACGTTGGGTGAACTGTCTATTTAAACACATTCAAGGTGTTACAAACAAGGACAAGCATAAACCTTTAATTCAAAAATTAATAGTCGCCTCCCACTGACCAATATAAAATTGACAGGACTTCGGGGAAGTATATGCATATCAATTTTATACCTAAGTAATAACCATGATTAAATACATAATTATTACTTCGCTTTGAACGAGCCTCGTGGGGAGGGTCATCGTCATCACTAATAATAATTCACAATCATCCTTTTGGAAATTTATTCATGTGAAAACCATGTTTTTGGCCGCCCCGCTGGGAAATTTCTCCAAAAGAATTCACAAATAAATAAATCATGGAGGTCAACTTGACATGATTTTATTATCCTAATAAAATTTGTCAATAAAACATACTTAGTAATTTTCAAAAGTGAGATTTTCTTTTTAGACAATTCTAAATCATGCAAACACATTTAACAAATAAAATTGCATTTAATTTAAAAAACAAGCATCAAGACAAAATAAATCATGTTGGGTACATATATCCAACTCGCCATGGTTTAAATTTTAAATCTTGATCTTGAGAAATCCTCTCTTTTTTTTGCTTTCATCGCTTCGCTCTCGAAAGGTCGCTAGAATTAATTGTCCGGATCTATTCGGGATGAATATTTAAATACAAATTTAATTCTAACAATTATTACTAGCATGAATTAATCCTATATTAATTCAAATAATAATTCAACAACCAATCATGCATATAAACAAACATAAAACCTACGCGATGAATTAATTACTCTGTGTTTACGTGAACTAACCTCTTGGAGTGACAACCGTTGAGAAGATGGATCTCATTCACACGAACACACCAAAAGGTCTTCTCAAGTATTCCCCTGTCCTTGTTCAACAATCCGGTGGTAGGAACTCGCGAACAATTTAACAAAAGGAAAAATAAAATTATGTTGCACCAACTTTGTGGATTTCTAATTTTTCCAATACATGGAATTGCCTTGGGGATGAAACACTCATCCCCTATTTATAGAGGTAGGGGTGGTCGAATTCTTGAGTGAAAATAAGATGGGAAAATCTTTTTTTGATCCTCAAGAAATCTTGAATATATCTCATATATTCTTTTCTCCATAATTAAATATTTCCACAAAAATCCCACCTCCTAATATTATGGAATTTTCGAAAATAATAAGGAGTGGAATCCAAGATTTAGATCTTCTTGAATTTATGAGATATTCTTGTATTTCAAGAATACATATCTTCCATAACATTTTTTTCAAGAAAATCAAGAAAATCTTTCCTTCCTTATTTTCTTCTTGATTTTTGAAAATTGCTTAATAAATAACCAAGTGGGAGATTTCTTGAATTTATGAGATAATCTTGTATTCCAATAATACTTATCTACATTCCATAACAAAATTCAAAGAAAATTTTTCTCCCTCTTTTATTTATTGTTTTCGAAAATTTAGGAAAAATTAAAAGAACAATATTTTATTTAATTTTAAACACCTTTTTCGCTTAATGGACATTATGTTTTGCTACTTGAGGGCCTTTAGGAGAATTAAGATTGGACCTTCTAACGGACTTTTGAATATCTAATATTGAGCCACAATATTATTCAAGCCCATAAATATTAATTAATCCCACTACATAATTAATATCATTGACTATCCATCTTAACCCATATTATCATTAATATGGCTCCTGCTATTATTTCCCCGTGTTTAAGATTATCTAGCCCATTAATTAATTCAAGCCACCAAATAGCTTTCCATTAATTAATATATTTTGTCTTTGTCAAGGAACGGTTCAACATTATTATCCATACCTAAAACAAATTCCACTTGCAAGATTTGGTATGATAAATCTTATGAACCTCCCAAGGGGCAAATCAAACGAGTGTACTTCAATTACACCATTCTTCAGATAAATCTTAGAATCGACGTGACCAAAGTAATATTGCCCAAGATATAAAGTATTGAATCTCATTGATTCTCTACCCGTCATAAGTCAAAGCAATAATTACTAACCACACACGATCCTATTTTAGGGACGAAGATTAAGAAATAACGAACCACTGAGGTCTAATTCTTCCGGTTCAACAATAAGAATTTATCCTCCCCAGGGTCATGTTCAAAGATCAATCATGCACTAGTGTAATCTCTTGGTCAAGACAAGCCAATCTCGAGCCTTACACTTCAACCTTTCACGATGAATTGTTCATTTCCATCTAGGTCGTGAACCGCGTACTTTTAGTTACAAGGGACTGTTAATTTAATCTTTTGTGATCTGGTATCACTAAATTAACTACAATGTAACATGTACTGTTTATTGAACAATTATGCAATAAATATATGTAACATTCAATGATATTTAAAGCATCGATGATAAATAATTTATTTCAAGAATAAGACAAAAAATTCATTTTATACTATACAAAAGTCTTTCCAAGATAACCCCCAACAAAGGCTCCCATTTGAATTAGCAACAATTCTTCAAAAATGTCCTCCGTTGAGGTTAGACGACGTCACAGAAAATTCAGTAGCTCATCACGACGGAACAGCGGTCGCATCACGCTGAAAGTGACGCCGGGCCCGGACGCTTCATTCGCCTGACCGCTTTTGCGACACTTCAACGCTTTCGAGGTCCCGCCTCATTTAATTGCTTATTTCATCTGTGTCGCCCGTCCGCGATTTCGCAGCGTCGCTAGACGTTTTTAGTCGCGGCTCGCCTTGGCTCTCGTGCGTCCGAAACGATCGATTTACTTTTAATTCATCGCTCGTTGCTTCGCGATCCGTATCAAAAATAAATAAACACGGATCCTGAACCAGTCTATTAAATTGATCAAATCAAACAAATCTTAATCTACTCGTGGATTTTCTCACGAGACAAAACAAATCCGAACTAATCGAATTAAAAACCAACAATTTATTTGCATGTAAATAAGCACATTAAAATACCATGACAATTGGATACCGCAAAAAAGATCTAATAAATTCTACTATCCAATTTCAATTTTAATGAACAATAATTTAAATTATATTTTAAAAGATCGAGCCTAACCAGTGGCTCGATACCAGCTTGTTGATAACAAATTCCGTGATCTATCTGGATGACCTCATAAACACAAATTTAAATTAACAATTATTACTAGCATGAATATACCTAAGTGAATTCAAATAATAATCAATCCAACAACAACATGCAAATAAAATTTCACGAAAAAGATCCTAAAGATGCGGAATTTCTAGAGTTTACGAAACGCATTCCGATTGGAGATACGATCCGGAGACAGACATGATCAAGTATCCGGATACCCACCAAAAGTCCTTCTCAAGTATTCTCAAGTCCTCGTCCAATAACCCCGGTGGAAGGTTCTCCGATGAACGATTTATAAAACAAGGAAAATAAAATTATTGTTGCACCACCTTTGTGGATTTCTAATATTTCCAAAGCATGGAACAATAGTTGGGGATGAAAAAATCATCCCCTATTTATAAGAGGTTGGTGGTTCGAATTATTGGGCATAATTAGGGCTAGGAAAGATCTTTTCTTGATCTCCAAGAAATCTTGAATATATCCAATATATTCTTCTTTCCATGTGTATTTTTTTCACAAAAATCTCAGGACAATGGACTTCTGAATTCCAATATTGAGCCACAATATAATTCAGCCCATTAATATTAATTAATACCACTATATAATTAATATTGCATTATCCAATCTTAACCCATATTACGTAATATGGCTCCCTTGCTATTATTTCCGTTTTAAGATTCTTTAGTCCATTAATTAATTAAGCCAATCGATAAATTTTATATTAATTAATATATTTATCCTCGAGTAAGACAACCCAACCCAGCTATTATTCATACCGGAAAATTAATTTCACTTGCAAGATTTGGTATGATAAAGGTTCCGGGCCCACCAAAGGGGACCAATCAAGCAAGACTTTTTAAAGCACACGATTCTCTCAGATTAATTTAGCAATTGTCGCAATTAATATTATCGTTGCCCAAGATATAGGTATCGGGTCGCAATGATTCTCTTCTCATTTATAAGTCAAAGCAATAACTACTACCACACACAAATTCTTATTAAGGACAGAGATTAAGAAATCAACAACTATCGAGGTCTAACTCTTCATCCCTTAAGTCAAGGAAATGAGTTTATCCTCTCTCAGAGGTCCGCTTCAACAAGATCGAATGCACTAGTGTAATCTCTTGGTCAAGACAAACCAATCCGAGCCTTACACATCATCTTCTACCAATAGATTGTTCGGATCTATCTAAGTTGTGAAACACGACTCGTGATACAAGGAACCGAACTAATGTGATCTTCTCGTGATCCAGATCACCACGCTAACTACAATGTAATGCTTGCTATTTAATGGTTTGCAATAAATATATATAACATTCAATCATATTTAAAGCAATAAAGGATAAATAATTTATTTCAAAGAAATAAGATTTAATACATACGAGACGGACGCATCGCGTGTCTTGCTGGAGAGGGCACGCGCCCCATAAAATTTTAGATTTTTTTTCACTATATATATAATATAATTTTTATTTAATTTTATAGTTAATATACTGTAAAGTGTTACCTTTTAACACTTTAACCCGCCAGCCGAGTTGGTCACACGTTTAATACATTAGGCGTTACAACCTTTGTTCGAATCCCAGCAGTATCCATTTATTTTCTATTTTAATTATTTTATTCATTTTATTGCTATAATTAATGAAACTATCTTCATCTTATTGCTATAATTAATTAAATTATCTTCATCTTAATTTTTTTTACTGTAGTAAAACAATACATTCCAAAAATCTCAATCCGCACTCCTCATTTCATAATATACTTTATATTTGTATTTTTTTGGTGCCCCCACTATGAAAAATTCTTGGGTCCGTCCCTGAATACATAGGTTATACAAAGTAAAAGCATACTTTCACGTATAACCCCAACATTACCATCATAAGTCAAAGCAATAGTTATTAATTTCACACGATCTTATTTAAGGAACGGAGATTACGAAATAACGAACCACTGAGATCTAATTCTCTTATATTCAGTATCGAAGAATTTATCCTCATGTAGGTCCTATTCAGCGCATCATAATGCACTAGTGTAATCTCTTGGTCAAGACAAGTAAATCTGAGCCTTACACTTCAACCTTTCATGATGGATTGTTCATTTCCATCTGGTTGTGAATTTGTACTTAATCACGGGGGACCATTAATTTGATCTTCGTGATCCCAGATCACCAAATTAACTTCAACGTGATAATGCATTTCTATTTATCGAATGTGTTTGCAATAAATATATATAACATTCATTCATATTTAGTGCAATAACAAAGGATAAATAATTTATTTCAAAGAAATAAATAAGAAATTTCAGATGGTTATACAAAAGTAAAAGGCATATTTTTCAAGATAACCCCAACAATCTCCCACTTATACTCAAAGTCCGATTTTAAGTATACTACAACATGTTCGTGGTTCTACGTGACATCTAATGTCACCTACACTAACCTAATAATATTTCTCCCACTTATACTCAAAGCAGATTGGGTCAGGTTCGACACTCATTCCTTCCACATGTCTCTCGAATGTACTCGAGGCAGCCCTTTGTGAATGGATTTGTTAGGTTGTCTTCGTGACGCAATTTGCCACCTCTGTCTCCTCTCTAACGATTTCTCGTGATAAGATGGTATTTTATTTCTATGTGTTTGCTGGCCTTGTGGGCTCTCGGTTCCCTAGAATTTGCAATCGCTTCCTGCCGTTATCACAATGAAACCGTGATCGTCTTTGGCAAATCCTAACGACGCCCAAGTCCACTAGGAGTTTCTTGAGCCAAACTGTTTTTTCGCCGCTTTCACAAGCAAATTCATATTCGGCCTTCCATGGTAGAATCAACAATGCATTTCGCTAACGCTTCTCCAAGTCATCATCCCCATGCAAAACACACTACCCGAGGTCGACTTTCCGGAGTCTAAATCGATTGAAATCCGAATTGCGTAACCGAAATTAGATCGTCTCGACCGATAAACTAACATTCTTGTCCTCTTCAATACTTCGTATGTTTTTAATCGCAAAGACAATGCTCTTTTCCCCGGTTGTTTTGATATCTTGTCACCATACCAAGCAAAGCAGATATTCGATCTCGCACAGCATACACGAGGCTTCCTAAAAGATAAGAATGCCCTTCATGTCATCTATCTTCTTTTTGTGTCCTCGGGACACATTTCTTTTGGATAGATGGATTCGTCCGAAAGGCACAAAACCTTTCGAATCTTTGTCAATCGCTTCAAAACGGTGTCTATATATGAGGCTTGCGAAAGTTCGATCATTCTTTTCTTGATCTCGAAAGTGATCTTGATCCTTAGATGTGACCGCTTCCCCTAAGTCCTTCATATCAAACCGCTTTTTGACAGCCCATGCCCTTTACGCTCGACAACATCTTTACATCATTCCCAATGAGCGTAATGACGCCTCGTATAGTATCAAGAATACCAAGGCGCTCACACGCTTTATAAACATAACTTTCAAATTGTTTTGATCAAAACCGTAGGATTTTATAACTTGATCAAAACACTGATTCCAAGCAAGGGATGCTTGCTTTAGTCCATAAATGGACTTCTTTAGCTTGCAAACCAGATGCTCTTGACCTTTTTCAATGAAGTCTTGTGGTTGTTGATATAGATTTCTTCGCCAAGACTCATTGAGGAAAGCATCGACATCCATTTGTCGGATCTCAAAGTCTAGGTGCGCACCAAATCGACAAGAGAACGCGATGGACTTGAGCATGGCTACGGGTGAAAAGGTTTCCTCATAGCCGATCCCTTCTTTCTGAGTGTACCCTTTCGCCACGAGTCTCGCTTTAAAGGTTTCAACCTTTCCGTCTGGTCCCTTTTTTCTCTTGTATACCCACTTGCATCCAATGGATTTTACCCCCATTAAGTGGTTCGACTAGCTCCCACACTTTATTGTGATCCATTGAACCCATCTCGGCTTCCATTGCGCTTTGCCAAGATTTTACATCCTTGTCTTGGATCGCCTAGTTGTAGGACCATGGGTCTGATTCTTCTCCTGAGATCAAGTCCGAGGACTCTCCTATCCCCAAGAATCGCTCAGGTTTCTTAACAACCCTCCCACTACGACGAGGTTCTGGTTGTGTAGGCATGATGCTTGGTACTTCGTCTTGTACTGTTGGCAATGGAGTTAGCCCCCTAAGTTCTTCTAAGGTAATCTCGCTTCTAGGCTTTTTATCGTTCATATAGTCTTCTTCCAAAAATCTAAAGTCATGCATTTAATTACGACCTTTTGATCTTCTGACCATAGAACATGCATCCCTTTGTTCTTTCATTTATTGTCGGGATATTTTAGTTTTGATGAATTATGCCAAAACATTATCAACTTGTGTTTTTGAAGCTAATCTACGATAACAAGTTGAGGGGAACGAGAGAACAAATTGAGGGGAACTCACGAAAATCGAATTTAAGATGATCGAGATCAAAGTAGGTCATAGATTTAGACCGACGAGATCGATGAGTAAGAAGAGTTCCAAGTTAACTCGATGAGCCGAGCAAAATCGTAAGAGAAGAAAGGCTAAGCCACCGATCGAAAAAGAAGATGACCAGATTTAACCGGATCGTAAGCAGAAGGTCGATCGAAGAGGAGGATGCGATCGATCGAGATCGACGTGATCGAGATCGATATGAAGATGAGCAGATGGTCAAGATCGACGCGATTGAGACCGATTGAACCGATAGGGCTAACCTAATATGCTAATCGATGTACTAACTGATATGATAAACCGATATGTGACTGATATATATCGATCTCGATCATACGAGATGATCGATCAAAGGTAAGAAATCGATATCGAAAACCAGATCAGGCAAGAAGTCATCAGAAGAGAAGTCATCTGAAGTCATGTGCACTGAGAATCGTAACGCCATCGATGATCGCTTAGCCCGAGGGTCGATTGTTCAAGACGTAAGAATCAACTCAATCACCGAGTGTCAGATATACCGACGCTTTCGAGAATCAAGACTCGAGAACTCCGAATGATTCCAAGGCGAGGAATCAAGAATATAGTCGCCAATCACCGACGCGACCAATGAGAGGAAGACAACCACCGAAAAGTCCAAGAAGCCAGTGTAATAGTATGGATTTTCGAATGTGATTCTCCAATCCAGAATATTCAAATCCACACTATAAATACAAGATCTTCCTTCATTATCAAGTGTGGAGAAATGCGTGATCCATCAAGCTACAAAGCCAAATCAGTTAGCATCTCCACCATAGAACACAGAGCAAGAAATACACGCATATATTCAAGAAGTGTTCTACCCTAGATCTAAGATAAATGTTATATCCTAGCTTAGAGAGATTTTCCCATCCCAAGATTGAGGCTAAACAAATGTAAGGGAAAATCTCAATCTAGTTGGAAACCAAACAATCTTATACCCAAACTCAAGAGTCGGTTAAGTTTGTAGGTGAGTGTGAACTCCCAGAACATCAAAGAATCCCGCAAGGGAGGGTAGGCAATCCCGAGGGTGATAAGTCCCGCTTTGAGTGTGAACTCTGTAAACATCTGGTTGGGTGTTGACTAACACGCTAAACTAAGTCCGGGCTTGGTTAAGTAGGTGCCCCTAATGATAGGGAAGAGTGGATGTAGGAGTTGGACTCAACCACTATAAAATCGCGGTGTTCTTTATCGCTTTTATGTTCTTACTTGCCATATGCATTCAAATACAAGCAAAACAACACACATGTTCTTAAAAGCGAAAAATTTGGAATCACTTTCCTCACCCTCGCTTTTTTTATGCATCACATGAAATGTTTGCTTCCGCGACACGCAAAAATCGGTTTTTAACCGGACCTCACAGATATCGAGCGGGTTGTTCAAAAGGTCATTGTGGATTTTTAACCGATACCATCAATTGGTATCGAGCGGAGTTCAAACGCTCACAATTTTTCAAAGTGACCACCGAATCGATCTTTTAAAACAAAAACCCGATCTCCAAAAGTGCATATATTTTTAATGTTTTAAGGCCATTATCAAAAAAAGGGGGAAATTGTTGATATTTTAGTTTTGATGAATTATGCCAAAACATTATCAACTTGTTTTTTGAAGCTAATCTACGATAACAAGTTGAGGGGGAACGAGAGAACAAATTGAGGGGAACTCACGAAAAATCGGAGGGGAAGATGATCGAGATCGAAGTAGGTCATAGACACAAATTCGAGATCGGATGAGTAAGAAGAGTTCCGAAAATCGATGAAATTTTTAAAACCATCGATCGTAAAGAAGATGACCAGATGACGGATCGGAAGAGAAGGTTGCGGATCGATCGAGAGGAAGCGATGCATCGATCGACCCGAGATCGAGATATGAATGAAATGGTCAAGATCGACGTGATTGAGAATCGTTAAACCGATTTAACCTAATATGCTAACTTTATATTTGTATTTTTTGGTGCCCGATCCGATCATATGAAAATCCTTGGATCAAAGTAGAAGAAATCGATATCGAAACCAGAAAAGCATAAGTCATCAAGAGAAGTAATCCCAACATTATCATCATAATCGAAAGCAATCGATTATTAATTTCAGGTCGATCTTATTTAAGGAACGGATATTCGACAAAGTCCGATTTTCGAGATAGAATTCTCTTAGATTCAGAGAACTTTAATGATTTATCCTCAAGGTCCTATCAAGAATATAATGAATCCCGATCGTGGACGACAAGAGAAGAAGACAACCCTTACAAAGGCAACCTTTCATGATGGATGGTTCATTTCCATTCTTCCAATCTGTAACATTTTGTACACTATAAATACAAGATCTTCCTTCATTATCAAGTCTGGAGAAATGCATCCAAATCAAGCCAAAGCCAAATCGCCAAGATTCATAGAACATCGAACGAGTGTTTGAAATACACGATATATTCAAGAAGTGTTCTACCCTAGATCTAAGATAAATGTTATATCCTAGAAATAGAGAGATTTTCCCATCCTTATATTGAGGCTAAAAAAATGTATACTTTCTCAACCTAGTTGAAACCAAACAATCTTATACCCAAACTCAAGAGTCCGTTTAAGTTTGTAGGTGAGTGTGAACTCTAGAAACATCTAATGAATCCCGCACCTAGGGTAGGCAATCCCAAGGGTGATTTCTCCCGCTTTGAGTGTGAACTCGGTAAACATTGTTGGGTGTTGGACTAACACGTTAAACTAAGTCCAGCTTGGTTAAGTAGGTGCCCCTAATGATAGGGAAGAGGGATGTAGGAGTTGGACTCAACCACTATAAAATCGTTGTTCTTTTATCGCTTATGTTCTTACTTGCTTATATGATTCGTTCAAATATAAGATGGGTACAACACACATGTTCTTAAAAAGCGAAAAATTTGAATCACTCGCCTCACCCCTTTTTATATGCATCACATGAAATGTTTGCTTCCGACACGCAAAAATCGGTTTTAACCGGACCTCACAATGTATCGAGAAATACAAAAGGTCAATTTGTTTTTCAATGTGGATTTAACGATACCATCAATTGGTATCAGAAAGGGGAGTTCAAACGCTCACAATTTTTCAAAGTGACCACCGAATCGATCTTTTAAAACAAAAACCCGATCTTCGTTTAAGTGCATATATTTTAATGTTTTGGCGTCATTATCAAAAAAAAGGGGAAATTGTTGATATTTTAGTTTTGATGAATTATGCCAAAACATTATCAACTTGTGGTTTTTGAAGCTAATCTACGATAACAAGTTGAGGGGGGAACGAGAGAACAAATTGAGGGGGAACAATGCTCTTTCTTTCGATTTAAGATGATCGAGATCAGGTCATATTTTATTTGAATCTCGACGAGATCGATGAGTAAGAAGAGTTCCGAAATCTAATCACGAAATAAAGCAAAATCGGAATGAAGAAAATTTCATCTAAGTCCGATGACCGCATAGACCTTTAAGAGGAGAATCGATCGATCGAGATCAAAGCGGATCGAGATATATATGAAGATGAGCGAAGGTCAAGATCCGTGATTGATCGAAAGATCTTGATCCTTAGGATGTGACCTGATTCCCTAAGTCCTTCAGATCAAACCGATTTTGATGACCTATGCCCTTTACGCCGACAACATCTTTACATCATTCCCGGCGAGCGTAAAGACGCTCACGTATAGTATCAAGAATACCAAGATCGAGAATCGTAACGCACGCTCTTATAAACACAACTTTCGAAATTGTTTTGATCAAAGACGTAGGATTTTATAACTTGATCAAAACACCGATTCCAAGCGAGGATGCTTGCTTTAGTCCATAAATGGACTTCTTTAGCTTGCAAACCAGATGCTTCCAAGGCTAGGACCTTTTTTAGTCAATGAAGTCTTAGGGTTGTTGAGAGATAAAAGCCGATTTCTTCGCATCCATTAAGATGGATTCCCATTGTGATTCTCTCCAACGGTAACATTCAAATCCACACTATAAATACAAGATCTTCCTTCATTATCAAGTGTGGAGAAATGCGTGATCCATCAAGTCTACAAAGCCAAATCGGGTTAAAGATTCCACCATAGAACCCTTCTTTCCAAGAAATACACGCATATATTCAAGAAAGGTTTCTAACCTTTTCTGAATCTAAGCATAAATGTTATATCCTAAGCTTAGAGATTTTTTCCCATCCTTAGATTGAGGCCATTAAATGTAAGGAAAATCTCAACCTAGTTGGAAACCAAAAACCCATCTTATACCCAAACTCAAGAGTTTGCCAAGTTTTACATCCTTGTGTGAACTCCTCATCTAGCCATCTCGCATTAAAGAGGGTAGATCAATCCCGAGGGGTGATAAGTCCCGCTTTGAGTGTGAACTTCGTAAACATCTGTCCCACTGTTGGACTAACACGTTAAACTAAGTCCAGCTTGGTTAAGAGGTGCCCCTAATGATAGGGAAGAGTGGATGTAGGTGAGTTGGACTCAACCACTATAAAATCGAGTTTCTTTCTTTGCTTTATGTTCTTACTTGCCATATGCATTCGGCTACAAGCAAAACAACACACATGTTTTTAAAAGCTCAAAAATTTGGAATCCAAAAATCTAAAGTGCGCTTTTATATGCATCACATGAAATGTTTAATCTTCGCACCATAGAAAAAATCCCTTTTAACCGACTCACACCTATAAACAACCTTAATTAGACGCGTCGTCCAATTTACGGCTTTTCCTTATCCAACACGATCTTGGGACACCCCGGATCCTCTTGTGTCAGGTCTTTGGGCTTGCGCCCCGTCCACAATTCTCTAGGGGTTTTGGGAACCAATTTGGATGGCACTAAGTTTAGAATATAAGATGTTGTTTGCAAGGCATAACCCCAGAATGATTTTGGTAAATCTGCATAACTCATCATTGACCTTACCATTTCTAGAAGCATTTTATTTCTTCGTTCTGCAACCCCGTTTTGTTGAGGGGTACCGGGTGCAGTCAACTGAGATGCAATCCCTTCATCCGACAGGTAGTTCAAAAATTCATCGCTGAGGTATTCGCCTCCACGATCAGATCGTAGAAACTTGATACTCTTTTCCTTATGATTCTCTGCTTGAGCTTTAAATTCTTTGAATTTATCAAATGTCTCATATTTATGCTTCATTAGGAAAATGTACACATAGCATGAGTAATCATCGATAAAGGTAACAAAATACTCGTAGCCACCTCTAGCTTTGATTTGCATTGGACCACACACATCGGTGTGAACAATCTCCAACACTTCTTTAGCTCTAAGCCCCTTGGCTCCAAATGTCCTCTTGGTCCTTTTACCCTCCAAGCAGGATTCGCAAGTTGGAAATGGTTCAATCAGGAGGGACTCCAATGAACTATCTTGGACCAACCTTTGGATCCTTTTTGGGTTAATATGACCTAATCTTAGGTGCCAAAGAAGTGTCTCATTCACGTCAGTCGAACGTTTTCTTTTATTACTTGAAATGGCAGATGTGTTATAGGATGCATTATGTGAGTGATGTGCACAGTTAATAATATAGAGATTGTTCTGTAAAGTTCCATGACAGATAACCACATCGTTACGAAAAATAGTAACATGTTTATTAAAACGAACAGAATATCCATCAGCAAATAGTTTAGAAACAGAAATAAGGTTTTTCCGAAAAAACAGGAACATAAAGAACATCTCTTAAAATTAAACTCTTGTCTTCAAAAGACAGGTGCACGTCTCCCACTGCTTCAGCTGTCATTCTCGTAGCATCACCTAGCGTGATGGGGACTTCACTTCCACTAAGTTGTCGGGTCCGCTTGAATGGGTAGCATACGCCGCTAAACAAGTTTCAACAACTAGTGCGTGAGAATTACCTTTCTTTCCATTCCGCTTGGGATTGGAACAGGCCCACCTCCATTGTCCTCTTTTACCGCAGTTTAAGCACTTCCCCTTTAGATTTACTTTGACACCACCAGCATTCCTCATCTTACCATTGCCTTTGGCAACAGTTGAGTTTGATTGCTTATGGCTTTTGGTCCTCTTCTTCTTCTTGCCTTCCCTTGGCCTAGAAGATGAAGACGAACCACTTGTCGTCAAAGCTTGAGTTTGGTGTCCCATCAACATCTCTGTCGAGACCAAAGCTTGCAACAAATCAGCTAGCGAGGCCAAAATGCTCAAAACTTTTGGGCAGAGATTGGAGTACCAAATCGATCTGGGTCTCCAGATCATAATCTGCACCCAGAACCTCAAGTTTGTTCAGATGGGCCATCAATTTTGAGGACATAATCCCTTACGGGGTTGTCCTCCACCATTTTCAGCGAAAACATCTCTCGCAAGGTGATCTGACGAGCCCCACATTTTTGACTCGTCAGTTGGCTCATCTGGTTTTTGGTGTGTCAAGAATCCAGTTGTGCTTTTGTGCAGTTAGGATAATCATAACTTTTCGTTTTCAATCAACATAGTTTCCTATACAATTCTATTAACTTTAAGTATATTAACAGTGGATTAAAAGGTTGAGACATGCTGAACTGAAATAAACACACATCTTGTGTCAATATCCAGATCGACATAAAGAAAATCACATAATTCGATCACATGATTCATATTGAAATCTCAAAAAAATATGAACATGCATCAGCCAACATCTCAAAACAGTTTTAAATGAGTCTCTTGGGAGGGTCATCATTTAAATCACATTCGAGCAGGTTACAAACAAGAACAGTTACAAACCTTTAATTTTAAAAAAAATTAATAGTTGGCTCCCACTTGACCAATACAAAATTGATAAGGACTTCGGCGAAGTATATGCATATCAATTTTGTACCTAAGTAATAACCATGATTAAATACAGAATTACTACTTCGTTTTGATTGAGCCTCTTGAGAGGGTCATCGTCGCCACTAATAATAATTCACAATCATCCTTTTGAGAATTTATTCATGTGAAAGCTTTCTTTTGGACGTCCCTTAGGGGAATTTCTCCAAAAGATTTCACAAATAAATAAATCATGGTGGTCAAAATTAATTCGATTCAAAAAAACCAAATTAATTATTTAAAACATACTTAGTGATTTTTTTTTTGAATTTGAGATTTTTCGTTGAGCAATTCTCATACAAACACATTTAAACAAATTAAATAAGGCATAAGAAAATACAACAATAAATCAAGCTAAGCAGAAAATAAACATATTGGGCACATATTATCCAACTGTCATGGTTTGATTTTTCTTGGCTTGATTTTGAAGAAACGCCGTCTTGAATTTCTTCCACTCGTTCGTCTCGAAAAAAAATTTGTCTCGAATCACCACGCCAAGTAGCTCGCAGCCGGGATGCACGCCCGCAACCGGACGAACCCTTGGCCGAGCGACTAGACGCAAAGACGTGTCGCTCGGGCGAAGACTCGACGAAGCTCGGCAAAAGATTGGCAGGGCGCCAGGCGTCTCAAGACGCACTGCAGCGCCTTCGCAAGACGCTGGCTCGCTTCCGTCCGCCCTCATCCGCCGTCCGTTCATGGTGTTCCTTGGTGCCGCGAGCTTTCGCTGCTTTTGTCGCCATTCACGCCCGCCCAGGCGTCCAGTCGACCACTTTGGCGCCAGGCGCCACGCCATGGCGGCGCTGGCGACGTTTACGTCTTAAGACGCCTAGCGACGTCTGCGTCGCCTCAGGCTTCCTCCCTTGGCACATTTCGTGTCGATGCACGTCGCCCGCATACGATTTCGGGTCCATTTTAATTCCTCGTCTCCGTCTTCGTCTTCGTCTTCGATCAAGTTACAATTTATTTTACAAAAATAAACAAACCTAAATCTAGACTAGTCTATTACATTGAACAAATCAAATAGTCTAATCTACTCGTGGATTTTCTCACGAGAAAAATAAATTCGAACGAGTCGAATTAAAACTAATCATACGCATGAAATAAATAAACACATTAAATATCATAACAATTGGATACCTGCAAAACAGATCTAGCAAATCTACTATCCAATTTTCAACAAAATTTAATGGCCATCATAATTTAAATAATAATTTAAATACAGAGCTCGAAACCGAGGCTCTGATACCAGTTGTTGGGAAATTAGGGGTGCCCGGATCTATTCGAGATGAATTTAAATACATATTTAAATTAATTAATTAGTTACTAACATGAATTAATCCTAAATCAATTCAACATAATAATTAAACAAGCAAATAAGCAACATGTGTACACATAATCCACGTAAATCCTAAGCATGCGGAATCTAGAAGTTACGAGATTACTTACCTCTTGTAGAGACAACCGTTGAGACGATGGATCAACCCAAAGAGTCTTCCCAAATATGTCCCACGTTCATGAACGTAATCCGATGGGAGGATTCTCAACGAACGATTTTAATTTAAAGGAGAAAATAAAAAATATTTGCCACCACCTTTGTGGATTTCTAATTTTTCCAACACATGAATTGCATTGGGGATGAAAAAATCATCCCCTATTTATATACAAGGGGGGGACGAAAATTTTGGGGTCATTGGGTCATTGGGAAATTTTTTTACTTCTTCCTCAAGATACAATCTAGAATATATCCAATATATTCTATTTCCCAAAATATCTCCAAACAAAATCTTCTTCTCCTTTCTTGCTCATGATTTTCGAAAATTATAGATAAAATATGGAAGGAACAAGATCTTTTTCCTTTTCTTGAATTTATGGGATAAACTTGTATCTCAATAATACTTATTCCATAAAATCTTTCCAAGAAAATCAAGAAAAATATCTCTCTCTTTCCTACTCATATTTTTCGAAAATTTTAAGAAAAATTAGGTAAAATATTTTCTTCTCCTTTTCATTAATTGGGCTTTAATTTGGGCTATTTGAGGGGCCTTTAGGAGAATTAAGATTGGACCTCCAATGGGCTATGGAACTTTAATATTCAGCCAAAATATTATTCAAGCCCATTAATATTAATTTACTCCACTATAAAATTAATATTACACTATCCATCTTAACCCACATTACGACTTCACAATAATATGGCTCCCGGTCATTATTTCTCGTGTTTAAGATTATCTTAGTCCACTAATTAATTAAGCCACTGAACAAGATTTATATTAATTAATATCTTTGTCTTTGGAGTAAAGACAGCTCAACATTATTATCCATACCGGAGATAAATTTTCACTTGTAAGATTTGGTATGATAAAGATTTTGAGCCCACCAAGGGGACAAATCAAGCAAGTTGTACTCGCACACGATTCTCCATATTAAATCTTAGCAATCGTCGTGTAACTAATAATATTGCCCAAGATACAAGGTATCGAATCGCATTGATTTTCTTCCCATCATAAGTCAAAGCAATAGTTATTAATTTCACACGATCATATTTAAGGAACGGAGATTAAGAAATAACGAACCACTGAGGTCTAATTCTTGTATATTCAGTACCGAAAAATTTATCCTAATGTAGGTCCTATTCAGTGCATCATAATGCACTAGTGTAATCTCGTGGTCAAGACAAGTCAATCTGAGCCTTACACTTCAACCTTTCATGATGGATTGTTCATTTCCATCTGGGTTGTGAATTTGTACTTAATCACGAGGGACTGTTAATTTGATCTTCTGTGATCTGGTATCACCAAGTTAACTTCAACGTGATACGTACTTACTTATCGAACATATTTGCAATAAATATATATAACATTCATTCATATTTAGTGCAACAGTGATAAATAATTTATTTCAGTAAATAAATAAGAAATTCTGTTTGGTTATACAAAGTAAAAAACATATTTTTCAGTATAACCCCAACATCAATAACCCTTGGTGATTGACCCTCGATGATACACATTACTATTACCATTATCATTCTTAAGTCATACCAAGCGGGGTCTTAGTTAAATATAACATTTCCAAATAGTATAATTAAAAAATAATTATTTTCTTAATATATGTGCATTTTATTCAAAAGACTCGAAGATGCATATTAAACTAGTTCAAGGTACGAGTATATAATTAATAAAAGTGTTTTCATAATCGCGATCAAATCGGACTGTGCACTGGTTGACGGTTCAACCGGTTGGACCGGTCGAACAACGGTCTAATCGTTAAAATGATCCTTATCTATTTTTTAAAAATATTTCTATATTATATTAAAAATAAAATAAATATGTATTTATAAAATTTAAAATGATAATTTATAAGTCTCTTATTGAAAATAAACACAATACAATCAATCATAAACAATATCAAACAATACAATTTAAAATAGGAATAATAGAAATTAGGATTAAGCTTTAAATATAAAAAAAAAACCCCCGGTTCTACCCAGTTCAACCGATTTTCCGATTTTGATCGGTTTTCTCAGTTCAACCGTAAAAACGGTTTTTTTAAGGTAATTGAATTGGTTTCATGGCCGGTTTTCGGTTCAACCGGTTGAACCGGCTGATTTTGATAACACTGATTAATATGATGCCTATAATTAATAAAATGGATAATGATAATATCATTTTTTACAATTTTAAAAAGTCCTTATATAAAATCTTGACCGTATTTATGCCCATTAATTGATAAGATGCAAAACTCAAATAAAATTTCTGAAATATCTAACTTGAATATGACTTGTTAGTTGCTAGGAGGAACATAAAGTATATTTCTGTTGGATTATATAATTGAGTTTTTCCATAGAGGGTATACCTTAATCATTTATATGGTTAAATGTTCGTAATTACAATCCTAACGTAGAGATTAATCAATTCTCTCATAATCCTATTTGTAGCCCACAACTGTAAATCTCAATTGGGTTATGAAGCCTGAAATACTGGCCCATTGGCCCACGATGATAGCGATCTGGGCCTAATTTGTCCTGCATTACTTTCAAATATAAATGGGCCATCGAGGCCTTGTACTCAATTCTTGACAAATTGAGCAAAAAAAAAAAAAATTTATCATTGTTATCTGATGCAGCACGAAAGACGTGATACAATTGCAAGATTAAACCTCACGAGAGAATAATCTCATTTTCATAATAATCAAAAGCTCCCTTATAATGATATCGAAACTCCTATTTATAAATAGAAAACCTAGAACCCCAACCCACTAATCAATTAATTAAAACATCAATAAAGCCTTAAACTATAAAATATAAATAATAAATAATTACAATACAATATTATCTCCATCATTCTCTCCCTCTTCGAAAATATTCGTCCTCGAATCTGCAATAATATTATCTCCAGCAGTATAATAGAGTCGACGACGCGTTTATCTTCAGGGAAAACTAGATAAATAAATTTATCATGAAACTTGACTCCAAATACATTTGCAGTACGTATGTGGCTTAATGTCTTGAGACGATAAGCATGTGGAGTATTTAGAGAAGTGACAAAATAACTATCACTATGGATGAAAAAATGATTACTATTAAATTTAACAGACCCAAATTCTCCATGCTGTCAATATTCACCATCAAATGCACGAAGCCCACACTTCTCCACATTAACAGGAAACAACCCAAATTGATCAAAGAAATCGCATAGCCAAAAATGTTTATCCACACAAGAAAAAGGCCCAAATTCTCTTCCACGTAAAATAGAATCAATATTTGGATCAATTTTATTATCACTTGCCGAGCCCAAATCTTTACGTGGACGTGTGACAGGGGTGGTCGGACTGAGATCCGGTGACAGGCGGTGGCAACAAGGGTAGCCAAAACTAGAGACGGTGACGACAATATCGCCGGCGAATCCAGAGCATCTCGTTGACAGTAGCTATCGAAAATTCCATTGAAGCCAGAAGTCAATTGAGACCAGAGGAAATCAAATTCCTCCTCTATATCGTAGTCTAATGTCATCATTGATATTTCCAAAGAATCGTTATGACTCTGATTACCAACTGATACAACACGGAAGACGTGATACAATTACAAGGTTAAACCTCACAAGAGAATGATCTCATTTTCATAATAATCAAAAGCTCATTTACAATGACATCGAAACTCCTATTTATAATAGAAAACCTAGAAGCCAAACATCAATAAAGCCCTAAACTATAAAATATAAATAATAAATAATTATAATGCAATATTATCTCCATCATTTTCACTCTCCCTTTCTGCATAATGTCATTTTTCTCGAAACAGCAAACACCCCTTCCAACCCAAACAAAACAAAAAGAAAAAAAAAAGGCATCGAACACACGCATACCAAGTGTTAAAGATCCAGTAGGGTGGAACAAGGAATATGAAAAATGGAATAGAGAAATCGAACTGCACACATACATACATCAGTCGATGGGAATCTGATACACAGTATCAACAAACTAAACATCCAACCAATATAATTCAAACTAATATTATGAACTCGAAACACAGAAGAATCAATCATCGCATACGAAACAGATTCGTGTCTACAAAAGGCGATTTTGGCAGTTAACACACCCCTACAACATTTATCTCGCGTTGCATCTTACCCGAATTGTCAGCAATCGTGTCTGAGTCAGAAATCTGAGTTAATTACACGGCCAGCTCCCACAACTCCATCTGTTCACAGAAACACAACTGTGTTGGGGAAAAAAAAAAAACGAGAGCATCTGCAAGAATATCATCATCGGATCGATTATATGCCAAGAGTTACCACGAGAAGGCACGAGAAAAGATCGTATGGTCATCTTTGAGGCTGCTCTGAGGCTGAAGCTCCGACTGAAGAAGTGTTGGGTGGTACATTGCTTGTAGAACCATTTTCAAGTGGCGGAGGTAGGCCCCACTTGCCTTCTGATTCTAGAGGTTCGATAACATGAACTGAACCATCCGAGAGACCTAATGCAAACTGATTCGACTCTTGTGGATGTGCAGCGATCACCAATGGGTGAACATTTGAGCTGCTAGAGAAAGCACGTAATTCTTTTAGGCACGGAAAAAAATATGATAAAGAATAACATTGCATGAGAAAACAAATGGGACTAGAGTAGAAACTCGAATGAAATGTAAAAGTCAAGATGATATTTTAGATGGAAAGCATATTTGAATCCTCACACTTTCAACATTTTTTGGGGATAATATTATTTTTTAGTACCGTAAGTTATCCCCTTTTCTATTTCACTCTTGTCGATTTCACGAATTAAAAACAATCATGTAAGACATTCTAGTAACATAACCAGTTGTAGGAAGTGAAAACATTCGGTTGACAAATCATACTCCGCCATGTCACCTCTTACAGCCGGTAATCGGATTAAAATGTCAAACAACTGAAAATTACAGGAATATTTTTAATTTGTGAAAATCAACAAAACTGAAACCGAAGTAAAGGTAACTTACAAGACTAGAAAAACCATTCCCTTTATTCAGCCCCATCAACTTTTTTATTTTTTTTGTGGGGCGGGGGTTGGGGAACCACTATGCATCTGAACATTTATAGTTTTGTTTAAATTTGGTCGTATATTATTTATTTGTAAAAATTGTGTCCATGGATTTTCTTTCTTTCTCTTTATTTTCTCCCTAGAATGAGTTTCTACACCTTCAATTTTTGCTTAAATGAGAAACTAGAAAAGCCTTTTAATGACACGTGAAAATAAGGTCTATCCAAGAGACTTGCCTGACGCTTGAAGGAAGATAAACAGAAGGATTAATACGGCACCGCAAACGAAGGTGTGCAGCAGTGAATATGCAGACAGTAGCATCTACGAAACTAGCATACACAAGCTGGCTATCGCATGAAAATGTCGCATGAGATATCGGTGCGGCAGATTCAGGTGGGACCCACTACATAACGAGAAATATTAAATGTAACATAACTTACTAACATCACTGAAAAAGAAAAATCTTAGACGCCGTTTTCTAGGGAAAATTACCTGATGCACGCAGTCTAACTTGTTGGTGTCATATATGGCAAGCTGAGTCTCATGTACAACCAGAAGGTGAATCTGGTCCTGATGAAATTGTATACGAGTTTCAGATGGTGCGTCTGGCGATCTTCCGGAAGGCATTTGCAAAAACCTGGATTTCTCCATTTCCCACCCACCAGAATTCCACACGCATAGCTGATTTTCAAGTACATTGACATAAGGAAACGCCGAGATATAATAAGAGAAAATGCATATTTAGGGAACGATTTTTTTTTAGTCCGATAAGTTTTCCAATTATTGCATCCAAGACACTCCATTTTACCGAAATGAATTTCGTCCTGTTAACTTTCAAAAATCAACTTCCAAGTCCTTTTTGGACATTTGACCAGCTACAGCAGATTAGCAGCAGTTTTCAAGATGATGTGGATATATATATATATATATATATATATATGTATTAATTTCGTCATGTTAACTTTCAAAACCGATTGCAGACCCACTGTAGGTGGTTAAAGGAATAAAAAATTGAATTTTCAAAGTTAATATGACGAAATTCAATTCAGGAAAGTGGAGTGTCCTGAAAAGGAAAAAGGGCAAACTTATAGGACTAAAAAAATATATTTTCCAACATATTTATTATCCTACAAATAGGGGGCTATACCATCTTCATTCAAGATTACTACTTATACATGCAACTTATTACATTCTCAATTTTTCTTTAAACAAAAAATATTGAACTACTTAAACAGCAGATTTAAAGATCGTTCAAGTCAATCTCAGAAGTCAATTAAGCTGCCAACCTGAGCATCTGCACCCGATGAAACTAGCACATTTAATATATGCGAAAAAGCAAGGCATGTAATTCTTTTAGAGTGTCCTTTAAGCTTGCTTTTCACCTACAAGAAGCAAATGGGATCAATAAGCTATTTGGACTTCCTTAAGAATAGAACACAATAGTGATAAAAATTTGTAATGTGTTACCTCGTCTACCCTAACATTATATATCTGAATCGAGGAGTCATCCATTCCGATAGCGATTATATTATTATCTTGAGGATGAAATGCCAAAAATGTTGCTGCTGGTGGTGGAGGCATGAAAGTTGTCATTGTCTGTAAAACAGAGAGAGAGGTGAATAAACGCAAAGGGCATAAGGGAACTTTATTTATACGTTTACATGTTACCTTGAAAGTCATCATGTTAAACAAAGATATCTTTCCTCCTGATGCAGACATTACATAGGAGTCATTTTTTGACAATGCAAAGCAGGGAACAGATTCCTCGGGGTTTGTATCGGTCACATCATTCGTCATCAAGATTCCACTTGATGGTTGCCATAATTGAGGGGGAATATTAGCAGTTGCCTACAGGGTCAACATTCATTTTCAAGATAATTCAACGCGCGAAATTTAAAGGGATTATATAGTTTGTGAAAATGAAAATAAAAATTTTGATTCTTTCTTACCTTTCCGTTTGAATTGTGTTCATTCCGCACCCATTTCCAAAGTAAATGGATCGCATTTGAACCTAACGCCAGTATTGCACTACCAGAATTCGTATATATCAGCCTTGATATCTGTTGCAACAAGATAAAATTAACACCTTAAAAACAGAACGAGACATAATATTCACAAGAGGGTATACCCCAATATGCAGAGCTTGGATTATGAAATTAACGTAAAAAGGAATGTACCTTTGTTACTCTTAAATTCTCAGGGAGTTTCAAGGAACGGCATTGAGATGGTTCACTAATTTCAGTAAGCTTCCAAATCTTTGATTTGTCATTAGTATCTTCTGTTATTCTAGGTTTTACATCTCCATGATTTCTAGCATCCCCATTCTGACAAATATCAAACACCAAACTCACAACGTGCACATATAATAAGATGGCAAAATGCAGTTCTTTATCAGAAAATAAAATAAAATAAAATGAAAGCAACAGATACTAACCATCATTGAGATACCAACTACAGGCGCCACCCTGTCTGTGAGCCCCGTGCTACCTCCAGCCGCTGTAGATATTTGGTTCACGTTCGGCTGCATGTCAAAATATGCAGAAAACTTAGTATATATCTCTCTCTTCTCTCATGGAGTAAGAAAGATTCTAAGAAGAGTATATACAAGCTGAATAAAATACCTTAGAAGCTTCAGATGCTCTTGAGGCATCAAAAGCAAGATTTTCATAAGTGCGTAATAATCGAAGACCTTCTGCATTTGTTAGAATCTTGATTCCGTTTTCATTGGCAGAAACCGCAAGCAGTGTCCCGTTTTTGTTGAAGCGGATTCGAGGACTTGCCTTGAATTTGCGAAAACCAAAATTGAGGCCAAGTGCATGGAACTTTTATATGGTACGTAAAGTATGAAGTTATGAAAGCAAAACTCACAGGAAGACCTCCATCAGCATCAATACTGATTAAAAGTTGAGTGTTGTCCATATCCCAAAATTTGATGGAAAAGTCATCACCAGCTGCCAGGAACTTGTTTTTAGTTGTATCAAACTGCACTACTCCCAAAGATCGTTTTCTGAAACCTTGATATGTTCTCTTCACAGCTCCTTCACTTTCGTTCCATTCAACAATGTGAGACTCTCCATCTTTACTCGTCCCACACGAGAAAAGCCTAAAAGCAAGAAAATTGTCGTCTTATGATCTAGAAGCTTCACAAGAACCACAAAGCATCTATATATTGAAGCAGCAGTATATACCTTGTTCCATCAGCACTGTAGGCCATGGTCGTACACCAACGCCCAGGGGCATCATAGTCAACTCGAGATCCCAAATTATCATATAACCATGCCTTAATCTTCCCATCTAAAGCTGTAGAAAAGATGAACTGGAAAACAATGGCAGAGATATCATAACCAATGGGGGTCTCAAAAAGATTCTTATATGACAAAGTCTTATGTGAACCAGTTTTTCCTTGTAACTGGTTCGCATTTATGTGTAATTTTAAAAAATATCAGTTATTTCATTAAAAGGTACTACCTCCGTCCCACAAATTTTTGCCCCAACTTTATGGTACGCATATTAAGAAAAAGGTGTAATGAGTGGAGTGTTGAGGGGTAATGTAGTAAGTTTATATGTATAAAGTAAATGAAATAAATGGATTGAGTGTATATGTGGGCACCAAAAGTAATGACATTTGGTGTAAATGTGTGAATATTGTGAGGATGAAGTTTAGTAAGGAGTTTTCTTTTTTGGGTGTGCAAATATTTGTGGACGTTCCAAAAAGGAAATTGGGCAAATTTTTCTGGGACGGAGGGAGTATTATTTTTATAGTATTAGTTGTTTCATTAAAAAAATATTAGTATAAAGTGATGGTTGCAAACCAGTTGAATGGTAAAACTGTTTCTACATAAGTCTTAACTTTTCTAGAATTCTGCTTTCATATAATTAGCTATTAGATGAGATGATCAAATTATAGAAAAAGCAAGAATTTTATTTTATTTTTTTATTACCTGAATATTCTCTTTGTGGTGAGGGCAAACCGAGTAGACAGGGGCCTCATGACCTTCGAAAGAATATTGCTTGGTACCAGTGGTGGCATCCCAAACCTAAGAATTACAGATTATGAGAACAATATATCACATGTTGATTATCCTTCCAGATAATGTGTTTCTTATAATAACCTTGATAAGCTTGTCATCCCCACAAGTTATCACAGAAAGCTGCTTATGTGGGTGGGAGAAAGCAAGATCGTTGACTCCGCCAACGTGGGCATCGATCTGAAACATCAATTATGTAGCAAGTTATAATAAACAACACTTCAAATCGCCAAAGGTTGAAAACTCTAATGTCTGAAATATACCTCTAAATGCTGACGGACATCGTCATTTCCATGATATGAATAAATTTGCACTAGGTGTCTAGAGTATGCAACTCCTATATAAAGAAGATTGTGTATCAGATTACTTCATCAATCACTTTATTTTACTTAGATAAATGAATTTAAAGCGCAATTACCAAACAAAGATCCATCAGGGCTCCAAATCACGCGATTTACTGAGACGCCAGGATCTTTTACTAAACCAGCCTGAATTCAAAAAAGCTATATCTCAGATACTAACTAAATTATATTCAACAATAGTTGTTTTCATCAATAAATATATGGCACCTGTAAAGGCATCGTGCATTTGTTCAGATCCCAAACTTTGAAATTCCTTTGAACCAGCTTCTCCCTCGAACTAACTTCCCATAACGCAATATCTCCCACATTGGTACCAACTGATATAGTGACAAAGGGACCATATAGTTTAAAAAGATCCAATAGAAACATCAAAAAAGAAATGTTCACCAGTAAAATCAACCTAGAAGTAAAGTCTGTTGAATAGGATGAAAATCCATGCTCATAGGAGACGAGCCTTGGCTCAAAGACCGTGCTACGGACTTGGGAAAGTCGTCTAGTGCATTGAAATTCTGGCTATGAGCATGCCCAGGAAATGTTAGTGGAAGAACATTCACAGGAAGACCGACCTACATGCATAGAACGAATATAAAAAGATTAATTAAACACTAGAAAAGTATATAATTTGAAGCTTTTGATTTTAACACCCAACTACCTCGTCAGAAATTCCCAACGGTCTGGTTCTTTTGCTGACATGATCAGAATCACCTGGTTGAAAATCGAGAGAATGGTTCGTTTGTGGGGTCCTTGGATGCTTAAGGCCAGCTTAGATGTCCAAAAAAAATGCGCACTTGGTTAAAGAGCTAACAAGCTTCGAAGATTATAAATTCCCAATTTTTAAATTCTTTAACTTCCAAATTGACGAGTGGTACCTGGAATTGGTGGAGAACCGAGACCCAGAGGCCCACCCGAAACTGCTGGATGGGGTCCAGGAGGTGGGTTAGACATCCAACTAGCGAGAGACGTTGGAACTGGAATGGGCATAGGTTGAAATGGCTGAAACCATCAAGAACAGGGACTTTAAGCATTAGTGATTACACAAGAAAAGGACAGCAATTAAGCAAGTTATATAAAAGCTAACCACATGAGCAGCTAGAGGAGGGAATCCTCCAGGTTTCGGTACAACTCCACCAAGCAGGGGATTGTTTGCTGGAGATGGTGCACGTGCACCGTTTGGTTGTCCACACGAATGATCCACAAAAAGTGTTTTAATATCTGGATTTGGTCGAGGATTTTTACAAAGTTGGTGCTGCCAGTTTAAGCTGCATGTGTATATGGGGTAAATTTTCTCACGAGATACCATATAATACCTTTGTTCCTAATTATCTGTCTGATTTTATCCATCCACACAAACCAAATTTTCATTAATTAGGATATAAAAAGACTAGTATACCTTTATCTATTACTACTTGATGAATTAATAAGCTTATAATTACACGAAGATAGTTAGTACTACATTTATAGGGGTATTGGTGGAAAAAAGGTAACTTTTTGTTGATATTAGAAAAGTGACAAATAATTAGGAACACTATACCATTTTGGATAGAATCAGATAGATAATTAGGAAGTAATAAAGAAGATTTTGTGCATCTCATACGACGACTACCTTTGGTTAATGAGCGTTCGGAGCCTTGAGTTCTTCAGGTTAGGAAACTGCAGCTTGTCACGGAACAAGGGATTTGCCTCGATAAGCTTCTTCAGTTCAACGAGCATAATGGCTCGTGCAGATTTTGTATCTCCATACTTTGACAGCTGTTCGTTCTCCCTAAACAACGAGTCAACTCACTTAAAATTGTGCTCATTTTCTGCTAGAAATAAGTTACGATTGCATTTATACCTGAAATTCTCCAATGTCAACAGCTGAGTTATCTCCTTAAAAAGCTCTTCATTAAAAGATGAAAACACTTTCAGATCCTTTACAAGAATATCGACCGCTTTGGACCGATCATGCCTGTGGAGAACGAGATTCGTATTATAATCCACACACCAAACTTTCATATGAGGAAATTTTAGATTCTAAATAATGAATTTAGAATCTCACTTATCCAATGCTTCAAGGTACTTCTGCTTCCTAATTTCGAAAAATATCTTCATAGAATAGCGGTTGTCATCCACTTTTGTAAAGCCAGAGAGGTACTTCTCAACGTCCTCCCAGTTCCCATTGTGCACTTCGTCTTCAAAATACTTCATGTTAAAGAAGAATCCGGATTCTTGCTCAAGCCTATTATCAGAAATGCCACATTTGTAATGATTGCATGATACCACAAAAGACAAGAGATTGTTATGTATGAAAAGACAACTGTAATCACTCGAAAAAATTAACCTACTTGTGCACGGTCTCTTTGAACTTTTCTTCATCCAGGAATTGCAAAATAAGAAAGACAAGTTCTCTACTGAGAGAAGACATTTTACCAACACTTCTTCAAAAAGCTAATTCAGTAACAGATCTGCAAACACCACAAGAAAATCAAATAAAACCAAGCCAAAAACAATAAACAAAAGAACCAGCTACAAGTACCCCTTATTCAATTGCCAAACAATGCCTCAATTGCTTTACACAAGGAATAATGCAAGATTAAACTAACCCCCCCCCACACACACACAAAAAAAAAACCAAGAACCTACACAACAACAAAAACATAATTGCAAAAGAGAACACCACAAACCTAGATCATCAACATGGCCCCAATTCGAGACTCAAGAACAGAGCTATAATTTTTCCTGCGAGATCAGCAATAGGGTTTGAGCATGCACCGACAAATTCAACCAAAAAAGTTCAAAATTTTGCGAAACCCGAGGTTATTTGAAGGGATCAAATAAATGAAACTTGCTTTAAACAGAACCCCAGATGCAGGAAAAGTGAACCCAAACAAAACCCCTTTCAAGATTATCAAACTGCAGTTAATTTAAATACAAAGCTGAAATTTAAAATTAAAAAACCAGTCTTTAAAGTAAAGACTCCACAAAATGCAACGAAGAGCACACACATACATACAGAGAAAAGATGGGTTCACTTGTACAAGAGATCCAGTGATGAACTCGAGGTTAAAATGGGAATTTCACCCCTATCCTCTCTCTCTCTCTCTCTCTCTCTCTATCTATCTAGAGCTCAAAGTGATGGTGTAAATGTGATTTCTGCACTCTTTATTACATACATAGAAATATGTGTGCGTGTGATTGTGCGTGCAAAACAAAATACAAGGGGGGGTTTAGGTTTGGTTTCTCTCTCTAGACTATCGTTGAAGAAAGGGAAAAAAATTATTAAACTACGACTTTGCTTGCAGAATTTTGATTTTTTATGGCAAAGGGGCAACGTAAAGAAGAAGATAAGCTCATCCACTTATCAGTTGCGAAACCGTGATACGTAGAAACGATTATCAGCGAAAGATATAGGTTAAGAATAAGTACAGTTGAGGTGGGGCCCACCGGGCCGGCCCCGCTTTTTGTCCGGCTCGGAATGTTGAACCGGAGGCCGGTTTTTGGGCTAGCTTGTTTGTAACCCTACATTTCCGTACCGTAGACTTTAATTAAGGTTATGCCATGTGGGCCCCAGTACAGCGCTTTTAATGAACTGATTGGTCTTTTTGAAAGATATTATTAATGGGATTTGAACTTTATAACATGTTTTTATTTGGTAATTTTTTTAATTAACATGACTATTCAACTTTATGGTTGTGTTTATTTTTTTATTTAAACGTATGAAGCAAGTTAAAGTTTTAGAATTCACGAATTTAGAATTTTTTATGACTAATAAATGTATGTGTTTATTTTGAAATTTAAATAAGATAAGACTTAATTTTATATCAAATTAATATTTAATAGTGATTAATGTTGTATAATTATATTATATTGAGTTATCTGTGGATTTAATTTTATGTCTAATCAAAATATAGAGTTTTTTTTTTTTTAGAGTGGTGAATTGTTTTAAAGTGGTGTATTGGAAAGAGTAATAATAAGTTTTATAGGTATTTATAGGCGTGAATTGAATGTGGAATTTAAAAACTAGCCTCTAAATCCTAAACTCATATGAGACGGGAAGCGCAAAGTCCTAAGTTCATTTATGTGAGTTCCAAAACAAACACAACCTATGTTATGTGAATTGTTTTTTTTTTATCAGGCAAAAAAAAATTATTGAACAAATTGGAGAATAAGGGATGCTCCAATCCGTACACAAAGTAGTAGTTTACACTATTCAAAACTCAATTAGAAAAATAAAAATAAAAAGACACTCTACTCTCGTGTTAAAGCCTTACAATTTGTGTTTGATCAATCAATTTTCAAAAGCGACACTCCTGTTTATTACTTCCTTCGTCCCATTATAATTGTCTTACTTTTCTTTTATGGACGTCTTACTATAACTTTTTCATTCTATAAATAAAAAAAGTAGTACTCCACTACCTTATATTTTTATCCCCTCATAAAACAAAAATGCCCACCATTAATATATCACTCATCATCTTTCATCAAAAAAAAAAAAAAAAAAGGTCCACTAACTAATATTTTGATGATATTCCTTAAACCATTAATCCAAAAGAAATGAGACAATTACAATGAGCGGAGGGAGTACATTTTTTGACATCAACCACGATCATACCTTGACTTTAATTCCTTCGATAGCCTTTGTGGGGTTTGGGGTTTCACCATTAAAGACTCGATCATTTCTCATCTTCCAAATTGTCCAGATAATGCAAGCCCATAAAGTGGCTGATTTCCTAGCTTTAAGTTATGTGAATTGTTATTGTTATGTAAGTTTTGTGTTTCTATATTTTTCTGTTACGGAAAATTCAGAGTATGAGGGATGCTCCAATCTGAACAGTCTTATAGTATTCACCTCATCACGTGTATTGCAGAAACAAGTTGCTTATTCTTACGCTAAACATTTTCTGGGATCTACTAACCGTTTCGACATCGAGCAATTTTTTTCATTTTTTGGACCTTATTGACGATCATGAACATGTATTAATCTTGATTTCTTCTGCACCTTTTTAAAATCAAGAGTCGTACCTTGAAATACATAAGATCATTTCTAATCTTCCAGATCATCCAAACTACGGCTGTTCAAATTGTACTAATTGTGCATCAATTGCACCGTACAACTGGTCTACAAGAAACTTACTGAACCTCATTAATTTATTGCAAAAATTTTAAAATGATATCTTAATATATAATATCTCATTTTACCTTATTTTCACGCAAAGGACATATGAGTAAAATTAAATAACGAATCTACCTTTTTTCTTGTTTTTAGGTACTGTGTTTGCTAGAGACTATATATATTTAATATATGAGAGCACATAATCAAGTTTCACGATGAAACTGATTAAAGAGTGACTTATATTACTAAAGAATGTGACTTTTTACTATAAAGGGTGTGACGTTTTACTGTAAAGAATATTACTCATAAAAGTGAAGAGTGTGACTTATATTATAGCAAAGGGTGTCGTAGTGATAACTGAAGGGTGTAACTTATATTACTAAAGGGTGTGATTTATATCACTAAAGAGTATGTATGTTAAAAAAAAATCAGTTTTACGGTGAACAAATTTCACAGCATACCAACTCGATAATTAAAAGGAAAGAATAAAGATTGCCCAACCATGCAGTTTTTCTAAACCTGAAAATCTGCAAAATAAAAATTTATGATCGATATTTTGCATGAAAGTCGTCAAAAAGAAATTTCAACATTTTTTAGAATTTGTGTCCACCGAAATTTCAAAGCATACGTAATGATTTTATGATTTCAGATTTCTTAATGCATAGTATAATAAAATAATTGCAATAATGTCTGTTTTAAGGTCATATGTATACAGATTTCAAGATAGAATTTTAAAAACAAAAAATGTGAGGCTGTGGCTTCAAGTGAGCTTAAAATGTGTGCTTTGAATTCGAATATTTGAAAATATAAAATTTATTCTACATAAGTCGACTCTCACAAATGGGTGTGAATACAAGTGTGCTTTATTTAAGATCTGTGCACTCGCTTCAATCCTACTCATGTATCTATAGAACATATATAATATATTCAATGGATTAAGTATTTTTTTTAAATAGGTTATTCTGTTGCATGAGTGCACTGTGCACTTTGGTGCAGAAGATACTCGGCCAATTTGATTTTTACTTAGGTGCAGTTTTATTTTGGTAAAGGTTTATTATCCACCCTATTCCTATGGACCATTCGATTGGTGTGTATTTTTCTTATTTAAATACCAGTAAGTTAATTTAATTAAAAAATACTAAAAGTACTTTACTAAAGAATGATAATATGAATCAACTCTTATTTTAAGATTGTGATTTTTCACTACAACATATATGACCTCAGGTAATACACGAATGTATACTTAAAAATTGATGTATGATTATTCGTAATGGAAAATTCAAACGCACATTGAATGTCAAAGTTCACTTAATAGAAATGCACCGAATGAATTTATATGAAGAATCAAAGATAAATATTAAATGAAAATGTTGTATTTACTAATTTTATTAAATAAAAGCAATTGATTAATAGAGTATATATGAGATTTACTAGCATCTCATATTTTTTTCTACATTAATATATTATTATATATGTATTTATAAAATAGAAAATAAAGATTGAAACAGATAAAAAAAATATCCAATCTATCAATAATGGAAATTTTATTGTATACGAAAATAGAAATAATTGAAGTAGGTAAAAATAAGGGTGGAGGAAAAATCGAAAATATCGGTATATCGCACTTATCGTACCGAAAAATATCGATTTTATTAAAATTTTCGGTACGATATGGTACCATACCGAAAATTTCGGTACGATAAAGGTATGAAAATATTGAAAATTTCAAGATACTTCTATTATCTTAAGATATAATTGAAATATCGATGACTGATATCGATATGTAATATTGACATATCGAAAATTTCGGTATGGCGAAATTTCGGATACCAAACTTTCGGTACAACAATGGTATGATATTTTTCGGTATCGAAAAATTTCAATACAGTAATAATATGACGAGAAAATTTTCGGTATACCGTACCATCCACCCCTAATTCATAAAAATTAATTGTGTCCTGAACTAAAATGTGGAGCCTGCCAAATTAGAATATAGGGCAGTTCCAGGTGTTGGTGGACCCACGCACTAAAAAATTTTCCCAATAAACAAAATGCCATTTCCCAATCAAAATAAAACACTACTATTTATTATTTGAATTTAATACTTCGAGTCTGATTGGACCCACAAATTATGGGCTTGCTTTTTTGAGTTTATCTTTACCATAAACAATAAATAATAATAATGAAAAATAGAATGTAGTAAAACTTAATGACGTGTCAGAGTTGTATTGGTTAATGCAACTTTTTTTTTTAAACCCAACTGCGTCTTTTATTAATTAACTAGTATTTCTTCGGTGCGATTCACGATTTAAATATTAAAATTTTAATTCAAAATAAATAATGAAAAAGAAATTTAAATTAAATTTATTATGTATATATATACATTGACATATATTAGCTTTTTTATTGATATGTGGAGTATATTTTATGAAATAATATATGTGTGAGTATCTCACAATAATAAAATTGAATAGATAATTTTTAATTAAACACTAAAATCATTACAAATATTATATTTTTAATGATATTAAAATTTTATAAAAAAAAAATATCAACTCATACAGTCAAAAAATTGAAAATATATTTTAAAAAATTCATATTTTAAATGTTAATTTTATTTATATGTATACAATATGTATGTCATATTAAAAATCGATAAAAAATTATTAATTTGACATATAATACATTAAAAATATGAGTGAGTCTCTTATGCACCCAAGTGCACTGTGCACTCATGCAACATAATGATCCATTTAAAAAAATATTTAACCCATTAAATATATTTGACATGTTCTTTGGACACATGGTATGGTTGGGACGAGTGCACGGATTTTAAATTTGTGCACCAATTGCACATGAGAATTTGTCTAAAAATATATCTATAACAAAAAAAATAGTATTAAAGTAAGAGTATAAAGTAAAATGTAAATAAAATGAAGAAATGTTATTGGTTGATGTTAAGTCACTCTCTTTTTTTTTATCGGACAAAGTTAGTTGTTAGTAGTTAATACACCAAGCACTCAAACACTCCACAAATCGAACCTGGGTCTCCCACTCAATTGAGGAGCCCAGTGGCCAGGTGGGCTAAGCCACCTGGTTAAAAACACAATTTTTTTTTATTGTTAAGTCACTCTCTTTTCTAGAGAGTGGAGTACACTATTTCACCATAAAGCAAGTGTGACTACACTTGCTCAAATATGCACTTGAAATTTTGACAAACTTCTACTTTTATATATTTATAGATTAAAAGGGTACATACAGCTGAGCCACATTGCTACATCATCTTCACCCCAAAATTGGGATGAGAATACTGTTGGGGAATTAATTGTCCTGGATCTATTCGGGTTGAATATTTAAATACAAATTTAATTCTAACAATTATTACTAGCATGAATTAATCATATATTAATTTAAATAATAATTCAACAACCAATCATGCATATAAACAATTCACATAAAACTTACGCATGCAGAAATACTACGGGTTTACGTGAACTAACCTCTCGAAGTGACAACCGTTGAGAAGATGGATCTCATTCACACGAACACACCAAAAGACCTTCTCAAGTATTCCCTTTATCCTTGTTCAACAATCCGGTGGTAGAAACTCGCGAACAATTTAACAAAAAAGGAAAAATAAAATTATGTTGCATCACCTTTGTGGATTTCTAATTTTTTTCAACACATGAAATTGCACTTGGGGATGAAAAATTCATCCCCTATTTATAGAGGGGTTGTTGGTCGAATTTTTTGTGCATGAATAAGATGGGAAAATCTTTTTCTTGATCTCCAATAAATCTTGAATATATTCAATATATTATTTTCTCCATATTTAAAATATTCCACAAAAATCCCAACTCCTCTTGTTATGGTATTTTTCGAAAAAATAAGGAGTATGATTCCAAGATTTGGATCTTCTTGAATTTATGAGATATTCTTGTATTCCAAGAATACATATCTTCCATAATGTATTTTCAAGAAAATCAAGAAATTTTTTCTTTCCCTTATTTAATCAAAATTTTCAAAAATTTCAAGATAAATAACCAAGTGGGAGATTTATTGAATTTAATGAGATAAATTTGTATTCCAATAATACTTATTCTCATTCCATAACAAAATTCAAAGAAAATATTTCTCCCTCTTTTATTTATTATTTTTGAAAAATAGGAAAAATTAAGCAACAATAATTTATTTTATTTTAAGCACTTTTTTCAGTTATTGGACTTTATCTTTGGGCTACTTGAGGGGCCTTTAGGAGAATTAAGATTGGACCTTCTAATGGACTTTGAATATCTAATATTGAGCCACAATATTATTCAAGCCCATAAATATTAATTAATCCCACTACATAATTAATATTGCACTATCCATCTTAACCCATATTACTGTTAATATGGCTCCCGGTTATTATTTCCCGTGTTTAAGATTATCTAGATCATTAATTAATTCAAGCCACTGAAATAACTTCCCATTAATTAATATTTTTTGTCCTTGGTCAAGGAACGGTTCAACATTATTATCCATACCGGAAACAAATTCCACTTGCAAGATTTGGTATGATAAATCTTATGAACCTCCCAAGGGGGCAAATCAAGCGAGCGTACACGCACACGATTCTTCATATTAAATATTAGCAATCGCATGTGACCAGTAATATTGCCCAAGATATAAAGTATTGAATCTAATTGATTTTCTACCCGTTATAAGTCAAAGCCATAATTACTAACCACACACGATCTTATTTAAGGGACGAAGAATAAGAAATAACGAACCACTGAGGTCTAATTCTTCCTAATTCAGTGCTGAAGAATTTATCCTCATGTAGGTCCTATTCAGTGCATCAGTCATGCACTAGTGTAATCTCTTGGTCAAGACAAGCCAATCTGAGTCTTACACTTCAACCTTTCACGATGGATTGTTCATTTCCATCTAGGTCGTGAACAGCGTACTTTTAGTTACAAGGGACTGTTAATTTAATCTTATGTGATCTGATTTCAATAAATTAACTACAATGTAACACGTATTGTTTATTGAAGAGTTATGCAGTAAATATATGTAACATTCAATGATATTTAAAACATCAGTAATAAATAATTTATTTCAGTAAATAAGACAGAAATTCAGTTTGATTATACAAAGTAAAAACATACTTTTCAGTATAACTCCAACAAATACATTCAAAGAAAAAGAAGTCAAGGCATGCACTATAGTATTATATTTTCTAGAGATGTGCGCAATGCCAATAAAGAACGATCTTTTAAGCATAGACTTTACTTCAGCGACAATCGTGCCTGCATGATCTCTATAGTCCTGTTTAGCAGTAACTGCTTGTACTGCCAACAGGGAGTCTGAATACACACGGACATTCTGATATCCTCTGCTAATTGCAAACTGCAGCGCTTTCGCCATTTTAATAAAAGATAAACGTGTTGATATAATCATTATATATATATATATACATTTAATTTATGTTGAGTTATGAAGCCTGGTCGACTGCTTCACGTCCCAACGTATCACAAAAAATTATATACTCTTATGTTTGATTTACATCGTTTTAATTAGGAGGAATATATTTTCTTAGAATAAAGTTAAGAATATTCTTAGAATATTCTTATTTGAGTTAAAATTTAAGTTTAATGGTTGGAGATGATTTTAATGTTAGAGATAAATTTGGTGGCAAATTTTAGGTTTTAGTTGTAATTTGAGTTTATATTGTTGGAGATGCTCTTAGAAAATGAAAAGTAAAAGACAAAAAAATCAGTAACCAAAGTTCAGGGAATAAACTAAAAAGAATAATAATAATAAAGGAAGCAGACATAATATTATTCCTTTTATATCTGCAGATTTCATAATTATTACCACGTTTGAAAATCTCAGGACCGAATCTCATGATGAAACAATTTAATTATATTTACTCCATATAATTATAGGGACAGAATTTCATAAATTATAAAAAATTACTAGACACTTTATAATAATTGATAGTACATTGTATACACATGATATGTATTAAAATTAATAGAATATGAGATAAAACATAGATATGTAATTATGTATCACAATAATGTACTTGGTGCTTGAAACTTAAAAACTTTTGTGGAAAAAGGTGATACCCCTCGATTTAAGGAATGTTTGGTTAAGCTTATTTTAAATATTTTATAAGCTCTAATATCTTATATGTCGTTTTAAAAGTTATTAAAATATAATTTTTAAGTAATTTATAAGTTATTAAAATGTTTGACTAATAAGAATTATAAGTTCTTTAATAATTTTTAAAAAATATAATTTTAATATAATATACTTTATTATATAAGGCGACTCATTAGTGTATTTCCTAGAGAGTAGGATGTTCTTATGCAGCGCAGGCGTGGCAAATTAGCATTTATCTGTATGCAAAAAATCTATAACCTATATAAAAATAGAAATGGGACGAAAGAAGATAATTTTTATTTGAGTAAGTGTACTTTAATTTGCTTTGTAATGTACTATAAATTTTTTGAAATAAAAAAAATTATTTTTTTAATTTTTTTTTTTTACGATTTCTTTTAAATAATTTTTTTTTTTTCAAAAATAACTTTTCCCCAAAAAAAAATATATATATATATATATATATTTTTTTTTGGATTTTTTTTTAAAAAAGGGGCATGATTGGGTTGGATTCGGACCGGGATGGGTTGAGATAAGCTGATAGGGTAGAACTTATATAATTTTGGCAAAATGCATCTTCAGGTCTTTAAACTTTTTTTTAAAGTCCCTGAACTATTAAATTTTATTTCAAAAGGTCCATAAACTATTTTTTTGTATAATAAAGTCCCTAAACTATTATTTTTGTTTCAAATAGTCATTGTTGACAGAATTTTCTAAAGATTCTAACTGAACCGTTAAGTAAAACAATGGTCTATATATATTGACAACTTTGAGAATGATGATGTGCGCATTTACTTAACGGTTCTGTTAGATGATTAAAAAAAAATCAAGAAGGACTGCGTAAAACGAAAATCAATAGTTTAGGGACTTCATTAAATAAAACAATAGTTTATGGATCTTTTGAAATAAAAATTAATAGTTCAGGAGCTTCTTAAAATAAAAAAATAGTTTAAGAACCTTTCGAAACAAAAAATAATAGTTTAGGGACCTAGAGATGCATTTTGTCAATAAATTTTTTTTATCGGACAAAATTAGATATTAGTTGTTAGTAGTTAGTACACCAAGCACCCAAATACTCCATGAAATCGTCAATCCACCTTATAATCCCATAACTCCAAATTCGTTCCCAAATGGAATCGAACCTGGGTCTCCCACTCAAATTAGGAGCCCAGTGGCCAGGTGGGCTAAGTCACCTGATTTTTGTAAAATAAGCTGGGATGATCCAACTTATTTTTTTGGAGCTTATAAGTTTTAAAGAACTATTTTTGAGATCTTATAAGGTACTCCCTCCATCCCAATCTTAACCGGTGGGTTACTGTGTGCTCGATTTTTAAGAAAAATTGATTAATTAACAAAGTATTGGGATAGAAATAGTTGTTTATTAGTATTTTATATGATAAAATGATGGATAGTTGGGGGTAGAAAGAGTTATTTATTAGTATTTTATGTGATAAAGTGAGTATTTCCATTTAAGAAAATGTGCTGTTAAGATTGGAACGCCTTAAATGGAAAAAATGCAGTTAAAATTGGGACAGATGAAGTATTAAACATCTTATTTTATCAAATAAAATTAAAGAATTTATAAGCTCTTAAACAACTCATAAGTTGTTTTGAAGAGCTTATAAGCTGTGCCAAACAGGCCTTAATTCTTTTAACTGAAAAATATTTTTGGTTAGATTTTTTATAGTAAAAATAATATTTTTTTCAAAAAGTAAATTAGTATTTGGTAAAATCTTGAGTAAAATCGTATTATGTAAAACGAGTTCTCATTTACTCATTATTTATTACCAATTAATTATTGACTTTTGACCCTCTCATGAGGCTATAACAGAGTATTTCTTTAATTAGTTTGATACATTTTGCTTCAGTTATGCTATAAAGAGTATGAAAAAGTTAAAAATCTTTAACATGTAGTTATATCTAAATTAAAATGAGCAATTACATTTAAATTAATAGCTTTTTGGATCAGTTTAATACAGATATTTTTATGTACGTACTAACATAGTTATGACTGTAGGCCCGTGGGGGAGTATTACTATGTTTACTTAATCGTTTCATTTCATTTAAGGGTTCGTTTGCTTTCTCATCTTTTATTCGGGCAGATTAAAAGGCCCCGGATTAATTTCGCCTGATTATAATAATTTTTTCGCAGGCCGTCTTAACGCGAAACGAACACCTTAATTGGACTATAAGCCCATTACTAAGATGTAATAAGGGTAAGCAAACGGACCCTAAAAAAACCCCAAATATTAAAGTGAGTTGTGGTGGTATGGGTTGTGTGGGACCCATCCTTACTCATCATGAGCTCATAGACTCCGACCCAATAAAGTTTTAGGAAACAAGAAATTTTATAGTCCAAAAAGAAGAAAAATGTGTGAACATATGAGAAATTATATGCTATTTGAAGTATGAGTTTTAATTGAAAAATAAATAAAGTATGAGGCTCACTTAAATAAGACGAAGTATAATTTGAGTATTCACACTTTAACACTTTAAAAAAGATAAGTATAATTTGTACTAATTTATACTCCGTCTTATATATAAGACCGTCATATAATTTTTTATTATAAAGTATTACTTATTATTAGATTTTTGGTGTATTCAGTGCATACAAAATTTTGCTATTACTGTTTCAACTCATTTAGCATGTTCCATTTGGATAATTAGTTCAACTGTTCTATATATGGTAACAATTAAAATATTTTTGTTCTTTTTTATCCATTTTTTTCAAGATTTTGAGCAGTTTCATTCTAAATTTAGTGATGCAACACGGAAGACGTGATACTGTGTGTAAGATTAAATCTTACAAGAGCATAATCTTATTTTTATAAATAATTAAAAGCTCTATTACAATGTTCCTGAGACTCATATTTGTAATAGATAAACTAAGGTTGTAGGCGTGTAAGCCACCGACATAATTAAAATATAATTTTATCTCCATTATTTAGACAAAATATATATATATATATATATAGACTATTATTTATAATTTATATACATTAAATCACATATTACGTAATTATGATATCGTGACTCAAACGGTTTAAATAATAAATAAACTTAATTGAACCCAGCTCAACCGAAAATACTTAGACTGTCCAAGCAGGGGCGGATTTACATTGATGCAAGACAAGGCAAGTGCCCCACTTGGATTTTTTTTCCCTAAACATATAGATGAAATATAATCATAATAAATTAATAAACCCCTCTGTCTCTCTTTGAATTCTCTATTTCTCTTTAATTAGTGGAGTAATAAACTACTACACATATATATACCTAATTCTTTTAATTCTTAAAATATTTTTTAAAATTAGTAAAAAGGCCCCCTAAATTCTAAATTATTTTAGAATATCTAATTAAAAAAATAAACTACAATTTGGGTGCACGATTATATGATGAAAATTGGATTTTGAATTTTATTTTAATTCTGTTGGGGTTACCCGTATTTCCCAACAAATTCAACGGTGGTGATGAGCCATATTTGATCAAAATTATTTAATATACTGCTATTATATACTCCTTCCGTTTGACTCTGTTTTAGCAAGCAAGTTATTTATTAGTATATAAAATGATAAAGTGACTTTTAAGAAGGTGTACGATAGATGGGAGATATGACTATCATACTCTATCTTAAAAATCTCGTTATCATCTCAAATACGAATAAATAATTCGCTCATTAAAACACAGATCAAACAACAAATGGACAGTTTAAAACAGGACGGAGGGAATATCACCTAGTACGATTTAATTCATATACGCCTCCTCATTCGTCAAGTTTGGGGAAACAAAATTTTCTCATAAGAATTGTTAACAATATTTTCGCATTCATTCGTATGATATGCAACAAAAAATTCAAGCAAATCTAATAAAAAAATATTTTTTATATCTAATTCGTTTTAATCACATGCATCGTCAAGTTTGAAGAAACTCGAGAAGTACACAATCCATGAGAGAGTAGTTTCTTTTTCCTATATATATTCGTTTTACAGGACCTCTCCCTCTGGTGAATTCGTGGGTTTCAATCTCTTTGAAATCGAAAGAACATTACTTTAAATACACTTATATTTATTTTTTAATATTAAAGAAAGAATATATCTAGTGTGAAAATTTTAATGTATATGAAAATTTATAAAATTGTCCTATATCAACTATCTACACTCTAAACATTAAATAATGAACCCTAAATTATGATCTATTCGGGCCGGGTGAACCATGAATCACTGAGTGAACCATGAACTACTTAATTTTGTCTTACCTTCACCAATTACAAAATTTGATTGTAATGTATGAAAATTTTCATAAACTTTGTCCTAAAGAAATAGGCTTGTGCAATTTGCAAAGTAATGATGCAAAAGGACACCACGCCTCCCTGAGAATTCGTGCAAGCAACAACAGTATCCCAAAACTTCTTCAGCAAATTCAAAATTTTAATATACAGATTGAAGGATATCAGTAGAGGCTATAAATAGTGATGATCGTATTAATTTTCCAGTGTTGGTTCTAGCAAGAAATTCTGAGGTGTATTTTTTTTTGAGTTTATAGATTGTTGTGTTTTCTGCAGGAACAAAAAAGGTGAAGATCGAGATCGAATTTGGAAGACAATAATGACTACAATTAGCATAGATATTAATATAGAATAATGAAGAACCTGGTTTGAAATATAAAGGAGTCTCTCAATCTTCCATTCTGGGATACTTTATCATGAGTACATTCTTTTTCTTTTCTATAGCTCATAAGCCCATACATACCTGACCCATTTGAGTTTCATATAAAATGATTGTTTGCTGTATTCAAATTATTACTAAATTAATTAATTACATTATTGGTTTTAATATTGATTAAGTAATTTTATATGTAATTACTCAATTATTATGTATGTGATTTTCTTACATGCACTAATTTTATGAATTACGTTAGTATTTTATCTATAGTTCACATGTAAATGCTGCAAGTTCAAATACATTATGAAATAATTAAGGGAAGCAAATTGTATCATTTAGAAATCAAAATTTTCACTCAAATAATAAATTTAAGACCGGAGGTGCATATTACGTGACAAATTTAAGTTCAGATTAAGAGATTTTCTCATTGTAATTTTTATGTTTTCCATTCACAAATTCTTTATTATTTTTCAAGGTAAGTGGGTCTTGATTTTAATATGCATCTCTTTAAAATTTAAGTCCCACTCTTTTAAATTGTATAATATAAGTTTGACCTATTATTTAAATTTTGACTGAATAAAACTATTTGATTGGGTGGTGAAATTATGTTGGACGTTGTTTTTTTTCCGTGTCGAGAAAATACCGGCTGGATACTTTACGGAGAAGGTTGGAAGAATGCTAGGCAATTTTATTGGAAAATTTCTGGAATACGATGGTTCGAACAAGGGGTCTATTTGGCTCAATTTCATGTGCATTAGGGTGGAGGTGGACGTGACACAACCACTGAAGAGGAAGAAAAGCCTCAAGTTAGCAAATGGTCAATCAAAGGCGGTTGAATTCAAATACGAGCGCCTTAATTTGTTTTGTTTCATTTGTGGCATGCTCGATCATACTGAAAGTTACTGTGATCTCGCCTTTGAGGCGAATGGTGCTGAGATCGAGAGAAAATGGGGTCCTGAATTGAAAGTCACAGAGTGGAGTGGAAAACCGAACAAGGGTGATAAATGGCTCCGTGAGGGAACAGACGAGGGTGGACGCGTCGGTGGGTCCACTTCTGAGGAGGGCAGAATGGGAGTTAGAAAGCAGCAGCCTGGGACCGACTGTGGGAAAGAGAAACCACTCATCGTGGTTAAAGGGAGTAAAATGTTTGCCCTCTAACTTCCATGGAGGAGATCATGAGCACCGACAAGATGACAATAAATCCCATGTTTGACCCATCTGGAGAAGAGGATGACACAGACGATGAAGGTGGTGATGGGAAGAAACGTAAGAGAGGGTTGGCTATCATGACAACAAAACCTAAATCTCAAAAGGACACCGAAGGTATGGAGGATATATGCAAGGTGTAAAGCTGAGGGTTGTGATTGGGGAATAAATGCACTTTTCTAAGGTTAAGGATGAAGAACATGTAATTTTCTTAAGTGAGACTTTGACACTTTCTACTAAGACTCATCAAATAAGATACTTGTTTTATGATTGTCCATTTCATGTGAAGAATGTCAATTCATCCCCGTTTTAAGTTGTGAGAGACTTTTTCCAATAAAATGATGTTCGGTATGATCCGGAGGGGACTAGCGCCTCCACGGGATGGTTTTCCCTTTCAAGAAGACAATCTTAGGACAATGCTTGAATTGGGGAGTTTATATCTCAAATTATTGGAGATTTTAATGACATCCTAGAACAAAGAAGAAAAAACATTGGACCTGATAGTCAAAATTGAATGCTAAATGGGTTTGGGACTATGCTCCTTGATAGTTTACTTGAAAGCAACCTTTACGGATCAATTCAATCATTCTAAGGAGACTAGGTTGAGGTGAGGTTGATGGCACCACACTGGCACCATAAATTTTGGATAAATTTTACATTTGATTGAATGCTTCCTTTTGACACAACCCCGAGAGGTTTCAAAACTCCCGGTTTGATTTCAAAATGGATGGCTCGATGGTTGATGGTTGTAGTAAGCACTTGAAAGGGATGGTTTCGTGGATTTTTCTCCTTCACCGACTCAAAGTAAGTTGGTATGGACCACGTAACAATGATGAAACCCATAAATTCTATCATTGAATCCTATCAAGACAGGTCAGACCAGGTGGCTTTGGAGAGAGTATTGGAGTTAAGGAAACAAATGGCCTCTCTATTAGTCCAAGAAGAGAAATATTGGAAGCAACGGGCAAAGACTCATTGGCTGAAGGGTGGCGATATGAATACCTGTTTTTACCATCAGATGGCCTCCTCTCGTAAGAAGCGAAACAAAATTTCAGGATTAATGGATGGGGAGGGTAATTGAATGTACACAATAGATTTTTGTGTAATGAGTTATTCACACCAAATGAGAGCCTTGAGGATATTGACCAAATAACCTGCCACATCAAAAGAGGTGTTTCGGACGGTGATAATACTAGGCTTTGCGAGAATTTTGATCCGGAGGAATTTGACCATCTCTTCTTTTCCCCGGGCGGAGAGCAACCCGGATTTTACAAGAAAAAATGTTGTAAGATGCCTAGTGAGCGTGTGTGGCTTGGCTCGAAGATAAGCCTAACCTTCACCCCAAGTGGTCAAGATCAAAGACCTCTCCCCGAGAATGTAATGTGGTTTATAAGATTATCTCCAAAGTGTTGTGCAACATGTTGAAGAGAGTGTGTACAATGCAAGTCTCAATCGACATTTGTTTAGGCAAGAGATAAATTGCTTTTATTCCATACATGTTGGAATAAGGATCGGGGAAATGGCATAAAAACAAGAATTAGCAAAAGACAACGATATAGTGGATTAGCACTTTTCGAAAATGGGAAAATGGGCTTTTCGGATAAGTGGGTGATGTGGATGAATATGTGTGTGCAAATGGTATCGTACTCCTTCACGGTTAACGAATTGTGGGACCAATCAAACTGGGTAGAGGATTGCGACAAGGTGACCATCTTTCACCTTATCTTTTCATTATATGTGTTGAAGGGTTGTTGAGTTTGCTTAGATGGTAGAATATATGTTGTTGACTTCCAGGGACACAAGCTGAGGAGACGTCGTGGGATGTCGGTCTCTCATTTATTCTTTGCGGATGATAGCCTACTTTTCTGTAGGGCAACTAGGGAAGAGTGTTTGACTTTGAAAACCTCAAGAGTTATATACTCGGATGAGGTGTTTTATCAAATGTGTCTTCTTTAGTGCTCTGTTCCCATGAATGGTGAAGGAGATTATGGAAGAAAGGCGGCTACATAAACCCGAGCAACTATCCTCCTAAGTTTGGAAAATCCGAGAAAAGATATATAAGGGATCGCTTTTGAAAAAAAAGACATAGTGTTGGTGAAAAGAAGATAAAACAATCAAGCGAATGGTGGTTTTGATTCTAACACGTTATTAGATGAATTACAAAGATCAAATGTTCATTGGGGCCATGGGTCCGATCCGAAAAAGGGTAACAAGAAGGGTTGTGAAACGTTATGGAAGATGGTGGTGAAGAAATGAGTTTTAAAATTCAAGATATTCCATATCCGATGACCCAAAACACACATGGAGATATTGAAACAATCAAATGTAAAGGCTAATACTTTCCAAAATGAATTTTTCGATGCTTTTGACAAACTTTACTCCATGTTGGGGTTATACGAAAGTATGTTTTTTACTTTGTATAACCTTTTTCATTTATTTATGTAAATTATTTATCATTGTTGCTTTAAATATCATCCAATGTTACATATATTTATTCATAATTGTTCAAAATTAGTACGGTGTTACATTGTAGTTAATTTAGTGATACCAAATCAAAGGAGATTAAATTAACCAAGAAAAGTACAAAATTCAAACCTAAGGAAAATAATTCCATTGAAAGGTTGAAGTTGGAGAATCTTCACCAAGAGATTGCACTAGTGCATTATGACACAGAATAGGACCTTTGATAAATTCTTCCATCGAATTAATTGGACCTCAGGAGGTTTGTTATTTCAATCCTCGTCCCCTTAAATAGATCGAGGAATTAATAACTACTCCAAAATTAGCTTTTAAAAACTTTAATTCATAGATTTCGTTTTGTTCATGTTGTAATAAAGGTAAATTAAGTTCATTTATGAATAACATAATTGATTGTGAGTAAAATATAATGATAGCTTGAGTTTAAGTTTCTCCCAATATGAAAAAAAAAAATTGTGTCCATAAACGATTTAATTTACCTTTCCATACAACATGTGGGAATGAAATGAGCACATTTTTGTGGATGAGGAGTATTGTTTTGACTTATGATTAGAGAATCAATGTGATTCAATACCTTGTATCTTAAGCAATTTGTTAGTTAATTGCTAAGATTTAATATGGAGAATCGGTGTCTGAAGTCGTCTTGTTTGATTTGTCCCCTTGGGAGTCTCAAAAGTTTTATCATACTAAATCTTGCAAGTGGAATTAGATGAATAATAATGTTGAGTCGTTAGTTAATATATTAATTAAAGGGTTTTTTGTCATTAATTAATGGACTACATAATCTTAAATCACATTGTCTAACCCGGAGTCGTTAATCGTAATATGGGTTAAATGGATAGTCTAATAAACTTTATGTAGTGGGATTAATTAATATTTATGGGCTTGAATAATATTGGGCTCAATATTGGTGGTTCATTTTGGAAAATACTAATTCTCCTAAAGTTTCTCAAGTAGCCCAAAGATAAAGTCCAAAATTGAAAATGGTGTTTTTTTAAATAAAATATTGTTGGCATTTTTCCCCAATTTTTTGAAAAATAAATAAATAAAAAGAGGAGAAAGATTTTGTGAATTTTGTAATGGAATGAGGATAAGATTGAATGTCATATCTTGTTAAATTGATTTTTTAAACTAACCATGATAACAAATTTTGTGAGGACCACCTATTGCAGGTAGTCCTTTAAGATTTTTTTTCTTTATTTTGGTCCCATTGTTTAACTACTATTGCATTTTTTAGTCCCAAAAATAGTTTGGTTATTAACGGGAGCTCGTTAAGCCTATAATCTAGACCGTTAACCTATAATTAATTGTCTTTAGGGATTAATCTGTCTTAACTCATTAATTAATCAGAAACTTAACTAAATGAAATAACATTTAAAAACAAAAACACACACACAAAAAACACATAGTAGCTTTATGTTCATTTATGATGAGGATATTAAAATCATCCTAAACCCTGAAATAATTCCCTCCCTTTTTTTATATGGCATTGTATTATTTTTTATTGGTCACATTAAATGACTTTCAATGTTGTGAAGGAAGAGTTATGTTAAATATGGAGTGGTGGATTATGGTAAGTATCTATGTCGAGATTTTTTATTCTTATTCAAAGATTTTGGGGATGTTGTGTTGGGTGTTCGATTATAGTGATAACAAGATGTTGGGCTTTCGATTTTCATCATTTATTAGAGTTTAGGGTTCGATTTTCTGTGTTGGGTGTTCGATTATAGTGAGATATAAGATTGTTGGGCTTTCAATTTTCACCGTTTCTTAGGGTTTAGGGTTCAATTTTCAGTGTTGGGTGTCCGATTATAGTGATATCAGATTGTTGGGCTTTCTATTTTCAATGTTGGGCTTTCTATTTTCACTGTTTATTAGGGTTTAGCGATTTTCATTGTTGGGTGTTCGATTATACTGATAGTAGTTGTTGGGGTTTCGATTTTCACTGTATATTAAGGTTTAGGGTCCAATTTTCAATAATTTATTGCACTTTTCTGTTGTTATTTTTTTTCCATTATACTGATTTGAATTATGGTTACTGTTTCAGCTCAAAATCCATTCTTATTAGGCTTCTACACACTCAAAGTGTACCACGGTGGAAAGAAGAAAGATGAAGAACCATTTCAGTACAGTGGAGGCACAATCAGTTTGTTTGACTTTGTGGAGCGTTTTAACTGCAATATAGGATATCTAATAAATTGTGTGAACAATTAGGATATCTAGGTAAGAAAGTATATTATGGGAGGTGGAAGGATGATACAATTCATTTAGTTGAGAGTCGGGATGATATATATAAGTGTTTTAATGGAAATAAGAAGAAAGAAGTAACATTGTGGTTGGAGTCAGATAAACCACCAGAGATCCCAACTATAAGTGAAGATGAGGTATGGGGGGAGGTAGAGTTTTACACTGAGGATGAGTTGCTGAAATTGAAAAATGATCATGTAAAAATACCTAAACCACCAGGAATGCTATTAGCTGTTGAGAAGGATCTTAGACAGTTTACTGAAATTCAAGTGGAGGTGGTGAAGGATGTGATGAAGGATGGTGAACTTATTGCTGAGGTACAAGTACAAGAGGAGAATGAGTATGAGGAGAGAGCAAATCTATTTGAAACTGAGGAAGAAGAGGACAATCAACTGTTTGAGGTGGCTCCAAACCATGTTGACCATGCTGAAATTGTCACTGAGGTGGCTCCAAATCAGTCTGAAGAGGCTCCAAACCATGCTGACCATGCTGAAATTGTCACTGAGGTGGCTCCAAATCAGACTGAAGAGGCTCCAAACCATGCTGACCATGCTGAGGTTGAAGTTGTTGCTGAGGTGGCTCCAAATCAGACTGAAGAGGCTCCAAATCCTGAAGATGGTGATGATTTTTGGAAGATGAATTCATGGAAGTCTAGAGAGGAAGAACCTGAAGATAAACAACCTAAAGAGGCTCCAAATCCTCAACAGGAAGAACCTAAAGTTGCTCCAAATCAAGATCAACTAATGGAAAATGATGATGATTTTTGGATGCCTGAAGAGGAAGAGCCTGAAGATGACTTAGTTCCTCAGAAGCTAAAGAGGAAGAGGCAGGGCAAGCAAGTAGTTGTCAGTGAAGATGACTTAGTCCCTGATTGTGAGAGTGATAGTGATTTAAGTGGTTTAGTATCAAGTGGAGAAAGACTACAAGATGATATAATCTTTGACGAAAACATAGATGGTAAAGTTGAGTGGGCAGGTTTGAAGTTGGGAGATAAGATAAGTGAGAAAGAACAATCTGAAGATGGCAGCGTGGAAGAAGAAGAATTGATTGATGATGAAGACTTGGATAGTGTGGATGAAGATGAAGAGGGGGAAATGAACACATTGATTGATAGATCCTACGTTTTCAAGCCATCTCAAGTTACTAAGCCTATCTTCTTTCTTGAACATATCTTTCCTACTAAAAATTTGTTCAAAGAAGCTGTGAATAACCATGGTGTGAGGACTGGAAGATCCCTATTCTTTCAGAAAAATGATGGTAGAAGGATATATGCAAGGTGTAAAGCTGAGGGTTGTGATTGGGGAATAAATGCACTTAAGGTGAAGGATGAAGAACACTACCAGATTAGACACTACAACTCATCATATACTTGTGCAAGGTCCTATCATGTGAAGAATGTCAATTCATCCTGGTTGGCAAAGACTTTTGAAAATGAGTGGAGGTATGATCCAGACAAGAGGGCTAGACCTTTCAAGAAGAAGACAATGCTTGAATTGGGAGTTTATATCTCAAATACTCAAAGTCTGAGCCAAGAACAAAGCAATTTATTGAAGGTGATAGTCATTGTAATATGGGAAATTGTGGGACTATGGTCGAGTTTGCTTGAAAGCAACCTGGATCAACAATCATTCAAATACTTTCATTCTCCAAGAACAAAGCAATCGAAAAAGCATTGAAGGTGATAGTCTCTTAGCAATATGGGAAATTGTGGGACTATGGTCAGAGTTTGCTTGAAAGCAACCCTGGATCAACAATCATTCTAAGGACCGAGGGGAGCAGTGATGGCACCACACTATTCAATAAATTTTACATTTGTTTGAATGCTTGTAAGAGAGGTTTCAAATCTGGTTTGAGGCCATGGATACGGGTTGATGGTTGTCACTTGAAAGGGAGTTTAGGTGGAGTTCTTCTCTCGATTGGTTGGTATGGACCCTAACAATGACCCATAAATTCTATCATATCAAATTTGGATGAGACTGGAGAGAATTAGGAGTGGTTCTTGGAACTTTTGAAGAGGATTTCATAGGTGATCGGGAGGGTAGCTTTCTTCATGTCGATAAGCAAAAAGGCTTGATCCCCTCATTTGAGAGGTTTGCCCAATGTACACAATAAATTTTGTGTAAGACATCCGCATGGGAACATGAAGAGGGTTGTGAGAGGTGATGAGTTCAAAAAACTCCTTGAGGAGCGCAATTTAAAGCTTTGACCATCTCTTCTTTTTTAATGAGAGCAATGAGGAGAAATAGGAAAAGACATAAGATGCCTAGAGTGGCTTGATGATAAGCCTCCTTCACAGTGGTCAAGATCACACTTCTCCCCAGAATCCAAGTGTGACACACTAGTGAACAACATGTGTGAGGTGTACAATGCATGCATTCTAGAGGCAAGAGATAAACCAATTCTGACAATGTTGGAGTGGATCAGGGAGTACATAATGACAAGAATCCAAGACAAAGAGATGATGTGACGAAAATGGAAGGGAGAAAGGTGTGTGGCAAGATACAAAAAAAATATAGCAGAGAGGAGGGAGGCATCAAAGGTTTGTCAGTCAGTAAAGTCATCTGATCATAGCTATGAAGTATCAGGATTTGATGGTACAAGATATGTTGTTGACTTGAAGGGACACAACTGTGATTGTAGGGAGTGGGATGTCAGTGGAATCCCATGCAAGCATGCTATCAGTGCAATCTGTTGTCAAGGGGAAGATGTAGAGGATTATGTACACAAGTGTTATTCTGTTGAGGTGTACTATCATGTGTATTCTCACTCTGTTCCCCCCATGAATGGTGAGGAGTTATGGAAGAAAACTGGCTACATACCCCCCTTACCTCCTAAGTTTGGAAAGAGAAAAGTTGGGAGGCCTGCAAGAAAGAAAAGACAGAGTGTTGGTGAATAAGAAGAGAACAATCAAACGAATGGTGGTCAAACTATGCCTAGACAGAGTTACAAAGTCAAATGTTCATTCTGTAATGAAACTGGGCATAACAAGAAGGGTTGTAAAATGAGGAAGATGGTGGCTGAAGAAATTACCCAAGCTGAAGATATTCCACCAATGACCCAAAACGCACAAGATGACAATCCAAATGTAAGTTAACTTATGAATTTTGTTTTTGTACATAATTTACTCCATGATAGTGACCAATCTTTCATCTACATGTGTAGGAGGTTCCTCTGATGAAAAAGGCCACCACAAGGAAAGGCAGGGCAAAATTAGATGTTGTATCAAAGAAGAAGAAAAATAATTCCTTGTTAGTTGGAGAATCTTCAATGAATGCAGCTACTGATGGTGACACACAGAATGCATTTGCTCCCAACAGCTTTATTGGAGGAGGACCATCACAGAGGGATGCCTCGGGCTTTTATTTAATTTAATTCATAGATTCGTGGGTTCATATTGAATGTTAATAACAAGTTCTTGTTGTTCTTGCTTCATTCATAGGTTCAGAGTTCTGTTGTATTTTCTCCCAATAGCTACATTGGAGGAGAGGAGGGTCCATATGTGGGAGGTTCAACAGAGGCTGATGAGGATGGTATGAGGGTCACAACAATTGGGGATAAGAAGTTTGTAACACAATCCAGTCTCACAAAAGCTGCTATGTCAAAGAAAGGAAAAGGTAAAAAGAAGTAGATGATAGTTGGGGAGGTTAGTTAGTGGTAGGTTTGGGGGTTTTTTTGTCATTAAGCCATTACAATCTCATTCTCTTTGTTAGTATACTTAAAACTAAACTTTTGTGCTTATAGTCTCTGAACAGATTGTGGTGGCTTAAGATTGGTGGTATATTTTGGAAAATACTATGTGCGTATCATTTTGCTACAATCAATTGTGAAATTGATGGTATATTTTGCTATGCATTGACATATTTTGCTATTGATGTTGTGAAATTTATTGGTGATATCAGATTGATGTCATATTTTGTGCATTTTGTGCTTACTATGATATCAGTTTTGTGCAAATCTGATGGTACTTCAGACTGATGCTTATATTTTGGTTTTCATTGTGCAAACTCGTTTGGTTGATTAGTAGGTTAGCATAATCTAGCTTGGTTGTGCAAATCTGATATTTTGCTTTTGTGCAAACTGATTTGGTTGATCAGTAGGTTAACATAAAACATAGACAAAAGATTGCATTACATTAGATAACATTAGAACATTACAAATAGGACATTACATTAGATAGCTTTAGGACATTACATTAGATAGGATATTAATACTAGAACTCACACTAACCTGTTGCGAGTCGTTTTATATGGAGAATATTATGTGGCTAATTCAGTGACAACTCACAAACAAAATATGCACGTATAAAATAAACTGTAAATAAGAAGAATTTGTTGACCCAGTTCGTCAAGAAATGACTACTCTGGGGGCATGTTCCAAGCCAGTGATGTAGTATTGCGAGTTTTACACGTACAATATATGATACATCTCATGAAGATGAATCGCTATAGATAAAGATGATTTGGAGAGTTGGTATATGAGTGCTAGGGTTTTTGTGTGCATGGATGATCTCTCAAATTTTTTGTGAACCTTACCCCTCTGGGAAATTTCTGAACCTTTATCTTGTTGTTTTTTCTTCTATTTATAGTACTTTGACAAGCATGAGCTGGTTTGGCAAGCATGAGCTGGAGACTTCGGGCCATGCAAGAACTCATGCAATGCTGCCACGTTTCCAACTTCGTCTTCATGGTTGATCTTTACACTTGCTTGTCTATAAGACACTCTTTTGGTTGTCCAAATCAATCTTTTGCTTAACTGAATGCTTTGTTCGCCTCATTAAACCATATCAATTTTATGCCGGAATATGGTCCTCATTGAGCATGTCTGAGTTCTTCAGGTTATCTGAGTCTTCAGGATATCAGAGCCTTCAGGATATCTGAGCATCGAGCATACTGGCCCCTCAGGTTGTCTGAGCCTCAGGATGTCTGAGCCTTCAGGATATCTGAGCATCGAGCATACTGACCCCTCAGGTTGTCTGAGCCTTCAGGATGTCAGATTTCTTCTTCCCCGATCTGATTAGTTTGTTTGATCAGATCAACATCTTTTCAGGATCATTTTGCTCGGTTAGTCTGGCGAACATACCTGTTTGCTCGGTAGGCTGGTGAGTATTCCTGTTTGCTCGGTAAGTGGATGAGTATTCCTGTTTGCTCGGTAAGTGAGGAGCCGACGAGCAAACTTGCTCGTTAGGCGAGCGGAGAGCCGCCGAACAAATGATGCTTGCTCGGCGAGCTAGCGAACAAAACTCACTTTGGTAGGCGAGCATGCTCGCTTGGTTGACAAGTGGCGAGCTGGCGAACAAACTTGTTTGGTCGGCGAGCGGCGAGCACACTTGTCCATCGAGCATGATTATTTTAATAGTTGAATATTACACGTGTCTCTCTTACGTGTTCGATTAATGCTGAATAATTATATCGAACAAACAATACCCCCTAGTCGGGTTGCTTTGTATTCACCATGGGGGCCCGGCTGTTATATTTTGATTGGGCCATAGTAAGTGTCATTTCGTATTCTGTGCCGGATTTTCAAAATTGAACCCGGTATCTATAAAGACCTCATTTTTGCCGCCTCAGTGCCCTTTCTTTCTTTACTTCTTCTCTCTGTCTTTATTTTAAATCTCCTTCGCGTCTGAAACTTCCGGCAAGGGCATTATCATTCCGGCGAAGGATTTTACTCAGGTAATTATCGCATACTTTCTCTCATTGCGATTATGGCTTCTCGTTCAAACTCTTCTGCTTCAGTAGAATCGGACCACCATAGTTTTTCTTCCCCCTCTTTCTGTACAATCCCCCGTAGCGACGGCGATGTGTCGGAGATGAATGTCTCGGGATCAAGGTCTCGTTGGCAAGTTCGACAGTCATTTGCCATTCTTTCCTCCGATTCCGATGATGCCCTAAACGAATTGGATATGGACTTAGCCCGTAGTGATTTTTTGGATGATTCAGATGAGGATTTTTTGCCCCAACCCCAAATTAGGTTTAGGGTTGTAGATAACCTTGATGTGAATAGGAATGATGATAATGTGAGGGAGGAATTCTTGATGGCTGTGAATGTCGATGAGTCGAACATAGGGATAGGCAGCGAGCAAAACACAGAACTCGATATCCCTGTTGGCGTCCCTCATAGCCCAACATATAACGAGTATACTGCTCGTTATAATTTTGATTGACCCGAGCAACCTCATAGGACTAGGGTTGATAATGAGTACTCGGCGAGAAAAATTGCGAGCATAATTGATGTTGATATGCTCGCTCAGCTGTATAGAAATTATGAAACCCCCAAAGATGTCTTTTTCTGGGCACCTGGTCTCGATGAGCGAGCAGACCAGCCCCCTGAGGGTTGTGTTGCTGTGAATTTGGACACGATGGAAATGGGCCTTAGGTTTACACTCCATCCGGCTATCACTCGTTTGCTCGTAGAATGGAACATTACCATTACGCAGCTGAAGCCGAATGGGTGGCACATAATTATGAGCTTCTTGACTTTGTTCGGCAAAATGAAACCCAGATATTATCCCACAGCAGCTGAACTTGCTCGACTAGTGCATTTGACCCGTCTGAAGGGTGAACATGGATGGATGTTCATGCAGGCAAATGCTAAGTGCAAGATCATTGAGGATGTCTTAGAACAAAAATCGGTGATTGGAAGGAAAAATTACGTTCGTTGGGGGGCGATTGGAAGAGCTCCTTCAAGCGAACCAGATGCTCGTTTAGACATCCCCAATCGATTTTGGGGTTTACCAAGTAAAATATTTTGTGTCTTTTGTTCTTGACTTTGAACCGATTTTAACTTATTCTTCATTTCAGAATTCCAAATTGCGGACGGACAAAGAGACCAACGACGACTATTTTTTAGCGACAGATCGGCAAATCGATCTCGAGCCTCGCTCGAACGATCTGTGAAGACTCTGAATCTGCGTGAAACGGAGGAAGAAAGGAGGCTTGTAAGTGCCCTCACCATCTTGTTCTTTGGCTCCTGCTTAGTAAGGATTCTTTTTTTTTTTGTATGTTTTTGTACCTTTTTGCTCATTTGTTTTTCTTTCTTGTATAATGAATTGTTTTATCTATAAAAGCCTCTTTATTCTTTATTCTTTGTTGTGTGAGTACATCCGAGCATCTTTAAGCTCTCTCGGTCATACCATTTAGTCATCCTCCATGATTTAGTATGAGATGATTTATAAGTAGTCGACGAAAATCTAATTTACTCTACCATCGACTTTGGCTCTCTGACGAAAAAAATCTACTCGATCCGCCATCGTATCTCTGATTTCTCTACTCTCTCGAGCCATCTGAACATGGCTCATCTCGGCGATAAGTGGTCGGCTCTACGGCCATCTCATCGTCGGTAGTATTACGATCTCACACGGGGATTCCAAAGACCATAAATCTCGAAGATGGCGGCCATTCTCTGCCTCCCGACTGACCATTTTAGCGAAGTATTCTCCACCTTCCGGTGATGAGATCGTTAGCTTTCCTGGCGATAGCCAAAAAAGATGTCGGTTTACGCTAACTTCGGCGGCGTCGGTCCGTTTTTAGATTTTTCAGACGATGAGATCGTCGTCTTTCATCGCGATGACGAAAGCCGGCGTCGAAAGTATCTCGGCGATGTCGATCGCCTTTTTAGCAAAAGGCTCTCCACGGCTACCGGCGATGAGATAAATGAAACTTCCTGAAACGACCGCCGCCTCGCCAGCGGGACTTTCCTCTACCTCGGCGATGTCCGATCCACCATTTTAAAAGCATTCTCCGCCTTCTACGATGATGAGATAAATTACTTTCCACGGCGATGACCAGCCGGGCATCCCCGGTGGCGTCGGTTTATGCGTTTTAGCGAAGATTCTCCGCCTTCTACCGGTGATGAGATAAATCGGCTTTCTAGGCGACGACCAGCCTCCTCGGCGCCCGACTTTCCGATAACTTCGATGTCGATCCACCAAGTAAGTATTCTCTTGGCGATGAGATCTCCCAATTCCTGATGACGACCAGCCCGCCTCCGCCGGTGTCGACATTCGCTATCTTGGCGATGTCCAGTCCACCATTTTAGTGAAGTATTCTCCGCCTTCTCAGCGATGAGATCATCGGCTTGCACAGCGACGACCAGCCCGCCTCCTCGGCGTCGGCTTTCCGCTACCTCGGTGATGTCCAGTCTGCCGTTTTAGCGAAGTATTCTTCGCCTTCTCGGCGATGAGATGTTGGCTCCTTGTTTCGGCGTGACCGGTCCGCCTCTATCGACGGCACCCCTTTGCCTTCATCGACTTTGGCTCTCTCCGAGACCACATAGTCGGTCGAACCCAATTTATCTGCAGGGGTAAAAAGGTGCATAAGCAAACTTCGACCGTAAGTGGTCGACGACGAGTGTAAAATTTACTCCTATAAATCGAACAGCTAGTAAGACGATTTGGACAGAGGAAAGTCGCAAACTACTCGGCCATAAGTGGTCGATGATGAGCGCAAACTCTTCTAGCTCCCTCAAGTATCTCTGGCTCTCTCACGAGCCATCTCAGAAGACTTGCTCATCTCGAGCAGAATCCCATTCGGCTCTCTCTGACGAGCCATCTCTGAAGACACCTTTCGTCTCGGCGGGGATCCGCTCTGGCTCTCTCCGGCAAAAGCCACCCAAGACCATTTTTCCCACGATAAAAAAGACTCGTACAACGGGCTCTCCTCGAAACCTGAGCACATAAAAGACTCGTATGATGGGGCTCTCTCCCGAAGTATGAGCACATAAAAGACTTGTATGATGGGGCTCTCTCCCGAAGTACGAGCACAAAAAAGACTCGTACAATGGGGCTCCCCAACGGCTCCCCAAAGACGAAAGCACAAAAAGACTTCGTCTGTAGGGCTCCCCCCAATCTACGAAAGAGTAGAAAAGACTTCATCTGTCTCCCCAATCTGAAACCTGAAAAAAACTTCGTCTGTGGGGCTCCCCCAATCTGAAGCCTGAAAAAGACTCGTCTGTGGGGCTCCCCAATCTGAGCCTGAAAAAACTTCGTCTGTGGGGCTGCCCCAATCTGAGCCGCATCAAGACTTCATCTGAAGAGGCTCCCCAAAGTGAGCCTGAAAAAAGACTCGTCTGACGGAGGCTCTCCCCCAAAATGAGAGCCTGAAAAAAAGACTTCATCTGAAGGGGCTCTCTCCCAAGATGAGCCACAAAAAAGAACTTCGTCTGTGAGGCTCTCCCATGATCTGAGCAAAAAGACTTCATCTGAAGGGGCTCTCCCTCAAACCTGAAAAAAAAAAGGCTTCATCCCTCCCCAATATGAAACCTGAAAAAAAAACTTCATCTGATGGGGCTCCCCAGCAATCTGAAACCTGAAAGAACTTCATCTGATGGGGCTCCCCCAAAATCTGAAACCTGAAAAAACTTCGTCTGATGGGAAACACCCGAAAAAAATCTGACCTGAAAAAAAGACTTCGTCTGATGGGGCTCCCCCACTTCAGATGGGACTCCCCAAAGACTGAAACCGCAGAGAAAAGACTAAAAAAGACCTGAAGAAAAGACTCATCTGGGGCTCCCTAATCTGAAACCTGAAAAAAGCACGAGAAAAAAAAGATTTACGTGGGGCTCACAATCACAGAAAGACTCAGCCTGAGAAAAAGACTTCATCTGACAGGGCTCTCCCTCCTGAGCACGAAAAAATGACAGCCAGGGATCCCCCAGACGAGCCTGAAAAAGACTTCTGATGGGACTCCCGGCGAAAAGACTGAGCCCAGAGCCTGAAAAAGACTTCGTGAAAAGGGCTCCTCCACAAGCATGAGCCGCAGAAAACTCTTCGATGATGGGCTCTCCCCCGTCTGAGCCGCAGAAAGAACTTCATCTGATGGAGCTCCCCCATCTGAAAGACACAAAAAGACTCAGACGACGGGGCTCCCAAACGAAAGACAAAAAAAAAGATCTTCGACTGATGAGGCTCCCCGGCACGAAAGACATAAAAGACTCATCTGACAGGCTTCCGGCACTAAGGCAAAGAAAAAGACACGTAAAGACTCGCCCAAAATACGAAAGAAAAAAGACTTCGTTACAACCGGGCTCGCTGGTACAGACATACCGATAGATCGACGAGAGAAGGTAAGATCCTCTATCAGGGCTCATTCTCAACTATCAAGATCTCATCTGACACCGAAAGCAAGCTCAAAGGCAAACAATGTGACTGCAGATACAACAAAACATGAAATCTGGTCGAGACATGAAACAAGATCAAGCTCTGAACAACGTCACAGCCCGATCTTGGGGGCTATTGTTGTGCTCAGATATATCACACGTCAGCATTACCAGATTTATCACACGTCAGCAGGATGAATTATCACACGTCGATGAGGGTCCCAATCGAGACCACGTGATTTGTCGTGCTTACGCATATGTTTTGTCATGCTTTATGCACATGACTTGTCGTGCTTATCGATTTGTCGTGCTTATGATTTGTCGTGTTGGTCCTCTTTATATAAAGGACCTCACCTTTCATTGTAAAAGATTCTGGAATGTTTCCCTCATTCCACTTATATACCTCTTGTTTGATTTCTTATTTGTTTGGTGGTCAAATTCAACAAGCCACATAAGATTTCGTAAATTATTTGGCCGTCAACATAACCAAACCACTGTAAGGTTCTAGATGCAAGAATGAGAAGTAGTACAATCAAAATCATTTTTATCAATTTCAGTAGTTCCTTGATTGCTCCAGTAAGAACCTTGATTTCTTGAACCAGATTCTTCATCTCCTCAGTCATCTTAGTGTCAGTATCTTCACCTTGGACATCATTCTTGTCAACAACCCCCCTTAGTGTTATCATCAGCCCACATAAAGAAATCACATCTACCACCTTCACTTAGGGAGTCGGGACAGTTATGAAATAACCTTCCTCTACTTCTAGGTTTCTGAGAAACCTACGTACTACAAGCTTTTCCACAATAGCAAACAAGGTTGTGTCGGATTCGAGTGGAAGATGTAGAAGACATGGTGTGTGTGTTAAGATGTTTTTGGATTTGGATTTGGTGTTGGATGTGTTGTGCTTTTTTTTCTTCAATGTATTGTGTTGAATGTATGGAATTGATATATATATATATATATATATATATATATATATATATATATATATATATACTAGTGTGGGAAAAATTGGCTTTTCCCACCAATTTTTGACAATTTTCTAATTTATGGGACTAAAGGTGAAAGTAATTTGGCGCCAAAAATCCTATTGGTTGAGCAAATGGCGCCAAAAAGTTATGGAGGCAAGAATACTAAACCTATGGGACTATACGTGTAAGTGGTTAGGGCAGGTTAAGTAGTTAATTTTGTATTAATTATGTTACTGAACCTATGGGACTATATGTGCAAGTAGTTGAAGGTGGTTAAGTCTTAAATGCGCATTAATTATGTCTCATAACGTTTGAGACCAAATCTGCAAGTGAATTTAACGGTTTTCATAACGGCGGGACTAAAATTGAAAAACAAAAATCTTACAGGACTACCTCTGCAATAGGTGGTCCTCCGGTTAAAACATTGCGTGGTTCGTGGGACCAAAAACGCAAAAAACTCTATTAAATTCAAGAAATCTCCCACTTGGCTATTTATTTTGTATTTTTCGAAAATAATGAAAGAATAAGGAAGTAAATATTTTCTTGATTTTCTTGAAAATATATTATAGAAGATATGTATTTTTGGAATACAAGAATATCTCATAAATTCAAAAAGATCCCAATCTTTGAAATCTTGGTCCCTTATTTTCGAAAATTCCATAACAAGAGAAGGTGAGATTTTTTTTGTGGAATATTTTAATTATAGAGAAAAGAATATATGAGATATATTCAAGATTTCTTGGACTTATTTTTCCCTAAAAATTTCGACCACCTCCCTCTTATAAATAGGTGATGAATGTTTCATCCCCAATGCAATTCCATGTGTTGAAAAAATTAGAAATCCACAAATGCGGTGCAACATAATTTTATTTTTTCTTTTGTTAATTGTTCGCAAGCATCCTTCCACCGGATTGTTGGACAAGGACGAGGGAATACTTGAGAATTTTTTGGGTTTGTTCGTGTGAACGGGATATCCATCTTCTCATCGGTTGTCACTCCGAGAGGTTAGTTCACGTAAACTCCTAGCAATTCCGCATACGTAGGATTTATGTGATGGATTTGTATGCATGATTTGTTGTTGAATTATTATTTGAATTAATATATGATTAATTCATGCTAGTAATAATTGTTAGAATTAAATATGTATTTAAATATTCATCCCGAATAGATCCGGACAATTAATTCTCCAACACTAGCTACACTTGGAGAGGTATCCACACGGCTAGGGACATAGTACTGCGGGGAACACGATGGAAAGTGGGAGAGGGTGATCAGGTGAGGATGTGGGGAGACGCTTGGTTAAATGATGATGAGTCTTTTGTGATACACAAGCCGCAGGTTCTAGGGTTTGAGGACATGATGATAAGGGATTTCTTCATACCTGAAACTCGTCTATGGGAGGCATGGGGAGTTCTGATGCTAAGCTCTTGTGAACCACTCCGACACCGGGCTGTATATGGCATTATTCCCGAAACGGAAGGTTAAATCGGATCTCTCGATCTATATCAGGAACTATGATGAACAAAATAGAAATGGCAATGAAGGACGTTTATGTGGAGACTCTCAAGGGCTGTACAGCTGGGAGTTACGGATCTGATCTTAGAAACTGATGCACAGGACGAGTCTTCTGAGGAGTCTCTCTTTGGTGATTTGATTGGGGCTAGCAGGGCCATTCTTAATGATCATCCCAGGTTTAAGGTGGAGTGGGTAAGTCGAAATGCCAATGTTGTGGCATATTCTTTAACTCGGACGTCTCGCTCTTTTGAGAGTTCGTATTGTTGGATCGAGCCTTTCGGATTTTGTGGATGACCTTTCTAACACTTGTCGTACTTGCATGTAATTATGCTTGTTCTTCAAAAAAAAAAAAAAAAAAAAACTCAATTATAATACTTTCTACTTTTTCATCTAAAAGTAGTTTCAATTTGTTAAGTCGACTCCAACAATAAAATGAAATTCATACTTGTATCTCAACTTTTTAAAAAAAGAAAATTAAATATCGACATCTCATTAAATATACTATATCATAACGTTTTATAGTATTTAAAATTAAAAGTAATATGAACTAATATATTTTAAAAAATTACCGTAAGATAAAACTCAAAACAATGAATCATTTTTACCCTTTTAAGAAAGTCCAATTTCACAGCTTGAAGTATATTAGCACCAAACTACAATTAATTACTAGGGTTTATAACACATTGCAACTTGTATTGTTTTTATTTTTACAAATTGCAATTTATACTATTTTTTAAAATAAAATACAATCTATATTAATAAAAATTAACAGATTCCAACTCCCGATTCATTATTTTTTGAAAATTTTCTTTCGAATTTCTTCAATTTGATGTTTGCTAAAATACTTTTTTAGCATTGTGGTATATACAATATATCGTTTGTAGGCTATATGTATCCGGAAAGTTTCACAAAAATTAATTTTCAGGTTGGAATCGATCACTTTTTATTAATACATGTTGCATTTTATTAAGAAAAATATTATAAGTTGCAATTTATAAAAATGAAAATAACTTGTAATTTGTTATTAACCATAATTAGTAGTAACTAGGGTTGTTCACAGTACGGACCAAAATGGATATTTTAAAATTATCGGTGTCCGTACCAAAGTTCAGTTATTTTAAAATTGGTGTGTCTGTGTCCGTACCAAAACTTCGGTTCGAAATGGTGCAGATTTTAATTTTTCGGTACGGTTCAGAACGAATTTTCGGTTATAACGGAATTGGAATGGATCGGATCGACCAAATTTTTTTATTTTTTATTTTTTACTTTTCTCCTTTTTTCTATCACCCCTCAATTTTCTTTTTAATCACAATTTTCTTAAGAATATTGGTGCAATCTACACAAAATACACATGAATTAAATACATCTTCAACCATATTCATGAATCTACCCTTTAGACTCAAAACATATTACATGATAGGATAATAGTTAATTATAAAGTAATAAAATAACCCAAGACACCATCAATGATATATTTAAAACATGGCTAATAAAATACACATTTTAAAATATATTGTCAATTTTCGTCGGTCCAAATTGACGAAAGGATACATACTACAGAGCGATGAGTTGGTGCGAGAGAGTAAGAATGCATAATTGCAAATTGATAATTTTATAGGATTCTCGATAATTATAAATCACAAACAAGGAAGTAAATATTTTAATATTTCGTCAAAATATTCATATGATATATTTAATATTAAATTACATGCATATCAATATTCTATAATATAATTTAATGAATACAAAATAAATTAATAATTAAATTTATTACAGATTTAAATCAATTTTTCGGTTTAGTTCGGTCCGGTACGATTCGGTGCGATTTCATTCGATTTTTCGATACGATTAATTCGATAATATCCAAGTCCATATAAAAAAAATCAATTCAAAAAGTAAAATTTTTCAACAATTACTTTCGATTCGAATTTCGGTTCGAATTTGGTAATCTTCAGACTCCGTGAACCACCCTATTAGTTATATAATAGCACCCATTTTAGAGGAGGGCCAAAGTGAAACTCCCGTCTAAAATATGCGAGAGATTTTAGAATAATCAACTCTACAAGTCCCTCCCAGGAAATAAAAAAATTCGCAGACCGATTTTTTTTCAATTTCTCGGTCGCCTGTGACGTTTTATAATATCTACAAAATCTGTTTAGGGCGTAAGTCGCTGATTCCAACTAACGCTTTTCTTTCAATTACCAAAACAATACCAAGCTCACGCCCTTGGCCGCCGTGAAAATCCGCCGCCGACTTGCGATGGCTGCGCTTTTTCGATGAGGCTTTTGTGTTTAAACTGAAATTGTTACGCCGGGAATTATCGTTGGTATTTTATTCGGAAATGGCCAGTCAAAATTTTCTGTGGAGTGTAGCTAAAAAATGTTTCACCACAGGTATAATTGGCCTCACAATATCTGATCGGTATGCCAGCTTTACGCCTGTTCGTGGTTCGTCAATGTATCCTACTTTGAATCCCCATAGCAGCGACTCCACTGGATTTGTATTTGGTAAGTTCTGTTTTGCTTCCCCTTACCCCTTTTTGTTGATTTAGGTTAGCGTTTTTGCTTGATTGTTTGTGTGTGTATGTGTTTTTTTTTTCCAGATGATTATGTGTTGGTTGAAAAATTATGCCTTCAAAAGTACAAGTTCTCGCGCGGTGATATCGTGGTTTTTCGGTAATTTTCGCTTTTGTTGGTACATTATTTTCTTAGTTGCGATTCTGCCATTATATTTATGTTTAGATCTCATTTTATGCTCGACTGAGTGAAGGGAATTGATGCTCATGAATTATTTGGTTTTTTCAGAGTAGTGATTTTGCTGAGCCTCCTTTAAGTTCTAGATAATGTACTAAATTGGTGTTGATATTAGAAGAAATTTCACTTAATCAAATTAGTATGAGGATGATATGATTGATTCTTGAAATTTTCAGGTTAACTTTAAGTGACTTTTAATCTTGCTTCTCGGTTGGAGTTTGCAGAGAAGAATGTTACAAAGTGATAGAAGGATTGTAATTGGTGCATATTTAGAATGTGAACTAATGCATTGCTTTAAACTTCCAGAAAACACCCTTCGATTTGAATTTAAGTTCTGGTATGATATTGGAACAGACTCATTCCTCATGATTTCTTTGGTTGCTAGCTTTACTATATACTGTAATGTGGTGTAAAACTGAACATCTTCTTTATTCTTGTGAGGATTAGTTTCAAAGTTTGTCATTTTCCGTTTGTCCTGGCAGTAGCATTATTGTAGGTTGACTATTGGTTCTTGATCTTATTCATGCCCCTTAAGTTTTGAAACCATGCTTAACTTACATCAGCCGGACAATTTAAATTATAAAATGTAATTCTCTGCTAAATTCGGTTAATTCTCGTTACCAAGCATCTAGACGCAAGTAATGAATGCTGTGTTTCCAGATTAAGCAGAATATAAGAAAATTTAAGAAATTTACTGCAATATGATGTGTTGCTCTCAAGTATTCTATTAAGTTTTAGCTGCTGTGAGTTTGTTTATGTGGAGGAATTTTCCTAAAATTGGATTTTAGACTTGCTAGGTTGATAGAGCGTGTATTCCTCAGAGTCCCATTGATAGAGTTCAAGTATGAATCTAGTGCTACTGAAAATGTCCCTTCTTTAAAAGGATTATAATTTATATATACTATAATATGAGATTTGCTAATTTTCAACTTGAAATTATCTATATTATACAAGTCTAATAGAATCTGCTGATGAAATTGTATTAATCCTTGTTGCAGTTCCCCTAGTAATTACAAGGAGAAAAACATAAAAAGAATTGCTGGGTTGCCAGGTGATTGGATCGATCTCTCTCCATTTGACACCGTGATGGTTCCTGAAGGGCATTGTTGGGTTACTGGAGATAATGAAGCATGTAGCCTAGACTCGAGATCGTTTGGCCCGGTAAGACTCGAAAAAATCCTATTATTTTCTCGATGATCGTTATGCAGCCAATGCTCTTTCCTTTAATTTAGATATAATTAGTCGTAAAAATATGAAACGTTTAACTTTCTTGGTATTTTACCTTTTACCATATTCAACGTTTGTTGTGTTCGCTTTCATCAAGTGAAGGTATGGCTACCTAAAATGTATTACATTAATTTCTTCATCTCTATATTGAACTAAGATTACATTTTTGGAGCCAACACCAGATTTCAATGTTTAAGATGCATTGCTGCATTATTAATTGGGTTAAAATCCATTTTTGTCCCCATAACTTTTGTCTTTACCGTAAAAGGTGCCAAAAAAGTTAAGTTTTTCAATTTAATCTCATAAATTCTTAATTGGTCTGATTTTGGTTCTAAAGTTGCTGAAATTTGAAGTACGGCGTTGTTTTAGGGCATTTTTTCTTTGTGAACTTTAAACTTTTGCAAAAAGGCTGAAGTTATGGGACCAATTTCACATCTCACATGCCAAAAGCGTGCACCAAAAAAACGACGTACTTTAAAAGCTGGAAATTGTGAGATCAAATTGAAAACCTTAACTTTCTTGGGACCTTTTGTAGAAAAGGCAAAAATTGTGGAACCAGAATGGATTTTAACTCATTCTTATGTAATAACTTAGTAGTAACTACTAATTAGTCAGCTAACCTATCTATATAAAGTTACAAAGTCCCATCTCAAACATCTTATGATATATGCATGCTTTCATTTATAGTTAAGATGATTGCTTCTGAGTATTTATGGTGTGAAGTATTTTCATGGTAGATTCCTCTCGGTTTGATATGTGGACGCGCTACGCAAGTTGTGTGGCCAGCCCAAAGAATAGGCGGAATTAATAGTCGAATCAGCATGTTGTCTGGAGAGCAATTTCATATTTCAAAATAACTCGACACCGATTATTTGATTTGTTGAAATGCCAGCCAACAAATTCTAAATGCTGCAGCCGAGCAACTGGAACGACCAATCTAAGATTACGACTCTTTGTTGATTCGTACATTCTGCTGGTAATTTGTTTCAGTTTGTGGATCTTTTGCATTTGGGTCCGAATAGATGATTACTTTCAGGTTTCATATATTTTTCGGAATCATTAAATTTTGACACAAGATTTGGCAGGATTTGTTACATGGTTAGAATCATGAGAGTTGATCTCCCATGAGGTCCTCTTTTATTTGAATTTAGCATATGGTGTTATCTCCTTGTACTGTACTTCACTTATTAATTTGGAGTAAAATTTGTGTGCTAATATTGTTTGAAACAACCAAGTGAAAATAACTAATAGTATTAAAAAAAATATACATTGATGTATACAAGAATTTGTCTTCAATTTAATTTTGGTGTGAAATCATGTGTAGATCAATCTCTTGTGACGATTGTCTAACTTGAAAATGATCATTTAATTAAGTTTGTTTGAAATAAAAATTCAAATACTTGAATTTAATTCGTCTCTTTGTTTGAAAAGCTTACTTCAAGTGTGATTTGATTAATAATTTAAGGGCAGCTTGGTTAGGGGTAATGGAGGTGAGTAATAAAAATTATTTTTATTGATGTTGGTTGATAGTTTTGATTCATAATTAAAGGGAATAGAATTAAACAATTATTACTTTCACTCACTCAATCCACCTCGCATTATACCCATTGTTGATGTTTTAACTAAAAAATAACAATGCAATCAATAACCCTTAGACTCCATTTAGATGGATGGATTTGAAATTCATGAATTTCACACACAAATTATCACTCTCCAATGGATTTACAAATATTTAAATTTGAGATTTTAGTTTAAAATGGAGGGATTTCAAATTTTCATCAAAACCTAGTAATTTGAAATTCCGTCCTCCCTATCCTTCCCTCTCTCACCCCCTTCACTCTCTTCCCCTCTCTCATCTCTTGTCAATTCATGATTTGAAATTTATGCATTTTTACATTTATTATTTTTTAAATCCATTCATTGCAAATCTTCCTGTCCAAATGGAGCCTTAGTGATTGATCTCTCAATAATATTTATTACCATTCTCAAGTTATACCAAGTGGGGTCTAAAAATTGTAACGGCATTGATTTTATTTATCCATACAAAAATCATTGTATGCCAATCGATACTTTAATAAAGGGATATTTTGTTTTATTTAGTGACTAATTAAATTTTGATTATATAAATTAAAATTTGAAAACGTAATAACATACATGATTAAAATTATGACACAATAAATGACCAAAAGTTAAAACAAAAACATAAATAAATAAAATTTTAAACTCATGAATTATTCAATCATTTATTTTATTATTTTTTTATTTTGGACCTTTTAAATTAAAATTGGAAAAATACAAAATTTAACATAAATGTTTAAAATTGGACATAATAAAGTCCAATTTTCGTCCCGTATTTAGTAACTAACAATATATTTTACATCAATTCAATTTTTTTGTGCCACTTTTTCGTGTTCCAGAATTATTCCACTTCCTGGATCTTTAACATATGGACCCAGGATTATGATGGTCCGTTGGATATTTTTGTTAATTCCATACGTCTTTAATCTAGATTATAGAATATATAGTAAACATCATATTTAGAACGGATGATATCGTGTGATTTTACATACATGCAATATTATGCCATGAACACATGCATTATGATATCGTGAATGGTATCCTAAAATGCAATTACCGTGATTCATCAAACCATTCTACTTTAGTCATTGTCTATCCAAACAATGTATTTTCACTTAAATTTATTCAAATATTTTCCCAATATCTTTCAATTTTTTGGTCATCTTTTTCTCATATAAAATTATTAAAAACCAAAAAAAAAAAAAAAACCAAACCAAACACCTGCCCAACAAAAAATAAGGGATATGCACACATCTCAATTGGTGTGATGGTTAATGATTTTGCTCTCATATTCCTTTCTTTTTTCCTTAATCACAACCGCTAAGGTGAGATCATCGTCTTCCTTTTCTCCTCCATTTTTTTTTCCAATGAAATGACGATCATAGATATCACCTGGTTTATTTATTTTTTTTTTTTTCCTGATTTAAAAAAAGAAAATTCTGCATTTTCAATTTTGTTTCTAAAGTTTTATATTTTGATGTGTATGAGTGGTTTAGGTGACAGAAGAATTAGGGCATTTGAATAATCAGGATCATGGGGAGAATATTTGTGATTGATTTGGAAGGAAGCAAATATACCTGCAAGTACTGCCTAACGCATATGGCTTTGGAACATGATATTATATCTGAGGTTTTTTTTAAAAAAATATTTATGTATATACTGTTTTTTTTCCTTTGAATGAGTGCATTGAATTTAAATTTTAAGAATCTTTGTTAACACACGGTGAGACAGAGCATAATTTGAGCATTGACGCTTTAATATTTTGGAAGGGGTGAGTGTTAATTTGTGCTAGTCTGTACTCCGTCCTATATGAGTTTTTGTCTTGTAAAATTTATTAGTGATTATGGGTTTTGTTCCACTATGTCATTACATTTTTTAATCTAAATTGAAATAGTAAAACTATATGCAAATAGGTTGAATTCATCATTTGTGGCTAAGAGTCCATTGAAGTGAGTACATTATGCTTCCATTTTGAAAGGGAGTACTTTGATTTCTTGACCTAGTTAAACCACTTTCTTAGTTGATATGCTAGTTTTTTTTTTTTCTTTTCTTGAAATGTTGTGTATTTTGTTGATGTTTCCTTTAAAAGTTTGACACACTAGTGATGTGCATGTTGCAACTTCTTGCATTAAGGTTCAAAGTATGCTAAAGACACATCTGATTAAAACCACAGGTACATAACTACATATATTGTTTTGTTTGTTGGATTTTTCACTTCATCATTTTCTCATTCTTTATGCTTTTTTTCTACCCTGTTCTAGTCTTTCTTTTGTTCTTTTTCTTTGTTCATTTCCTATATCGGTAGGACACTTAATGACAAAGGGAAGCTGAATAAGGCATATATCTCACTTTATATGAGTTCTAAGACTTACAAAGCATTGGGTGAACAAATTTCACGCAACAATTTGTGAAATTGGTTAAGGGGTGTGACTTATATTATTAAAGAATAATAGTAATTGTGATAATTAAAGTGTATGTTCTTTTTGCTACATAAAGGTATTACACATAACACTGAATGGTGCGACATATATTATACTCCCTCCTTCCACAAATCTTATGTCTGATGCTTTTGACACAAGTTTTAAGAAAAAAGTAAATAAAATAGATAAAGTAAGAGTATTATAGGGTATTGTTGGGTCCATTTATAGATAAAGTGATTATTTGTGAGTAAACTACAATGATATTTGAAGTAATTAAGTGATGGTTGAGGGATAAAGATAAAATATTTTTTGTAAAAAATGGAGTGTGCATAAGATTGGTGGACGGGAAGAACAAGGCAAGTGTACATAAGATTGGTGGACGGAGGGAGTAACAAGGGTATTAGTAGTGGTAACTGGAGGGTATGATTTATATTACATAAGGGTATTAATCGTTATAACTGAACGATCATGTCTGTAAATATGAAATCAAGTTTCACGGTGAACAAGCTTTACAGGAAACCTACTCTTAAGACTTTAGTTTATACGTATGGGATTTCAAAATGGTTCCAACATTAGTTTTTCTCATCTTTGCTCATATATCTAGAACACATCAAGGACCTTTATTACTTGGATTTTGATATTTTCCCTTTTTGGAAGTTACAAATCTCGTTTAACTTCTTGTTCCACAGGTCTATCTGTTTCTGGTCTATTTGTTTTGCTTCCTTTTCTAGCTATCTACAAGCATGGATTTGTTTGCACTATTCCTGACCAATTGTTTTACCTGTTTCTAGGCTTTCCACTGCAAACATGGAAAGGCGTATCTGTTTGAGAAAGTGTAAGTACTCTTATTTACAACAGTTGGAAGACTATCATTTCCACAACCATTAAGAAAAAAAGGCAAATTCATGTATACACTACTGTGTATTTTTAATGGTATTAGTTGCTTTCACTGAACAATATTAGCTGTTTTTCCTGAACAATATTAGTTGTTTGCACTGTGTGACTGGTATACATAAGTGTTGCTCGTAGAATAATAACCAGAACTTATAGCTTACTCTAGTTTCCCTGGTTTTCGAAAAGCATAAACATTGTTTGGTCTCAAAAGAGTAACAAACTTATGTAGCTGCTGATAACACCGTATTTGATGATAGTGTCAACATTACAGTCGGAGAGAAAGAAGAGCGGATGATGATGACGGGATGGCACACTGTTGTGGACATATTCTGTGTGGGGTGTGGTTCGATCGTGGGATGGAAATACGTAACATCCTTACACATTTTCTTCTTGTCTTAGTTCTTATATACAATGCTCAAATGCTTTTGTGCTTGCCTCTTTATCGTTCATCTCAGGAAGCTGCTCATGATAGGGAGCAATTTTACAAAGTTGGAAAATTCATTCTTGAGAGGTATACAAATTAATGTTTGTGCTTTCTTGATTGATTTATATTAGCATATGAACTGCTCTCTATCTCTCACTTTCGATAGGGCTAAAGTGTTGGGTCCTGATGGGAGCAGTTATTCAATCACTTTAGACGCCCAGATGGCTGGAAGTGATGCTGATGATATGTGAATAATATGATCAATCGTCTTTTTCGAAACGTGTATTCTCTGACTACATCTGGTTCAAGTACCGAACGTAGTTAACTCAAGATCGACCAATTTATTGACATGTTTTTTTGAATGTCGACATTTAAAAATATAATTCAAGCATGTTCTAAATCTCTGTCTAGTTGCACTCTTTTATATTATATGCTTGATAATTGTGAATTACACTCTTTAGTTAATATTAGCTTAGTTTTTTTTTTCTTTACAAAAGTTTGTTTGTGCTTCTTAAAGTCGTGATTTGAGACTTTCTAGTTGAGTTTAATAACATATCGCCAACCCTTTTCCCCCTTTGGCCCCTCCACTTGAAGTTGTTTGTTGAAAGATAAAATGTCATTTTAGTGTGTAACTTCGAACAATTTTATTTTCAATTTTGCAATATTTTAATAAAATATTGAGATATACACATAAAACAATGAACCTTTTCTTTCTTCTTCTAAGAAAGTCCAATTTCATAGCTTGATGTATATTATTAGCACCAAAATTTAATAATAGTAATAATTTCCCGTCTAAATTATGTGACAGATTTTAGAATAATCAACTTTATAAGCCCCTCCAGCGAAAAAAATAAAAATAAAAGCGGCAAAATCCAATTAGGTCAAAATTGCACAAGGCAAGAATCCCGCCAAATCTTCTTCCTATTTGGCTCTTTAATTGATTCAGAAATAAAAAGCAAGCCATTAACGCGCAGATCTAATCTCCGTTTACCGAATTCATTCCACTGATCGATTTTTTCTGTAAGTTTATCCGTTCAATTCTTCTTCTCCGTTCGTACTGCGTTATTTCTCACTATACTTGGGCCTTTTTTTTTTCTGTTTTTTTGTGTGAAGAAAATGGATACTTCGAATCCGGCGGTTTTTGTGAACGCGGAGCTGCTGCGGATGTATGTGGGGCGCAGGGTTCGCGCGGTGATTCAGGTGCTCAGATCTGAAGGAGGCACAGTTGTTGGAAAATCCACCGATGAACAGCAATTAGTTGTCAAAGGAAATCCTACTGCCCCTCTTTCAACTTTCGTCGAGGTTATCGGCATTGCTGATACTAACCAATCTATTACGGCTGAAATCTGGACCAATTTCGGTGATGATCTAGGTATATGATTTATTTTTTCTCCTGTATCCGTATATTAGGTTTTCATACATTTTATTTTGCCGTTACGTATGGTCCCTGTTTATTTGGCATCTAGTTGCATTGAAGAATAATGATTCCCTTTTTCATATTTGGTGATGTTGTTTTTATGATTTATCCTTCATCTAGTTCATCTAGTTTCATTGGGATAGTAATGATTTTCTTTTTCATATTTGGTGACATTGGAGAATGATATCTGACATCTGTGGTGGTTTTTATGATTTATCCTTCATCTAGTCTCACTGGGATAATAATGATTTTCGTTTTCATATTAGGTGATGTTTTTCAAGTGAAATGGGTGGAGTGATTCCTGAATTGAAGACATGATATTTAACATCTATGGTTGTTTTATGATTTAGACGAATTTCATTGGAATAATAATGACTTCCTCTTTCATATTTGGTGATGTTGTTCAAGTGAAAAAGGCGGAGTGACCCCTGAATTGAAGACATGATATCTAACATCTGTGGTTGTTTTATGATTTATCCTTCATTAAAAGTTAAAAAGAGCTTTATTTTTAAAGAGAGAGAATTTGGGAAGATGAAAAGGAATGGATGCCCTTACAAACCATAATTTTTATTGTCTGACGGGTTCATGTTGGTAATTTTATGCTCCATGCTTTCGTTTCCTTGCAAGTTTGCTTGTTAAACAATGGTACTGGGAACTGATACTTGTGTGTCGGTTGCTGCGATGGTCTTCACGATTATTTGTTGAGACTCCTTGTTAAATTTAAATTATACATTTTTCTTCTCCTGATATGGGATATCGATGTTTTACTAAAGAAAAACACAAGAATCGCCTGATGATAATCAGGGTGATGTTTTATTATGGTTGGTATTATTATGCTTAGTTGTATAGTGGGTAATCAAAAGTAGTGTATAGTGGAAGATGTGCTTTAGAATTGATTGCTTTGCTAGTTATCTTTGTCTTGGCCACCAAGATGTACTACTCACAAATGTAATTGACACTTGAAAGTAATTATATCTTTTGTTGTTACATTTGCAAAATGTTGTGTTAGTCATTCTGACTTGGTTTCTCTTTGCAGATACTGCATGCTACAATAATGTTTGCCAGCTTGCAAATGGGGATTTCAAACACTTGTTCATCTGATTAAATGCCTTGGAAGAGGTTCCAAAATCCATCTTCTGGTGAAATTTTATTTTTGTGTGTGCTGTAGAGAGCTGGGAGCATATGATCTGAATTGTTATTATCAAGAACTGGAGACTTTTACCCTTTCTTGGTGGTTTTTGCTCATGTTGATATGGCAGCCAATGTACTTACTTTTAATTGGCATTTAGTTGTTTGTCAAATTTGAGGCACCAAGATCACATTTTAACTATTAGCAATATTTTATCAGTCGGCCAATAGACTAGGGCATCTATTATTAAGATGTTTGGGGTGAAAGAGAGCAAGTGGTTAATCATGGTTCATGCATTCATGTTTTGAGTTCTCCTGTATTTATTACACCACAAAAATAAGTCGAATGTTTTTCAATTTCATCAGAAAAACCAAGAAATATACTCCATTACTTACACCCCATTTAAACTAAGGATTATGGAAATAATATCTTAACTTGTCAGTAAACTATAAACTCACAAAGATTTCAGAATGTGGATTGCGTAAATTGAAAAGAAAATAGAAAATAAACAAAAATAAATCTGTCTTGATTATGAAAATAAACAAGTGGTTAACATACACTGACTTGATTATGAAATTAATAAACTGACATTAATATAGTACGACAACCTTACAACACAATGAAAGTGAACTTCATCACTGCAACAGCTAGGTTTATAGAAAAGTCGAAAGGTCCTCAGGCGGTTCGATCCAAACACTCTCAAATGGATCTTGTTCCCCCCAATCATAAGTCTGCTTGCGGGGATAGTATCTGGCATTGTCGAGAGAGTACGAAACACAGCGTTTCCCGTAAAATCGAACCTTGGAGAAGTAGACATTGTTTCTCATTGATCCAAGAAGATCCGTCCTAGCATGAGACGACAAGAAGTTTGCAAACAGTGTCAAGCCTCCCAAACTCACCATCTCGATCCACACTTTAAGATTCTGGTCCAACATGTAAATGACAGGGTTCACGGCAGAGCAAGTGTATATAACGTATATATTTTCGTTATGCTCTGCCATGAATTTGCCTTTCCACCAATTCTTGACAAAGAAATTTTCCGGGCATTTAGGTGGAGGCACGGAATGAACGGCCCAAGTAGTCTTTTCGGGGTCGTAAACCCCTAGCCAACCAGTAAGACTCAAACAGTAGAAAAGACCCTTGCAGAAAACTAGCTTATTCCAAATGCTGCTAACAAAGGGCAGACGGTTTTGGTAATTGACGGTAGTCCATTCGGTGGCCCCTGGATGACAAGTGCTGACTGCAACAATCGTTGGGCTCACATGCCTAACTGTAAAAAGGATACAACTAGGAGATATGGGCGCAGAAGAAAAAGCAACTATTTGGTATGTTAACTCTAGGCTAGGCAAATCGATCAACTCTCGCGTATAAGGGCAAAAGAAGAACACAGACTGAGTCCTAGGCTTGTATAACAGCAACCAACCATCCTTAGCATAACAAATCCTGGAGCCATGTAGCTCTGGCAACTCAAGCCAATATGTCTTGCGTTGGCAAGGGTCGTAGAATTCATACAAGTCACCGAATTTCGGGAAAAACATAAGCCAAGGAGCCTTATTGGCCCTTCTCACAGAGGTAGCCACAGCTAGCCATCCTTTGCAAACAGCAGAAGCACGAACGTTGTCTGTTAAATTTAACCGGCAAAGAATTAGTTCCAAAAGTTCTCTTGGGAGCTCAGACTGTGTTTCTTGCTCATCTGGCTCTTGCCTTGAAACTTTTATCTTTTCTTTGATTGTTTCAGCCAATCTACAACCATGAAATTGCACAAAATTATACCCAAATGACTTACTTATATAGCTAATCAATAACGGATATTACATGACAACTTGATTCAATATTAAGAGATGAAAGACCACCACTGCAGGGTGGCTGGAAAATGCAGCCGCATAATTCTCAAAACTGTTGCTATTTTTGAACACTCAATGGCTGATATTCAATTCCATTGGAGTCTTTAAAAAGACAATTGTCATTAGAAACTACCAAATTGAACCCTAAACCCCAAAAGTTTGTACTGCATTTATTTAGTCACCTAAGGTCGAAAAAGCTAGCTCCCTGATTGGTTGTGCGCATGCAGACAACATCAATTTATCGACCTAGGGACAAAGGACATTAATGTGCAGGGCCACTAGCGATTATTTATAGGCACGTGCCCATTAGAATTTCGGCGAGTAAAACAAATCTAGACCGATCATTCCACAACAGTAGTCACTTCTAACCGTTAGAAAGCCAATATCCACATATTTATTGAAGTAGAAGATATTTCCATTGTTCAAGATGACTTAGAAAAGCTAAGAATTTTCCAGCCAGTAAACAAACATCTTGTGACATGCTACAACTTAATTTTTAGGAAAAACTAAAATCTTGATTTATTTGAGAACACATCTTTCCATGAATTAAGTATCAGATAGAAAAGGGAAACATAAAACAAGACTTGTGTCCAGCCATGGCTTTCCTTGCATTTTGAAATTAGAGCTCCAAAACATCAACTGTGAGTGAGAAATGTAATGAAACATCCAAAATTGTCTTTTGGGTAGGGTTTTAACTTTAAATTGAACAGAACAACACTGAATATACAAAAAGTTAATCAAGAAACCCTAATGCAGAATTCAATTTGGCAGATTGAATAATACTTCCGAATAAGAGAATCGCCCAATCCAATTCGACTCAAATCTGATGACATACAAGACGAATTAAGAAACATTGAACTTCCCCGACAATTGGTTCAGCTTAAAAGACTAAATTATGCATGATATGGGTACTGTCATCAAGAAACCTAATAAATTGAAAAAAAAAAATCATTCGCAAAAGGCATAATTAGAAGAATCAATTGAATTGAGGAAAGCAAATAAGCTTACAATTTCGTCTTTTTCCTTCTTCCTCTACTACCAGCCATAATTGGGATAACCCAGATGGAATTTCACTGGAAAGAAAGAAGTTGATTTTGTGCGAGAGAAGGAATGTGAACAAGCTGCACGTGACTACCGACTATTTTGAGATGGGCTTTATCCAAAAATATATTCAGATGGGTTTATAGGTTATAAGAAAGGGCCCATTAACCAGTTTATATGGGCTCATAAAGTCACCAAAAAAAATCTCAAAATTGCAAAAATTATTGCATGTTGATTTTTGTTTTCGTTGTTGCTGCTGCAGCTTTTTTCCCAACTTGCAACTTGCAAGAAGTAAAGAACAAGTGTAGAGGGAGAATTTTGATGAACATTATGTATATTCAAAAAGTTGATTGATAATTAAAAAAAAAAAAAAAAAAAGTTGATTGAAAATGTATAGGGGATGTTTTGGAAAAATTATAAGTGATTATAATCATTTAGGTTGCGTTTGTTTGAGATTTAAGTGTGCGGAGCAAGTCAATGTTTTAAAATTAAGGGATTTAGAATCCTTGATGAATAATAAATGTATGTGTTTATTTTGAGATTTAAGTAGTGTGAGATTTAACTTTATGTCAAGTCAATGTTTAATAATGTTTGATATTGTATTATTATATTATATTATATTATATTGAGAAGAGTAATAAAGTGTATAAAGTGTGATGTATTGAAAAGAATAATTATAAATTATATAGGTATTTGTAAGTGTGGATGAAATGTGGAATTTAAAAACCAGACTATAAATCTCAAACTCGTATGAGACGGGGAGCGCAAAGTCCTAAGTCCATCCGTGTGAGTCCCCAAACAAATGCAGTTTTAGAATTGTGTGCAAAAATAATTTTATGTGTTTTATTACTCTTTTATTAGATTAAATAAACCGTTAATAATTATAAGCTAAAAGTTGTAAAAGCAGTGCTTTTGGTAGCTTATAAATCTTTAAAAATACTACTCATTTTGTTTCACAACACATTGCATATTTTTTTTATTGAGACGTCTTACAACACTTTACATACCTAAAAAGGAAATTCTTCATTAAATTACACCCTCATAATATTCACATACTTACACAAAATGTCATTTTTTTTTTTACCCACACATACACTCAATCAAATTACTTTATTTATTTTATACATAAAATTTTATAATATTATCCTTCAACACTCTACTCATTATACATTTTTCTTAACTACGTGCTCAAAAGTTGGCGCAATGTATAGTTGGATGGAGAGAGTATTTAATTTTTTTTTACAAACACTATCAACTCCATTTTAATTTTTTTTTACAAACACAATCAACTTCTATTAAATATAATAATAATAATGTTTAAGCACCCCTAAATATAATAGTGATAATATTTATGCATAGAAAATATTCATTATGATTCATGAGAAAGAAACTAAGAAACCTAATTTTACCAAGTGTAACAACAAGAAAAGTTGGAGGGGGCAAATTGAAATTTCCTGTAAGTTATATGCTATATATTATAATTAATAATTTAGTAAGACCCATTAAAGAAAGAATTCAAAACTTTCCAACCCAGTTCACCGATGGAAACAATGACGGGGTAGCTAAACCCGAAGCAACCGACATTCGAATTGAGATTTTATAAATGACGAGTTATTAAGGTACATCGTGCACTTATAATGTAATTTAAAATTATATAATTTATTATATTAAAAGATATAATTTATTTATATTAAATTATATAATTATTAATATGAAATAATAATTACCCGATTTAATGTGAATACGTTGCATCTTTTAATATAATAATTTGCATATTTTTAAAATGTACTATAAGTGCACAATACACCTAAATGCATATGAGATCGACCATTTAAAAATTACTACATACTAATACTTGTTATTTTTTATTGTAAATAACTATACATATCTTATTCATCAAAAAATTATATTTAGAAGTTAGAACCATTTTTTTATATAAATACAGAATATAAAAGGATTCGAACCTCAATATCTTTTAATAGGGAAAAAGATTATTAGGGTTAAGTCTTGTATGCACCCGGGTGCACAGTGCACTAATAGTGCATTTTAGAAGCATGCAATTAGTTATGCTGAAAAAAGTGTAACTGTTAATATGAGAACATAGTTGCATGCTTCTGTTTAGAATAGTTATACGTTTCTGTTTTATATAATTACACATTTTTAAAATGCACTATGAGTGCACAGTGCACTCGGATGCTACTTCATTATTAGTCGCGCCCCTCATTTAAGTTATTAACGAGCATCACGCTTATGATTATTTTTCCCAAAAAAAAAAAAGAGAAACAAAAAGGAAATTCCTGCATCTGCTGAAATCATGTCCTGTGTGTAATGTACTTTATTTTTATTTTTTCATTTTCTTTCTTTTTTTTTCTGCGAAGTTTAGGGGATATCATATCTCAGCCAGTTTTATTACATTTATTATCTTGAAACGTATTCTTGTTAATATTAGTTTGTTTTTTTAAAAGTCAAATGAGGAAAAAAATATTAATTCTTATTTTTACTTTTTCATCTAAAATTAGTTGTTTCAATTTGTTAAGTCCAAATAAAGAGAAGACCTCGTGTGAAATATTGCACACAATATTATGTGCAATACATCACAATTAAAATAATTTGACTTAAAATTCGCGGGTCATCATCGCACGGGTCGGGTTGGGTTGGGGCGGGCAGGGTTGTGGGTTGGATGAACACATGTATATTTATAGATTGATATCTTTAACATATATGTGTTGTAGCTTAGTAGTTTAGATCTGTTGTTAATGTATTTGGTCGCAAGTTCAATTTCTGTTAAAAATATTTTTTTTATGTATTACTACATGAATAAAATATGATACTTATATAAACGAAATGTGTTACTACGTGAAATAAAAATTATATTATCATTTTAAAAAAAAATACATTATCATATGATAACACATTATTGTGCATATGGTAACACATGATTATTCATTTAGTATCACGACGACATGTGTACAATGTTACATATTACTAAAAAATATGTGTTACTACATGAACAAAAAATGTTACTCTATGAAGAAAAACGTGTTACCACATGAACAAAATCAGTACAAGCGTGAAAAGAAATCCTCAGTCCAAAATTACAGATTTAAAGAACAACTTGATGTGTTACTACATGAACAAAAGAGTGTTACCCTATGAATAAACGAGTGTTACCCTATGAACAAACGAGTGTTACTACATGAACAAAAACCAGTACAAGCGCGAAAAAAAAATCCTCAGTTCAAGATTATAAATTTAAAGAACAGCGTGAGAAGAGTACAGAAGGACATATAAATTTGTGAGAAACTGAAGAAATTAAAAAGAATATGGAAGAGAAAAAAGAAAAAGAAGAACAAGAGAAGAGAAAAAAAAACCTGAAGAAGCAGCGTGAAAATCAAAATTGAATAAATCTGGTGGTTGTGCGACACGAGGAAGAAGAAGCCCTGCCCGGCCCGTGCGTTGCAAGCCCGCGAGAAAAGAAAAAAAAAATTCAATTAACCTCTAATTGCACATATGACTTGTATGTAATATTTCATACAAATTTTTGCCCCAAATAAAAGCTTAAACATGATTCAAAGAATCTTATATAACTGTAAATTAAAAAAGGAAAAGAAAAAATATATCTCAACATAAAAAAAAATTGAATATCGACCTCTCATTAAATATATATCATAACGTTTTATATTTAAAAGAAATAAGAACGAATCTTTTTTAAAATATTTCTCTTACAAAAATAAAATATTGAGGATATAAATATAAAAACTCAAAATAACACAACCAGTTTTCTCTTTCTAGAAAGTCCAATTCCACATCTTGAAGTATATTAGGTGGTGTTTGTTTTCAGTCGGGAAGGTCCGGATGGGGGATGAGCCTCCCCCGTCCCGTTCACTTTTTAGATTTTTACATCTAATCCTCTATCCAAATACATATTCATCTTTATTATACATATATACCCTGAAATTATCACATCACTACTTTTTTTACATCAAATCATTATCTCTTATACTTTTCTTACAACAATTCATTATCTCTCTTACTTTTCTTACATTTTTCTTTCATACAATCATTATCACACTAACTAACAATAATAAAATAATACATCATCATAATTAAAAAGTATTGATTTGACATAAAGCTACATCCATCTCTACTATATCCAACCAAAACAAACAAGAAATTATTATTCACGTGATTTTCCCCATCCATTTTTTTCCCCTATCCGAATTTGCCTCATCCACCTCAAGCTTAAAACAAACATACCCTTAGCAACCAAACTTTAATTATTTATTTAATAGCACCAATCTTTCTTTTTTTTTGACAAGTAATAGCACCAATCTTCAAGGAGGGGCAAAGTGAAACTTTCTTTTAAATTATGTGTCATATTTTAGAATAAATCAACATTATAAGTCCCTCCCACAAAAAAAATAAAAACAAAACGAGGCAAATCAAATCCAATCTGCTGAGGAAAATTTGCAGAGACCACGAAGGCAACAACCCCCCAAATCTTCAGATACAAAAATCAAGCCATTAACGCACAGAATTAATCTCCGTTTTACCAAATTTATTCCACAGAATTCCCAGATCGATTTCTTTCTGTAAGTTTCTCCGTAGTTTTCTGTTGATCTTTCTTTCTCTTGCCTTCGCATCTATACTTTGCATACATATATTTAGAGAGAGAAAGAGAGGGAGAGAGAATATTGAGGATTTTTGGGGGTGTTTTTTTGGGTATTTTTGTAGTGTTAGAAACAGAGATGGATAGCAATTACTCTAAATTAGAGGCGAAGGACGGAAAAAATCAATTAAAAAGTCAATCTTTGAAATTGATCTCACCAGATCATGAGCGTTTGAATCAGCGCAATGCCGATGATTTGGATGTTGAAGATGGTGTTGATTTCGACGATTTACCCCTTATTTTTGGTGAGAATAAAAAATCAGGCTCTGGGATTTCTGGTGCTGTTTTTAATCTTACCACATCTATCATAGGGGCTGGCCTCATGGCCTTGCCTGCTACAATGAAAGTTTTGGGCATAGTTTTGGGTGTATTCTTTATAGTTTTTATGGGTATTATATCGGAAATAAGCGTCGAATGGCTGATTCGATTTTCGGTCCAGTGTAAGGCAACCTCATATGGGGAGGTTGTTCAGGCTGCATTGGGTAGAACTGCTAGAACTGTGGCTGAAATTTGCATAGTGATTAATAATGCTGGCATTTTGGTTGTTTACTTGATAATCATAGGGGATGTGATGTCGGGATCCCTTCATCATATAGGCGTTTTCGATCAATGGTTAGGGCATGGGTTTTGGGATCATAGGAAAGTGTTGATTTTGATTGTGCTAGTGATTTTTCTTGCACCTTTATGTACACTTGATAAGATCGATTCGTTGAGCTCAACTTCAGCAGCTTCTGTAGTGCTTGCTGTGTTGTTTGTCCTTATTGTGTTTATCGTGGCTTTGATAAAACTCGTTGAGGGGAAAATTGAACCTCCGAGAATGACGCCCGATTTTGGTTCCAAGAAAGCGATTCTTGATTTGCTTGTGGTGATTCCCATCATGTCGAATGCTTATGTATGCCACTTTAATGTTCAACCTATTTATAACGAGCTCGCAGAACCCTCCCCCAAGAAAATGTATCAAGTGGGAAGGATCACCTCTTTTATTTGCATCTTAATATACGCTTCGACTTCTATAGCTGGCTATTTACTCTTTGGAAAGGATACCGAATCTGATATCCTCACTAATTTTGATAATGATCTGGGGATTCGGTTTAGCGCAGCTTTGAACTACATTGTCCGTATCGGTTATGTTTTTCATTTGGTTCTAGTGTTCCCCGTGGTTCATTTTTCGTTAAGGCAATCGGTGGATGCTTTGATTTTTGAAGGCTTGAATCCTCTCTCGGAGAGCAGGAAGAGATGTTTAGTGCTGACCTTTGTGCTCTTAGCGTTTATATATATGGGCTCGACTATGATCCCTAATATTTGGACAGCTTTTAGGTTTACGGGGGCAACAACAGCAGTTTCATTGGGTTTCACCTTTCCTGCTCTTGTTGCATTGAGGTTAAGCAAAGAAGGGAGCAATAGATTGAGTCGTTCAGATAGGTTTTTGGTTTGGTTTATGTTGGGAATGGCGTCTGTTGTTGGTATTGTTGGATTGATTGGCAATATTTATAGCCTCGATTCTTGATGATAATGTTCGTCAAATTCTGCTTGAAAAAGGCCAGGTTTGGTTGAATGATTCAGAAATATAGCAATGTAATTTTCAATTCGTCGGGGATGATTGTTGTATCCTAGTATTTGCTACTAACCTGTTTCTTTTTAAAGATTTTGATATTATTCTTTGCTTATAGAGCTGATTACCAGAGTTTGCTCGCGGTGGAATACTGCTTATAGTAAAATACGACCACATGTAAGTGTTTCTTGGAGTTAATGTAATAGTTCAGAAACTTATATTTTTATAATTCTTTCCGAACAGAACTGATATATTCTCTCATTTCCAGTATTTTAGATAGAGTATTCGTTCTTGTGATCAGCTCGATTATTACTGTGCTGTGTAAATGGTTCAATTTACTGCAATCTGTGAAGTGAAAAATGTTAATTATTAATATGTTACTAATGCTTTGTCATTGTAAAACAAGCAAATGTTTTGGAAATGTCAAGATTCATGGAGCCCTTTTATGAAATCCACTTTAATTTTCATTTTGAGTGAATTTTTTAGGTTTCGTGTCCTTATGATTCGCTATATCTGTGACTTCTGATATAGGCAGATGATTTGGTTTACAAAAGGTATATAACTTGTTTGGTAATTACTTAAATGGAGCTTGAACGAGTTTTGGTAATTATAAATAAAATCATCAATTTGGGATTTGAAAGATAAATATGAATTAAAGAGCAATAAATCAAAGACTCCACAGAATAATGTTGTTCCATTTTTGAAAACTTCATTTTAGATGATTATGCACTCCACCTTCAGGCCTTTGATCCACAAACCATTACAAATAATGTAATCTGACTTCCAAATGAACACTTACAATATTATTTATATATATATACATGTTGGTAGTTCTAAAGTTAATTGTAGCATCTCCAATATTTGTTATTTGGTCTCATTATCTTGATTCCACTGGGTTGACTTTCCTATATCCCCACAAGTCAAGTCAAATTCCCTTTAGAAAAATCATTTGAGTACTATATACTCCCTCCGTCCCAATCTTTATGATAAATTATTTATTTTTTTTGTCTCAATTTTTATGGTAAAGTTATTTATACATTTTATCACTTTATCACTTTATTACATAAAATATTAATAAATAACATTTTCTATTCCCAATTACCCATCACTTTATCATATAAAATACTAATAAATAATTCTTCCTACCCCACCAATTTATCATTATTCCACTATTACACTAAATGCTTATGAACAATCACAATCCCACGAAAATTGGGACGGAGGGAGTAATATATTGTGGTCACTAAGGGTTTTTGTTTTTGAGCTTGAGGTGGATGAGACAAATGGGGATGGGGGAAAAAAAAGGTGGATGGGGGAAATCCTGTGAATTGTAATCCATTGTTTATTTTGGATTAGATGTAGTAGAGATGGATGGAGCTTTATGTCAAATCAATAATTTTTAATTATGATGATGTATTATTTTATTATTGCTAGTTAGTATGATAATTATTGTATGAAAGAAAAGTGTAAGAAAAGTAAGAGATATAATGATTGTTGTAAGAAAAGTATGAGAGAGAATGAGTTGGTGTAAGAAAAATAGTGATGTAATAGTTTTAGGATATAGATATATAATAGGTGTGAATGTGTATTTGAATGGAGGATGAGATGTGAAAATTCCAAAAAATGGATGGGATGGGGAGAGGTCCATCCCCCATCCGACCCTCCCGGCTGAAAACAAACACCACCTAAAGAATTTCCAAGTATATTACTAGCACGTAAAATAAGGCATAGAGTCAACACTTGTATATGAATATGACCAACAAATTCTAATATTCTACGCTACATTAATAATACCCAATACCCAATTTGATGTGTATTCTCATTTCGCAAGGCAACAAGTGGCACATCCAAGGAAAAAAATTGACTTGTTCGGTTTTTTTTTTTGAATGAGTCGCATTGAAAAAGAAGTAGCTAAGTATTTATTTCTTCACATTTGTCAAACTTTTGTGGATAAGAATAAGATAGTTTATTTCTTTACTACGGCTGATAAAAATCATTGTTTTAAAATTTTCACCTTCTAGCCTTCTGTAACATGTTTTTTTTTTACTTCTAGTTTTGTGTGGAACAATTTTTTTTTTACTTCTAGTCTTCTGTATTTTTTTGTCGGAATAGTCTACTGTATAATGAATGCAGATAATGGCAACGGATGTATTGTTGAAAATTTGTGGTAAGAACATATGTGATTTCGACGCAACTCTAATGAGAATCTCAAATTAGATATTTAGGGTGTCTTTATAAATTCAACTACTCCTTTCGTCCCCCTAAAAATAGGTCTATAGTTATTTTTATACAGATTAAAAAATGAAAAGTAGGTCTCTGGTGAAACTTGTTCATAGTATGAAATTTATACTACTACATTTACAAATTAATACAACTACATTTATCAACTGATATCATTACATTTATAAATTGAAATCATAATATTAATTAAATGATATAGGTACTAGTTTATAAGACTAGCGATATCAGTTTATAAGTATAATGGTATGAGTTTCATAATATGAACAAGTTTCACACGAGAGTTTGTAAAAAATGAAAGTTATTATAGTTAAACCATATATTTTTTTGCTTTATTTCCCATTTTACCCTTATTAATACTACTTAGATATTGATTTGAGAAAAAATAAGATACATTAAATAGGGGCAGAAATGTGAAAATAAAACATTAATGACATATTAAATGTATTAAGTGACATATTTTTGTGGGATTGACGAAAATAAGACTTTGTCTGACAGAGGGAGTAAAAAATTTCAGAATCACTTTTTCATCCGAAAACTTGAAAACAGTCCCACTTCATAGAATTTGCAAACACCATTTTATAAAACATTTTTCTAACTGCTTTAAGATGAAAATTCATTACGAGGATAGTTAATTAGGTCTAGACTTGTAGTATACTCGATTATACTCGATGAAAGAATGATATATAGTGATTATTTGCGATCACTACTCAAAAGATATAAATATTTATATTTTAAAAAAATTGAGTCACATTTACTTTTCAAAAACGTTGAGAGAATTCCGTCTCATCTAAAAGCTCGAGCTTGTAGAGAGGGTCGAGAATAATCTATTTATTTAATTTCCCTTAACACTCCCCCACTCGTGGTAATCATTACTCGCTTTCTTTGGAGAGGAGACCCAACAGAGTGGACAATTTAAATGGGTGGAGTGCTTCCACGGGAATCGAACCCACAACCTGGGCTCTGATACCATGTCAAGATGATTAGAATATCACCGTTGAATTGGTGATTGGAGAAATCTATTATTAATAGACCGACATGAGAATACAACAAACTTTCCCAAGATATGAGGAGATTTATACATGGAAAGAATATAAAATATATAAATACATTGGATAAAGACTAATGTCTATTCTTTATCTCTAATAACCTTGCTCGATACTACGAGAAGAAAATGCCTCATCTAAAAAACGAAACAGATAAAGAGGGTTTTAATAATCTATTTATTTAATTTCCCTTAACAAACTTACTTCCACCCTAAGCATAGGCTGCAAACACCCCTTATAGTCAAGAAGAAGAAGAGATTTGGTTACTAATAATTCCTCTTAATAGGTGCACTTTGCAGAATGATGATTATCATCATGAACGTAGTTAAATGATTTATAAATTCAATTATTGCAAATAAATCAATACTTAGGAGCAGTTTTTACTTTTTACAGTTAACCGAAAATGTTTGCAATGTCTATTTTTAGGCATTTGCACCACCAATAACATTAGGTTCTGTTTTTTTATTGCTTAAAAGTTAGAAAATTGAGTTTAGAGAAAGTAGGTGTTTCAGTGTGTTGGGCTAATAAATTTGTCTCTCCTAATTTCGGATGAATATAACTTGTAACCGTCTCAATTTATTGTTGTATTTTGTAGAAAGATTAGGGTGACTTAGTAATAGGTATATTTCAGGATTGCAACCTATTAATAAGTATAAAATAATTATATATACATAGGTACATTTACACTTTCGCGTGAAATTTTGACTATATATGAAATTTCGTATGTATTTATTAATAATTTGTATAAAAAATTTGTACCTATTAATAATTTTTTAAAAAATTATAAGATATTTCTACAGAATAGATTTTAATGAAATAATTAATATTGATAAACTAATAATATTTAAAAATAAAAATCAATTACAACTGGTGTATTTTTTTAGGGCAACACTTGTATTATAAGGTCGATGAGATTAAACATAATTTGAACATTGACACTTTTAACACTTTGAATGATGTATGTGTTGATTTGTGCTACTTTATATCATGTCTCATGCAAATCTTTTGTCTTTTTTTTTTTTTTACACTATTTCGTTACCTCCCATTCATTTACATGGATGAGAGTATTACATACATACACATACTCTCATCTATGCATATAAATGAACAATAAGAATATTTTACTAACAAAATTCATACTCAATTTAATAATCAATCGAGCTTTAATTGGGAAATTGATTTAAAATAATTTAAACCTTTATCACAATTTATTATACTCAAATTTGAGTTTTTGAATCACAGTTCAATTATACTCAATTTCAATTTAAACACACTTTGTATCTTTGGAAAGATCAAACTTATTAATCAGATATAATCGAGCCTAAACAAACTTAATTACATCAATTATAAATGAGATACACTTTCATAAAACGGTCTCACAATGAGATGAGACATAATTTGAACATTAACGCTTTAATACTTTGAAAGAGATGAGTGAATGTTAATTTGTGCTACATTATACCCCGTCTCATACATGAGACAATCTCATATGAATTTTTATAATTATTAAATTGATAAAAACTTGTATACTCGAGTTCACAATCAACTCTATTCCTTCAAATATCATTGTTGTATATATACACACTATCATTGTTGCGTTTATGCACTATCATTTTTAAAAACAGTGATAATGCATAAACACAACATTGATAGTGTTTATGCACAAGAGATCTACTATTATAAATTTAATTATTCATCAATTCATTATAAAAATATTTTATAAAAGTATAAATAATTCTAAAAATCATTGTACTTACTAAAATTTATAGATAAATTCTCTCACAAACTTACTAAAGATATCATTCACGAACTAACAAAGCAATTTTCATTGAGTTTATATTTGTTTGTTTATTTTAACGAGCATTATTATCAAACAAGCTCAAATAAATATTTTCCAAACTGAAACCCTTGATTTAATTACATCCTGAGCCCAACTATCCAAATTGAAATTCTCTTTTCCTAAAAAATAATTATCGTATATTTTACGAATAAGAAATGATGTGCTTGAACAAGTAAACGAGACCCGCTCTGATACAACCTGTAACGCCCCGTTGCAAGCGTAAGAGAGAGTGACCCAAAAAGTAAATTTCTTTCCACAGAATGCCTTAGCCTTCACTCCAATGGAAAAAGCGTGACTCACTTGATTTATCTCTCAAAGAACATGGGGCCTTAAATTGGCCAATGTCACTTTTAGCCTTTTGTCACTCTCAAGTTCAACTACCAACCAATAATATAGCTTGGACGTAATAACTCTACAATAACCTAAAATCAACATCACAATTTTCTTGCCATTTTTTCAATTTATCTTCTTCCACTCTTATATATTTCAAGAATTGGACATAAAAGAGTTAGTTACCTCTGAAAAACATGGACTGGTTCACTTGGCTGTCACAAACCAACCTCGATCCATCTTTCGTCTACGAATACGCCCGTACTTTCACTCACAACGAGCTGGTCGAAGACGACGTCGCGTATTTCAGCCACGAGTTTCTTCAGAGCATGGGCGTTTCTGTAGCAAAACATCGGTTAGAGATTCTAAAGTTAGCGAGAAAAAACAAGGGGAGTGGAGTGCACCCCGTTTTATGGCTCATGTTCGTTTTGAAACGAACCAAGAATTACGTAAGCAAGCATATTCAGACATTGGTGCGTCGCGAGAGCGCACGTCTTTCTGTTGTCCCGAAGAGGCACCACAGTTTGAGATGGAAGGTGGCGATGCTGCAGAGGAACAAGAGGGCGGGCCCGCAGACGGGTAAGGTGGAATGGCCGATGTTAGGACATGGGAGTCCTGTGTTCGTGTCTGGAGACAGGGTTCTGATGTTGACAAACGGGAGCCCCATGGTTGACTCTAGAAGCTCGGGGTCGACTAAGAGCTCGTGCTGGGTTGACTCGGAAGGCAACGGCGATGACTTACGCCATTTTTCAAGAGCTACGACTCGTTCCCCTGAGGGCGAGTACTGGTCGAGCAGTGCAGAAGAAATCAAGTGGGATTCGATGTTCAAGAATTTGAATCCAACGTGAATCGGGATTAGAGGCTATTTCGTCCCTTATCTTTTCACCTTCTGAAATGGTCCCTCGTTTGATTTTATTTTCAATTTAGTCTCGCTACTTTTAAACTTGTACAATTTACGTCTCAAATCGCCAAAAACCACTTAAAAGGCGTGGTTCTACTCCCGAATTTATTCAATCACGTGGGTAAGTCGACGCTGTTTAAGCTGTTTCCTATATTTGGCACGTAAATTGTACAATTTGAAGAGCAACGAGACTAAATTAAAAATAAAACAAAATGAGAGTTCATTTCAGAAAAGGTAAAAAGATAAGGGACGAACGAAATAAAACTTTAATCCCATCATGAATATAAGTCCTTACCTTTCTGTTAAAGCGCTTTAGGACGTAGCTTCACGGCTCTGAACTGATCTTCTTCGTCTCTTACATTACATGCTCGTATGTTTTGCCTGTAATAAAAGAATCCATGTTTGTGGAAACAATATACTATATAGATAGGCATGGCATATGGTGATAGCCTGATAGGAGTGGAAAGTATAACATTGACATGTAATATTTTAAATAGCAGCTCTTCTAATATCAGATATCAATTATGCACATGAACTTCACCAGTTGCTTCTGTAAACTGTAATCTTGCATGAAAAATGGATCGTTTGCCACATGGATAGTTGCAGGTCACAATTACGAAAGAAGACGAGAGTAACTGACAGAAAGCGATAAATCGTAACTCAAGAAACGAGTTGATATTCTCATAGCAACAAGATATTAGAGTTTTTCCTGCCAAATTAACAAGATCAAACCTAAATTCTCAATCCAAGAATCATAAGGTTCGATAATTATGGCAGTAGGATCACAATTATATCAACTAAATAACTAGCGTTGGCAGTAGGATCACCAGAGCCCCAAAAAAGGTATGATGCCTAAACTATAAACTATATATACATATATATATATATATATATATATATCCCAAAAAAGATGGCTTCTACAATCAGTTACCACCAGTGTTTTGAGGCAAACGAAACGAGCCTCCAGCATAAAGCATTTGATAAACCGGCCTTATCCTTATAGTGAGAATTATGCACAAGAGAGTTCCTAAACCGCAAACCCCAGCTAAGATGAGAAACGTGAGCCTAAAGCATGCGGGGCCCACGCAAGACGACCCGAGCTGCTTAGCTGCCTCGGAGTCGTACACTTGACCCGCAAGCCAACCCGAGAAAAGAAGGGCACCAGCGGGATTTCCCAGCTGCATAAAGTTGAAGATTATGCCGAAGTGTTTCAACCCAAAAAGTTCAGATGCAGTTGGAATCATTACGCCAAACTGGACGCCAAAGCAAATCCCGAGCAATGCTGTGGCGGCATAGAGAGTGCCGCTTAAAGCTGACGCGTATAGAAGAAATGTGATGATCATGATTACTTGAGTGACGGCCATCCAAAATGTTCGAGGAATCGTTTTTGTCCTGCAAAAGTTGCAAAGAAATTAAGTAGAACAATTTTAAAGAGTTACTGTGATGTTTGTTTTGGGTTTTAAAAATTAGGATTTGGATTTTGAAATCTAAAACTGGTTCTACTTGGGATTTTGAAATTCGGTTTTATAGAACCACCACAACACCTATTAACCTGCTAGACTTTCCCATACAATCAATTCTCTTCCTTACACTTAAATATATTTAAATCATAACTCATACCAACCAATCATTATAATCACACCCAATAATAATACAACATTGGCAAAATTTATATGCACCAGTTGCACCGTGTAACTCAATTGCATTTTTAAAAGGTATTAGTTGTTTTACTAAAAGGTATTAGTTTATCAGTATTAGTTGTTTTCATTGAACAATAATAGTTGCGCCATCAGTTGCACGGTGCGACTGGTGCACCCAAGTGTTAGTCTACAACATTATTTATTCTTACACATTGATTTGACATAAAGTAAAATCTCACCCACTCAAAAACAAACCCCGACCTTACTGTTTACTAGGATTTCAAACTCCCCTAGTTTCAAAAACTGGTTTCATAAACCACTTAAAACCCAAAACAAACATCAAATCGAGACCATTTGAACAGAAAAAACGAGAAAGCATTCGTAGTACCTAACAAAGTGTTCGGAAACAGCTCCTGCCCCAAGACGACCCAAGAAGTTACAAAAGCTGAACAAACTCAATAGCACTGTTGCATCACTCACACCGAATGAAACTCCAATCTGTGCCAAATTATTAAGAACAGTCACACCCGAACCGACTCCCACAAAGTAAGCAACCCATAGAAGCCAAAAGTCTGCCTTAACTACAGCTTCACGGAATCTAAAATCCCCCCCTCTCCTCGGCCTTCGTTTTTTCTTTACCGCTCCCTCACCCACAGCAAGAAGTAAATCCACTTCAGATATATCTTCAGGCTCGTAAAAACTCCCAAGATACGTCGTTGATGCAGAAGGTACCAACAAAGGATCCACTGTTTGATTCGAATCTCCTTCTCCTAAATCAGCTGGTAGGCCAGGTTTCTTACGATTTGCAGGATATAACGTCATCTTTAATGGAATTGCTAAAGGAGCCATTAAAAGAACAACCATTATAGCAACAAGAATATAGGATACAGTGTTGCTAAACGAAAGAACGTCCTTTAAAAACGTCGTTGTGATAAGATATACGGCGAGGGAGAGACTAGCTCCTTGTGTGAAAAGAAAATGGCAATGCTCGCCTGAGTCTTCTCCCGAAGCTGGAGTACAGGGTCGGACAAAGTACATCATCACCAGACCGATTAACGGGATACCTAAGGCTAGCAGAAGAAGAAGATTTGAAGATGATCCTTTGAGGACCATCGTGTAAACCTCTGTGAAAACTGCAGCACTTAAACCGATATAGCCTTTGAGTATTCCAGCTACGGTGCCTCTACTGAGAGGAAAGTTCCTCATGTTGGTTACAAGAACTGCCGTGCCTAGCCATGCGTTTCCGTGAGTGGCAACGCATAGAGCGACCCACAACTGTTGATGATCGAAAACAATTAGGCAAGCAGTTCATGATCAACATTGAAATGCTTTAATGGGGTAAACAGATTGAATTATTCAAATGTGAACACTATATATTAGACTGGATCATTTTTTGAGGACATTAGCATTTGAAGAATCACAGATGATTCCATTTACAGCAACAACTTAAGACTTCAATCCACTCCATTGGGTTGCAACATTGATCATACATGTTCTCATATAAACGATTTCTTTTCATTCGAAAAAATAATAATCATCTGCACACTGTATGATTCAAATCAATGGCGGATCTTCTTGAGGGCTGGGCCGGGCTGTAGCCCGCCCTGATTTTTGGGGAAACACAAATCACCTTGGGGGAAAAAAAAAAGATTTCGCAACATAGCTCAACAAGAGTCGAACCTACAACCTTTCAACAAATGTTAGCAACCCTTTGCCACTAACCTACTTCAGTCTTTGTTCATAGTTTGCAAAGTATAAGTATAATACTGGTAAATTAAAATTAAAATTAAATTAAAGTCCTAAATTAAACCCAAGAATTTTCTCATTTATTCTGAGTTTTTCCCGCCCCTATATTTATTCAGGACTTCTGTATTTATTTTAAGCTTTCAGCCCGTCCTACAATTTGATCCTGGATCCGCCATTGATTCAAATGATATATGCAATCAAGTCAACTCAATCACAGACAAATTCCCACAATATTTCCAAACAAGTTTCTTCAACTCAATTCACAGCAATCATTCCAAACACGTTTCTTCAACTGAAATCCCAAAACACAATAAAATCCCACAATATCAAGATCCCACATCCCACTAAAGCAGAGAATCAACCCCAACAAACACAAGAACAAAATTAACAAAAAAAAATCCAATCTTTCACAAAATCATCAAAGAAACTTACAGCCCAGTAAGGGAGAGACTTGACAGTTCCACTAACAGCAAGCCACAGAACACCATAACCCAAGAAAGAAGCACAAACACCAACAAGAAGAACAACCCATGGTGGGAGTTTGTTGCAAGCTATTCCTGGAATAATTCCCACATTTTCTCCAATATCATTCGCCACTCCAAGAATCGTTAGCTGCTGCTGATTGAAACCCAGAACTGATTTTAGAGAGGGAGAGTAGAGAGGGAAAGTGTAAGCATTTCCTGCTGCTATTTGCACCCAAACTGCAGCTCCTAACCCCACCCATGGCGGTCTGCTCCCTTCTTTTAGCACTACCATTTTTGCTTGATTTTGATCCTTTTTTGTGCAGAATTTTGTAGTGGTTTCTTTGGTTTTGAGAGAGAGAGAGAGAGTTATTTGAGTGGAGAAGCTGAGAGAAAAGTGCAGCAATTAGGCCACATGACAATTTGGGCCTAGGACATCATTGTCATTTAAATAGAGATTTTATTGGGACTTTTACAACTCTTTTTCAGTGTGTTTAAAATTCTTAATATGAATAAAGTAGTACAAAAAAAAATTGTACATTTTTATGAGATCGAATCATACATGCAACAGAACAAATTCTATAAGTAAGTGAACAAAATTATACACCGTCTTGCAAAAGAATTTGCATTATTTATATTCTGAATTGCTCACTAAAAATTATATACGAAATCAGTTTCGCAATAAACAATTTTTTTCGAAGAGATACTCAAATATTAAAACACAATAAGGTACAGCAATAAAAAAGCCTAGCTCATTAATACCAAAATATAGCAATAATAACGCTAAGATTTTTTTTTTGAGAGTTCATTAATTAAATAATGTATAAAAATATCTTACTACATCTTAAACAAGATTTCCTTTCTTTCATAAATGTTCTCGTTGATTTTTTGCCTATTCCTTTTCTCTTAAAATGGAAAATTTGTGTTTGTTTTCACGCTCGGAGATCGGGATGGCTCCCGTCCCGACTTACTTTTCGTATTTGCACATCCAATCTACCATTCAAATATACGCATACCTTAAAATTATCAAATAATTATTTTTTCTTACGCTAACTCATTTTCTTTCATACTTTTACAACAATTTATTATCTCTCATACTTTTTTTATATTTTTCTTTCATATAATTATTAATTTATAATACTAAAATAATACATCATCATTAAAAAATATTGATTTGACATAAACTCCATCCACTGTTTCCACATTCAATCCAAAATAAATAAGAATTATTATTCACATGATTTTCTTCATTCATTTTTTTTTTCATTCGAATTTACATCATCCATCTCAAGCTGAAAAAAGACATGTCCTGATAAATTGACTAATACGATAATATTAATCACCTAGTCCGTTGTTATGTGCCACTTAATACTTGAGTTTAAATGACATGAAACTGTTCACGTCAAGTCATAAATACGTATCCACGGTGACAATAATATGAGTTATTTTTTCTAAGTCAAATAGTGCACACATGTTTTTATTTATTTAATTATTTTTAGGTAAAAAAAGTTGTAAATACAAAGTAACACGTGTTACGATCTATACTTTGACATATATCGAAAACAAACTGCAATTTTCTTGTAAAGAAAAAAATGTGTTCATTGTAAAGGAAAATTCTTGTGGAGTAATATAATATAAAATATACTTTCAATATGGAATATCAAATTTCCATTTATTGAATATTAACGTTAGTAAAAATGCAAATTCTTGCATATACTAATTGCATGCATGGTGCAACTCAATGTTTTCATAACCGAACCGGTGATCATCCACACCATCGGTGGTTCAATTATTCAACCCGTTTTTTGAAATGATTTACCTTTAATTTTTTTCAATATTTCTTATATTTAGTTAAAAAATAAAATAAAATAAATATACACCTATAAAAATTTAAACATATATCTTATAATTTTTCATATCTAAGAAAACACAATTGAGTCATGGTCATAATAAAAAATAACACAATAATATGAGAGAAAGTAACTTAAAAGGAAAAAGTTTATATTTTTATCCCACATCAATACATATTAAAATAAGAGAAAATAAAATCTCATAATTTTGTCCCACATCGAAAATGTTAAAAGAAAATGTGAGAAAAAATAATATAAAAGGAAAAAGTGTAACCTCATATATTTGTCCCAAATCGAAAGTGTTGGAGGAAAATGTGAGATAAAATATTATAAAAGGGGGTGAAGGTGGAACTTGATTCATATATTTATCCTACTTCATACATTTATCCCACATCGAAAGTGTTGGAGAAAAATGTAAGATGAAGTATTATAAAAGGGTGAATGTGGACCTTGGTTCATTTTATCTACCTCATACATTTATCCCACATCGAAAGTGTTGGGAAAAAATGTGAGATAAGTTGGACCTTGGTTCATATTATTCATACTTCATACATTTATCCCACATCGAAAGTGTTGGAAGAAAAATGTAAGATGAAGTATTATAAAAGGGGTGAATGTGGACCTTGGTTCATTTTATCCCACCTCATACATTTATCCCACATCGAAAGTGTTGGGAAAAAATGTGAGAGGAAGTATTATAAAAGGGTTATCCCACCTCATACATTTATCCCACATCAAAAGTGTTGAGAAAAATGTGAGAGAAAGTAGTTTAAAAATATTAAAAAAAAAAAAAAGGTGAAAACCGGTTTTTTCCGGTTAAATGATTCAAACGGTTTTTTTTCTTTTTGACCGGTTCAAACCGGTTCAACCCAAAAAGCGGTTATTATGTTGTTTTTTGACGGTTTGCGGCGGTTTCGATTCAACCGGTTGAACCGGCCGGTTCAAACCGGTTATGAAATCATTGGTGCAACTATTGTGTTTTTGGACAATATTAATTTTTTTTTTCTAAATAATATTACCTGTAATGAATAATATTAGTTATTTTCATGAACATTATTAATTATTTTCAATGAATAATATTCTTTGTTTCACTGAACAATATTACTTTTTAATATTAGTGATTTTCACTGAACAATAATTGTTTCATTAAACAATTATATTAGTTGTTAACTAGTTGCATTGTGCGATTGATGCATATAAGTGTTAAAGGTCTATTAGGGGTTAAAAGACCTCACCCACTAACAAAGTCTACTGCTTGGTAAACATGTTTATTTTACCGGCGACCCGAAAGTTATAGCCAGACCCGGGTTAGTAATGGCCCCGATCACTGTTCACCTTTGAATAAATAATACATTCTCCTACATGGTTTTATTTTAAACAGATCTCTACAGTAAAATTTATGACAAATCTACCCGCCCTCTTTCATTGAAATTACTACCTTTTTACTTCTTCTTCCTCCCGCCGCCGTCACCATGACCATGACCTTCTTCCTTCTTCCTCCCACCGCCGTCACCATGACCGCCGCCTTCCCCCAAACACCGTCGGCATCACCATGGCCGCCGTCTTCCCCCAAACATCGTAGCCGTCACCATATATGGTCGTCGTCTTCCCCCAAATACCCACCATGGGTAAATTCGTGAAAGAAGACCATGTGTAAATTCGCCGCCTTCCCCCAAACACCAATACCATCACCATGGTCGCCGCCTTCCCTCAAAATTTAACCCAGATTTCTTCAATTTTCATCATTTTGTTTTCTTGATTTTCTTCGCGTATTGCTGGGTTTCTTGATTATGCAAACCCTTGATACATTTTCTTCCATTTTACTGTCAAATTGTTAAAAAAAGGCATAGAGATTTGATCATCACAATTTTCCGACGTCCACTACTCTCAGAGCTAAACTTCATTCTATATTTGCGTCTCATTTCTCGCGTAACAGGCGTTTTTTCTCCTCAATCGACGATGCCCTAATATTGAAATTGGGTAGGAAACTAGGAATCAAGTAGAAGGATAAATTGGTCCTTTATACATTTTAATTTTTTTTAATATTTTATATCACTTTTAATACTTCCTACCAATCAATATATAATATTTAACACCATTTTTTTTACAATTCCTATCAATCAATTTAATAGCATCTTTCCTCATTAAAATAGTCATGGGACAACTTTTTCTACAAAAATTATAGGGCTACCAATCTTAGTGTGTTATTACATATTTAAAAAAACTACTGGATCATATCAAGTCATCATTATCATTATTATGAAATAATTAAGCTGATAAAATTTTAAAATATTCAGTTAAATGGAGTATATTAAATTTTATCTAATGAGCAATGTATTTGAAATTCATTTCACAAAATTCATGACAAATCCAAAAAAAAAAAAAAAAACTTGGAATGAAAGTATTTCAAATCCTATCAAACACAACCTAAACAATTGTTCTTTTTTTTTTTTACTCAAAAAGTAATAAGAAAACAATTTCAAAATAATATTTATTTATTTATATATATCTATCAATCAATCAATTCATCCCTTAGGATGAGGAAACAAACGGACACAACCAAACAAAGAGCAAAACGTTTGCAAGCTCATAAAACACACCACCAAAATAGCACCAATAAACGTCATAGATTGCCACGATCCAAAAACATGTTTTTTCAAGAACTTTCCAATTCTAACCCTCCAACTCCCATTGTAAAAGTTGTTCACGTCTTCAACTACTTTATCCAACAGGGGCACTTTCGTCAATCTAACAGACTTGCTCATACCATTCCACAAATTAGCCACATCTTCATCACTCTTCAAATGGTTCAAAACAATCCCTTTTTCCCTCATAATTTTTGCATCCTCTTCACTATCAATGATCCCGTTCATCAACTCCGTGTATCGCGTGAAAATCAACGGCCCAGATTCATTGCACGCCTCGTAGGCGATGAGGTTTCTCATGATCACTTCAGTGTTTAAATCCAAAACAACTGGTGGTAAATGAAATACAACCAATTTTGGATCAAAATTGATGCCTGAAATTCCTGAATTCGTGACTGAAAATTGTACACCTACATTTGAGAGCTCTGTTACAGAAGGGATTGCTATTTCCTCCATCAATGGATGTATGTTAATATTACGGGCTTCGTTTTCGGGCTTTTGTTCATCGGAGAAACACAAGTATCCAACCTGTTTGATCAATATCATCCCTGGAAGATTGTAAATGATTTTCCAGGGCAATGTTATAATAAACATGACAGGTTTAGAAATGAATAATCTTTTCATCAAACTTAAAGGGCCTGTTTTTATCCTGGAAATAATCTTCTGAAAATTCATTTTTTCGCCTTCGTTCCTTACTTCTTCCTCAGCTTCTGCTCCAATTTCAGATGATCCCTGGAAACCTGGAATGATCAAATTGTACAAAAAATCCAGGAGATGAGCTGATTTAGTGATCTGATTAATTTCAGGCAATTCTTGGATCATCTTAAGAGGCGAAACCTCTTCAAAAAAAGGCGATCATCATTGTGTAAATTAGTTCATCAGCTTCATCCTGTGAACCTGATGAGAATTCCAGAGTTTTCCTCACTGAAAGCAATGGAATCTGATTCTCAAGCATCACAATGTCCCTAACAATGGCATCACGATGGCCAAATTTTCGGCCCGTTTTATCAACCTGATTCGATGTTCTCTCTTCTTTCGCAGTGAAAACCTGGAGAAACTCGAGCAAGAAACACGAATCCACCGCCATCATCCAGGTGAGTGTTTCGCCATTGAAATTCAGGTACTTTTGGTAACAGGCCCAGAACTGTGGCTCATATTTGGTTAACTGTTCTACAAGACTTTGAAATTTCGGGCCCTTGAGATGTTTTTGGAATCTTTTAGCTGAAGAAAGCTTGTACATTTCCATGTCGTGGAGCTCAGGCCGACAATGGTGGTACGGGCCTAATGCTACAACCTGTGGTACGTAGGATTCTGGGCTGGTGAGCAGAAGGGTTCTGGGGACATCAAAGATTGAGATAGGGATATCAGATTCTTGATCAAGATCTTCATCGTCTAGCAATCGACGAATGTGGGTGATCCAACGTTGTTCGTCGAATGTTGGATTTGAATTTGAGCTTTGGCAGGGATGGGAAGATGACATTTTTTTTGTTTTTTTGCAGTTTCTTAAGTTTTAATTGAAGTAGGTAGATTGAAGATGGATTTATTGCAGTGAGAGTATGATGAAATGAATACACAGTGCAATTAATTAAATGCATTAATGCGTTTTACACGTAAAAGATGTTTCATATGCATTATCAAGGCAAACCCACAGTAAATTGTGGAGCTGTGTTTCAAGAGAGCAAAGTTCTATTTTTATTTTTCATTCATTTAACTGAAAAAAATAACGCGTGATGCATAGTCATATTGACAATTTTTCCATGTGTTCCTTCAATTTTTAGCATTTGAAACTCTCTCAATTTGATTATACATAACGCCTCTAGCAAGGAGATTTTTTCAGTCGTATTAACCAACACAACCTACCCGGCCCGATCCGCTAGTCAACGTTTCAGTTAGAGCAATCTGTACGCTCAGAAGTACAAAAACTGATGAGCGGCCTGTGGTTCACCTCTTACTTTTCCTTCGACTGGTTGTCTGCGCAGTCCCTCCACCACCACTTTTATTGGACGATGATTCAGCAACTAAAGGCTCAGGAGGATTGCTATCCTTGTGCTCGTTTGGAGTTGATTGCTCTGCATTCTGAGTTTCGAGGCATGCCATCATACTTCTTAGCTGCACGTGAGTAATGAAGAAAGTCAAAGATTCATCAATGATCACATATGGAGTTTGATAAGCGCAGGCCACGGACTGAGAGTGAGGCCATTTTGAACAGGCGAAGACAAAGAGCCAAGACGAGACAATGAAAAGGATGTATACCTGTTCCTCCAATTCCTCAATCTTTTTGTCCTTTAGTTTCAAAACTTTATTCTCCCTGATATAAATTGGTAAAAAGGTCAGACCTATAAGAGGGCAAACGCAAATACATCCCATGCAACATCTCAAACTAAAACGGAAAGCTCCATGGCAAAATGTGGTAAACATGCAAATCTACTCTTAGTAGCCAAAACCATGAAACGGTTGGATTCTAAGGAGAATCTAGTTGAGTTGACTGTAATTCTCCATATCCGAGAGATGTGTTATCCCCCAAAATCTCATTTAGGCAACGAATGAGCCATTGTTTAACAAAACCTTCACAAGTTCTTGTGAATGACCTAATATGAGGTTTGTCTAACAAAGTTCCACTGAGGTGCAGAAAAGTGAAGTCTATAGATGACTGTATACATCGTCCTTTTAGTTTCCATTATTAGGTGGTGCTGTTTCTAGATTAATAGAAACATACAAATTCAATCAGGCTCCATATGATTAGTGCCCACAAAATTATATAGGCAACTAGAAAAGTACTTATGTACAAGAAAATTTAAAGTAATTAGAATACGCTGTTTTGTGATGGAGGCTACATACGTGCATGCATTCTGAATGGTAAACCCCCATGAACTCATTAAGGGGCCTAAAAGGTTCGAAATCATGATTGTTGTACTTCATATCCGATATATAGTATATTACCTTTCGTCAATCTCCATGATCTTAGATTCCCATATGCCTTGGTTCCTAGAAAGATTTTCATTGATCTAATAGAACAAAAGCACCACAAGTAAGATCAGTACACCCAAATAAACAACGCAAGTATAGAATCAACACATGTCTGTTTTCCTTTTCTTTTCTTTTTTGAAATATGTCTAAAGTCTAAAGATTGTGCCATATGTAAAGATAGATGCAGTCAAATTGACTTACCTCATCAAGAAATCTCTTTTCTTCAATGCATTTATCTAGCTTTGCCTTAAATTTCTGCAATTTTGGGTTTTGACTCAAAGCCTTCTCAATAGCTATAGAAGATTCTCTTTCAGCATCTTCTTCAAATTGTTGCAATTTAGACTCATAATACTGTGACCAAGGTAGAGAGAGCTTGAAGAGTAAGTAATTACAGTATTGTCCACAATAGATGATAGCAGCAGAATATGAAAAGTTTGAGACACAGTCCAAACAAAAAAACAGCTTTCTACTACTAATCTCGAGAAATGTGCAACTCTATTATATTTTAGTATTATACCAAATAATCAGCTTGAGATAAAAGAGGCAAGATGAAAATGATGTGGCTGAACAATAAAGAGAAGAACTAACGTTTTTCTGGCTCTCAATTTGTGAAATAAGAAGCTCATTGTACTCGTTCTTTATCTGCAACAGAAATCGTAAAATTATAAAGGAATGGAAGGGGACCAAAGAAAGATCAAAGTAAAGATAAACAATAGAAGAGTTCAAAGATAAACAGTACATATTCAAATTGATTGTCCAAAGTGCCACTGTTTTCCGTACAATCATCGTAACCATCATTATTATGTAAGCAATGGTGGTTTAACTCAACCAGTTTTCCATCAGTCTTAGATTGGATCAATCGATGAACATAATTGTCACCAGCATAATCCCACACACGTTGTGTTTCCAGTTCAATGGAATAGCAATGTTCTGTTTCTTCCCAATGATTGATGGCATGTCCTTCCTTGTACCTATTACATGATGAAAAGTAACATAAATATTAATTTTTCTTTCTCAATAGCAATGAATAATTTTCTTTGATATCATAGATATAGTCTCCTGAAAGGAAAACAAACACCATACCTCCCACAGCCAACAAAGCCACACATGATGCACATCCAAAGGTTTTCTGAAGTTTGACAAACATAACATGTTGATTTTTCAGGCTGTTGCTGGCAGTATCGGCACACCTAAACACATTTCAATCAGTGGAATCAGTTTAGATAGAATGTCTAAAGGCATTTTACAACTTAAAGCAAAAGCACATGACTATAATGTAGCTAGGGAAGGATATTAGCACCAATAGATTCTTAAAAAAAACAAGAGTGCTGCGCAACCCCCATAAGTATAACCACATGGTGATGATATCTTAAAAACATTCAAGTTAATCAAGAAACAGACTACTTCAAATCATTTGAGAAAATTTGAATTCGGATGTTTCACCCTTAAGTACAAGTTTTGACTTAGACTAGACTTTCACAAGTCATTCCCTAAAGCACCTATAGCAGTTAATTAGTTCTCTTGAAAACAAAAATAAATTCGAACTTTTAGATCCCTATAAAAGCAGTCTTCACATCCCTAAATAATAACAATTTCATCGCAGTAACATTAGCACCCACCGGGCAAGAAGAATCACCCCAGTTAGATATACAAGAGCAGTGAAAGGAGTGATTGCAGATTGTGGTAAGAATTCCAGCTGTATCTTGGTCTAGTCTCTCTGCAAGTGGCATTTGTAAGAAAATTTGTAAACTCAAGTCAGCTAACTGGAAAACTTAATCAGTTTCATACATGATATGCATCAGCACCATAGAATATGTGAAAACAACTTAGAGCAGTTGATTTGAAATGTTTAATTATTTTTCATGCATTTAGGAATGAATGTTCAGTATTATAAAATATAAAATGATATGTGAAAACAACACACGTATTTATACATCAATACAACTGAAAGAATTGAGAACTATAAGCTCCAACAGGAAGCTTAATAATAAAACAAAAACCAAATACTGAGCTCTTAATTCTGAATACAGAAGGAAGTGGTTTAGACATGTGGTACAATTTCAACAAGTCTTCTTACAGATAATGAAAAATCAAACTCTTCCCGTATCAGCCAATATAGACATTGGTAAAAACTTTCATTATTCCCTCAAAGCTATGGACATTGAAAATACGGAATCTATAGAGCTTGCACGTTGCACGTAAACTTTCAATATGTGAAAATAAGGTTAAAAAACATTACCAAGACAAACTGCACAAGAGGGCTGCTCTGTAGAGCTTGCATGGGAAGGTTGTGAGTGCTCAATTGATCCAGTATACTGTATATCTACAGTGAAAAACATGAGGCAAGCCTCCTCCTGTGTACAAAGAGAGAAATGGTCAACAATAAGGAGCACACTAATACGTCTAAGTGCCAATATCTCAGATAATATAGACACGAATAAAGAGCAAAATAACCTCAAGAGATGAAAAAAGCTTTCCATTGTGATGCTTGTAAAAAGAATCTGCTGATTCTTGATTGTCAAGTCTTATTAATACATTGTAGCTATCATTCAATCCCTCAGTGGTCCTGCATTACCACAGGTGGATAAAATTATAAAACCATGACGATATATACGAGCAGATACATGTCTGCCATAACATTCATGAACCAACCTGACAATTCGCATTTCCAAGATATGTTCAATAAATGAGCCACAGAACTGACAAAAATCTGCATATGTCATGTGATTTGGGACACCATGCACACAAAGAAGAGGCTTCCTCTCAACCTAAAACACCTTTGTCAACATTATATATAACTGCCAAACTTACAAATCGTGAAAAGAAAACACACACGCAGGGCTTCTCAACAAATTGTCATGAACAAGGGAAATATGCACAGATGCCAACATATTTACACCACTCCCTCATCTTTTGTTCATATTGCAACTTTATAAGGAGTAATTGGAGTTTTACTGATTTATTAACTAATATGTAGTATGTGCTAAGCGTAATGCTGGTAAATGAATTCAATAAGGGTAATACTCCAAATTACATCTATACATAAGATAATAGGTTCACACAAAGAAAAGAACTATACACAAGTGAAGGATTAATAATCTTGTATATTTTACAGTCCCAATTTCAAGTTCCTCAAAACAGACATACTTCTACCACGCTTTAGCTCCTACCTGCTTACTTCAGCAGCAATAAAATTAAAAGCATCGCCAATTACACTAGATGAAACCAACTTTTCGCACAAACATCATTTCAATCCATGCAATTAAACACAGGGCGTAAACTCAAAATTCCAACAGAGGAAGTAACGATTAGATTCAACGAAGTCTATATCTTCCTCTCAATATTACGGAATAAGGTAAATAGTGAAGTCAATTTACCGGAAGTTGGGCGGGGGCGGAAGATGAAGCGACATCGTTTCGGAAGAGATGCATGACGCCTCTGATCTCCTCGATTCTAGGGTTTCCGGAGGTGAAATGCAAAACCTGTGCAGTAGCAGAGGTGGAGGAACCTCCGGTTAATTCGACGGCGGTTGGAGGCCGGAACAAATCATCCGGCATAGTTGCGGCAGCAGCGCTTGAACTAGTTGAAGTCTCTTCCATCATTCCTAATTGACTCTCTGAGTTTCGCGGGAGATGAATCAGATCGCCTGCTCTTATATATATATATATATGTGTGCGCCGTCGGCCCGCTGGAATCTTATGCAAGTTTCTTACCTGAAAAATAGGCAATCTATTTCTTCAATTTAACTAATAAATATACAATCAAATTGTGTTTTTTTTTTAAAAAAAAATTAGGTTTTGTATGCACCCAGTGCACCGTGTATATATAGTGCATTTTAAAAATATGTGTTTTTTTATACTAAAAACTTCAATTTATTTACACTGAAGCGTGCAACTATTAATATAGAAAAATAGTTGTACCATTCAATTTAATAAAATGAACTTTTCAGTATAATAAGTTGCACGTTTTTAAAAAGCACAATGAGTGCATGATACACCTAGGTGTACATGAGACCCACCTTTTTTTTTTTATAGTTTTTGAGAGAGACTTTCATAAATTTCACCCTCACCATATTCATAATTTTTTTGCTCCACATATACACATAATTTAATTATTTTTTTTACTTTATACATAAAGATTTAAAAAATTATACCTCAAATTTCTAGATTATGTGTGTCCATCTATATGCGCAAATAATCTTGGACAGAGGGAGTAGTACAAAATAAATTAAACGATGATACAAGCTTAACGTATAGTGATACGAGCTTATTTATATGATGGAATGAGTGGAAATTTACTAAGGGGGTGTTTGCAAAAACTTATAAGGGCATGATTGGTATGACTGAATGAAATTGTCAATGAATGGAATGAAGACGTGAATGAAATGATATATGAATGATCATTCTTATGATTGGTTTGACCTAAGAATGAAATATAAGTATTGATAAATCTGTTTTAAAATTATTATTATTAATTATTAATTATACTTCAATATTAATATTATTATTGATTATTATATATATTTTTAATATATTATTATTTTTAGCTTTTTAATATACTCCCTCTGTTCCGCTATGTTTGTCTCACTTTTCTTTTATGGGCGTCCCATTATATTTGTCACAGTCCATAAAAGTAAAAAGTAACACTCCACTATCTTATATTTTATCCCCATTTTTCACACAATATAACAAAAATGTCACTCCTTATTTCACTTAAGTGGTGGGCCCAACTACCCCCCTTAACGTTCACTTTAACAAAAAGTTAAAACACCTTTTTGCTCCCTTCCAATTACCCCCTTACCCTTCACTTTTCATCCATTAAATATTATAAAAATTCATTATTTATTATTTTAATATTATTTCTTAAGTCATTCAACAAAAAGAAATGAAAAAACATAGCGGGACAGAGGGAGTATAATTTTTAAAATAATATTTTTTATAATTACAAAAATAATATTATTATTGTGTTTATTATAATAATATATAATTTTAGTAAACATATATATGTATATTAATAAGTTTTTAATTATGATTGAAAGTATGAGTTAATAATAACATTATATATTTTTTTAATATTCTTATTATTAATAATATATTATTAAATAATAATATTTTATTTATTTTTATTAAAATATTATTAAGAATTCGTTTTAATTTATATTTTTCGAGATAGAGTATTATTATTTTAAAAAAATATATTATTTATATATTTTAATGTTATTATATTTAATATGATTATTATTATTATTATTATTGGAGTTAGTTATTATTTTTATTTTTATTAAATAATTTTTTTAATAAAATAATATTATTATTAAATTATTATTGTTGTTGTTGGGTAGAAAGTAATATTATGAAATGAATGATAATATTTTTTGTCTAAAAAAGTTTCATTCCTCAAAATATGAAATACATAAACTCATGGGGTATCTAAGGAATCACAATTCTTTTATTTTTTGGAATAACCATTCCTAATTGAATTATGATTCCTTACAAAAATACATATCAATCAATGTATTTGGAATAGATTAAAGAATGATCATTCCATTCCCTATCAATTTAGAGTGTTTTATTTCTCTTTTATTAGATTAAATAAACTCTAAAAAGCTCTAAGCTATAAGTTGCAAGGGGTGTGCTTATGGTAGCTTATAAACATATTTTTAAGAATAATTAATTTTTTTATAAATATTATCAACTTTTCTTTAATTATTTTTTACAAACACTATCAACTTTTACTATTAATTAATTTTTTCATAATCACTAATTTTAATAATTTTTTTAAGAGGTTAAGTTTTTGCAAACACCCCCTAATAATGACACGAGCTTATTTATACGGTGGTATGAGTTGAAATTTACGAATAACTAAACATGTACATATATTTGGAAATATTATTTCTTTTATCTTATCTAAAAAAATAAAGCGTAACACTTAAAATTTTAATAAAAGAAAAATTAAGTATCAGTTGGTATGCTGTGAAACTTGTTTACCATGAAACTGATTTTTTTTTAATAAGCATACTCTTTAGTAATATAAGTCACACTCTTTAGTAATATAAATCACACACTTCAGTTATCATTACGATACACTCTGCTGTATAATATAAGTCACACCTTTCACTTTTATGAGTAATACTCTTTATAGTAAAAAATTACACTCTTTAGTAATATAGGTCACATTCCTTAACTAGTTTCACCGTGAAACTTGTTCACCATATACGTTGCCATTAAGTATAGTTATTGAGAACGGGGTTTCCTCAAATAAAATTCAACTCAAATGAAATGTTTATGAATTTAATAGGAAAAAATCATTTTTGGGCACTCAAGTTTACCTTTTTTCAGATTTGGTCACCCACTTTTACTCACTTTTAAAATTGGTCACTCAAATTTATTTTTCCACTCAAAATTGGTCCTGTCGTCAGTTGACCGCCTTTGACTGACGGAACCAATGGAAAAAGGCACGAATTCAGTCCACAGTTTCAAAAAAGCATCCCCAAAATTGAAATTGCAGACTATCTATTTCCCTTATTTTTCACAAACCCTAATTTCTACAATTTCTATTGGATTTCTCTACAATCAAAGTTCCTATGACAAACCAATAAGTAATATTGAGTTTGGACTTTTGTCTTTCAAGAGATTTTGGGTGATTTCGATTGTTGCATCTTCAGTTCAAATAGCGAGAAGGGAAAAACTTAAGTCTGCATCCCAATTCGGTAAACCTTTGATTATTGCTTTAGTTGCTCAGTTTCCCTCTTCTTCTTCATTGTCTTCTTGTGCAAGAAGGAAATTATGCATCCATGATATAGAATATATAGAATATAATTATGCTTGTGAACTGTTGAACTACTAAATGGGGGAAATTAGGGTTTGTGAAAAATGGGGGAAAGAGAGAGTTTGGAATTTCGATTTTGAAGGGTTTTTTTTATACAGTGGACTGAATTCACGTTTTTTCTCGATGGTTCTGTCAGTCAAAGATTGGTCAATTGACGGCAGACCAATTTTGAAAGGAAAAATGAACTTGGGTGACCAATTTTGAAAGTGAATAAAAGTGGGTGACCAAATCTGAAAAGATGTAAACTTGAGTAATAAAAAATGAATTTTTTCCAATTTAATATTATAAAAAATCTGAAGAAGACGATAAAGGCCACTGCGACGGCGTCGGTGTTTCTTTGTGGCGGACTCCGACGGATATGAGGGACCCAAGTATAGATCTATTCGGTCTCTTTGATATCCTCTGATTTTTTTTTAAGTTTTTGGAGAATTGCCCTACAAATTTTAATTTGGTTCAGGGTTCAGAGGGCGGTGGATATGTAACGACAATGACGATGGTGGTGGCAACGAATCTCCTATGGTGGTGGTTTGACTGACGAGTTCTAAGGTCTGACTCGAGCGACTCGACGATTTTTAGGGCCTGACTCAGTGAGTTAGTTTTTTAGTTTGCATTTGTGACGTCGGTGAGTTCGATTTGAGTTCGTTCTGAGTCTGCGACTCGGCTTTTTTGCAGACTCGGTGTTTTGTGCAGATTTAGAAATTTGTTTAGGGTAATTATTTTTGGTTTGGTTTGGGTAGATGAAGCCGACAACAAAATCTTCTATTGAGCAAATTTTAAAGTTCCATATCAATGGTTTTGGTTTTGGATTTTTTTGAACGTGGGTTTGATTTGAATGTGGATTTTGTTTTAGTTTGAATGTGGATTTTATTTTGGTTTGAATGTGGATTATTGAATGTGGTGTTTGGTTTGTTTTGAATGTGAATTTTTTATTTTTGGTTTGAATGTGTATTGTTAATTTTCGGGATGCTTTTTTATTTTGAATAGGATTGAAAAACGAACAGTTTTTTCCTGAACATGTTCAGGTTTTTCCTGAACATGTTCAGTTTTTTTGTGCAGAAATATATGTTATTTTATGCAGAAATTGAAATTAACATGTTCAGTTCTTTTTGCATAAAATATGTGTTCAGGTACATTAGTTTGATTGATATTTGAGTTTTAACTGAAATTGTATGCATAAATATATTGTATTTTGTGCAAAAATTATATTTAACATGATCGTATTTTTTTCGGTGATGGTGGGTGCTAATGGCGGTAGATCTGTGACGAGCAGCAGCAGAGCAAAGTTGGAGAAGCTATCGCGCGCTGCATCTGGATCTTCCTCGGATGAGGTCCGATTTGAGCTACAACATCGAGAATTTGTTTAGGTTATTTATTTTGGTGTATGGATATTTTTTTTGGAGTGGAGATGCGAAGATAATTATGGAAATTATTTTGTTTTGATTTATGGATATTGTGTTGGGATAACATATGCCAGGATCTATCGGGACGACCTCATAAACACAAATTTAAATTAACAATTATTACTAGCATGAATTTACCTAAGTGAATTCAAATAATAATTAAACCAACAACAACATGCAAATAATATTTCACTTAAAAGATCCTAGCATGCGGAATTTCTAGGAGTTTACGTAAACGTACCCGTTGAAGAGACAATCTGAGACAGACAGGATCAAGTATCTGGATACCCACCAAAAGTCCTTCTCAGGTATTCCCAAGTCCTCGTCCAATAACCCCGATGGAAGGTTCTCCGATGAACGATTTATAAAACAAAGGAAAATAAAAATATTGTTGCACCACCTTTGTGAATTTCTAATATTTCCAACGCATGGAACACTAGTTGGGAATGAAAAATTCATCCCCTATTTATAAGACAAGGGGGGTTTGAAATTTTAGTGCACAATTAGGGCTAGGAAAGATATTTTCTTGATCTTCAAGAAATCTTGAATATATCCAATATATTCTTCTTTCCATGTGTATTTTTCCTCAAAAATCTCACACCCTTATTTAGCCTAAATTTTTGAAAAAAACAAGAAGATTTGTAAGATTGGATATTTCTTGAATTTATGAGATATTCTTGTATTCCAAGAATACATATATTTTTCCATGAAATCTTTCCAATAAAATCAAGAAAATATTTCTTCCCTTTCTTATACATTATTTTCGAAAATTTTACTATTAAAAAAGTCAAGTGGGAGTTTTCTTGAATTTATGGGACAATCTTGTATTCCAAGAATACATTATCTCCTTTCCATAAAATCTTTTCAAGAAAATCCTTCTCCCTCTTTTCTTTAATATTTTCGAAAAAATTAGGAAATATTGCAACAATAAATTTATTTTATTTTAAGCACCTTTTATTTATTGGACTATAATTTGGGCTACTTGAGGGACCTTTAGGAGAATTAAAATGGACCTTCCAATGGGCTTCTGAATTCTAATATTGAGCCACAATATAATTCAGCCCATTAATATTAATTAATATCACTATATAATTAATATTGCACTATCCAATCTTAACCCATATTACGGTAATATGGCTCCCGATTATTATTTCCCGTGTTTAAAATTATTTAGTCCATTAATTAATTAAGCCACTGAAAAGCTTTATATTAATTAATATTTTTATCCTTGGAGTAAGGACAGCCCAACTTTATTATCCATACCGAAAAATTAATTCCACTTGCAAGATTTGGTATGATAAAGGTTCCGGGCCCACCAAGGGGACCAATCAAGTTAGACTTTTGCTAAGCACACGATTCTCTGTATTAATTTAGCAATTGTCGTGCAATTAATATTATTGCCCAAGATATAGGGTATCGAAGTCGCAATGATTCTCTTCCCATGTATAAGTCAAAGCAATAACTACTAATCGCACACAGTCCTTATTAAGTGACAGAGATGAGGAAATCAACAACCACTGAGGTCTAATTTTTCATCCCTTAAGTCAGTGAAAATGAGTTTATCCTCTCTCAGATAAACACACAAGGTCCGCGGTAAGATTGAATGCACTAATGTAATCTCTTGGTCAAGACAAGCCAATCCCGAGCCTTACACATCAACTTCTACCAATAGATTGTTTGGATCTATCTAAGTTGTGAAACACGACTCGTTTACAAGGAACCGCATAATGTGATCTTCGTGATCCGTATCACCACGTTAACTACAATGTAACGCAGGTCTTCTTAACATTTTGCAATAAATATATAACATTCAATCATATTTAAAGCAACAGTGATAAACAATTTATTTCAGTAGATAAGTGTTTAATACATGTTATATAAAGTAAAAGCATACTTTCACGTATAACCCCAACAATCTCCCACTTATACTCAAAGTCTGCTTTTAAGTATACCACAACATGTCTGATGTATTATCTGGTGACATCTAATGTCACCTACATCAACCTAATAACATTTCTCCCACTTATACTCAAAGCAGATTGACAACGCTCTTGACACTCATTCCTTCCACATGTCTCTCGAATGTTAACTGAGGAAGACCCTTTGTAAATGGATCAGCTAGGTTGTCTTCCGACGCGATCTTTGCCACCTCTATATCTCCTCTCTTAACGATTTCTCGTATAAGATGGTATTTCCTTTCAATGTGTTTGCTGGCCTTGTGGGCTCTCGGTTCCCTTGAATTTGCAACTGCTCCGGCATTATCACAAAAGATCGTGATGGTGCTGGGCAAATTCGGAATAACGTCCAAGTCCACTAGGAAGTTCATGAGCCACACCGCTTCTTTCGCCGCTTCACAAACAACTACATATTCGGCTTCCATGGTAGAATCGGCGATGCATTTCTGCTTAACGCTTCTCCATGTTACAGCTCCTCCCCCAGACAAAACACACTACCCGAGGTAGATTTTCTGAAATCTAGGTTTGATTGGAAATCCGAGTCCGTGTATCCCACTGGAAATAAAATGTTTGACTGATAAACCAACATTCTATCTCGAGTTCTTTTAAGATACTTCAGAATGTTCTTAACACCAGTCCAATGCTAATTTTCCGGGATTTCTCTGATATCTCGCTACCATGCCTACGGCGTAGCAGATATCCGGTCTCGTACACAACATTGCATACATGAGACTTCCTACTACCGACGCATAAGGAATCCCTCCCATGTCATCTATCTCCCTTTGTGTCTTGGGACACATGTCTTTCGATAGATGGATTCCATACCTGAAAGGTACAAAACCCTTCTTGGAATCTTGCATGTTGAAATGCTTCAAAACGGCATCTATGTATGAAGCTTGCGATAAGCCGATCATTCTCTTCTTTCGATCTCAGTGATCTTGATCCCAAGAATATGACCGGCTTCCCCTAAGTCCTTCATATCAAACTGTTTTGACAACCATACCCTTACGTCTGACAAAACCTTTACATCATTTTCGATGAGCAGAATATCGTCTACGTATAGTACTAGGAATACCAAGGCAGTTCCGTCACACTTCTTATAAACACAACTCTCGAAATCGTTTTGATCAAACCCATAAGATTTGATTACACGATCAAAACATTGGTTCCAAGCCCGAGATGTTTGCTTCAGTCCATAAATGGACTTCTTGAGCTTGCACACAAGGTGTTCTTGGCCTTTTTCGATAAAACCTTCGGGCTGTTGTATATAGATTTCCTCGTCAAGACTCCCGTTAAGGAAAGTTATCTTGACATCCATTTGCCAGATCTCAAAATCTAGATGCGCAGCTATTTCCAAGAGAATACGGATGAACTTAAGCATGGCTACATGCGAAAAGGTTTCTTCATAATCGATACCCTCTTTCTGAGTGTATCCCTTTGCCACAAGCCTAGCTTTAAAGGTTTCCACCTTCCCGTCCGGTCCTCTTTTCCTCTTGTAGACCCACTTGCATCCAATGGGTTTTACCCCACTGGGTAGTTCAACTAGCTCCCACACCTGATTATGATCCATTGAGCCCATCTCGGCTTCCATCGCAGTTTGCCAGGATTCTGAATCCTTATCTTGGACCGCTTCCTTGTAGGACTAGGGGTCTGATTCACTATCCCCGGGGACCAAATCCGAAGATTCTCCTATCCCCATGAATCTCTCAGGTTGTCGAACAACCCTCCCACGACGATGAGGTTCCGATTATGTCGGTGTGACGCTTGGTATATCAACCTGTACAGTTGGTATAGGAGTTTGCCCTCTTATTTCATTTAAGGTAATCTCACTTTTGGGCTTTCGATTGTTCATAAAGTCTTCTTTCAAAAATCTAAAGTGCGTACTTATTACCACCTTTTGATCTTAGGGACCATAGAACATGCACCCTTTCGTTCCCATGGGATATCCTATAAATAGCCTTAGCTCCGAACTTGCATCTAACTTACCGGCTTCTTTGTCTAGCATGTATGCCGGACACCCACAAATCCTAAGGTGTCTCAGACTGGGCTTGCGCCCGGTCCACAACTCTTTAGGGATTTTGAGAACCGATTTGAATGGCACCAGATTCAGAACGTAAGTCGTTGTTTCCAAGGCATGACCCCAAAACGACTTGGGTAGATCTGAATAACTCATCATGGATCTGACCATTTCTAAGAGTGTTCTTCGCTTTCTTCGTTTTGAACCCCATTTTGTTGAGGGTTCTCGTGCGATCAAATAACCGGGAAACAATGTCCTCGTCTGACATGTAGTTCAAAAACTCATCGCTGAGGTATTCGCCTCCACGATCAGATCGTAGAAACTTGATACTCTTTTCCCTATGATTCTCCACTTCGGCTTTAAACTCCTTGAATTTATCAAAGGTTTCCGATTTGTGTTTCATGAGGAAAAAGTACCCGAACCTTGAGTAATCATCGATGAAAGTCACGAAATACTCATAGCCACCTCTAGCTTTAGTTGACATTGGACCACACACGTCAGTGTGAACGATTTGCAACACTTTTGTGGCTCTATTCTCCTTGGCTCCAAATGCCCTCTTGGTCATCTTACCCTCCAAACATGATTCGCAGGTTGGAAGTGGTTCTAACTGTAGGTCTGTCAGCGAACCATGTTTCACCAACCTTTGGATCCTAATTAGATTAATATGACCCAATCTTAGATGCCATAGAAGTGTCTCGTTCACATTTTCTGAACGTTTTCTCTTATTGCATGAAACAGTCGATGTGTTATAAGATGCATTTTGTGAGTGTTGTGCACAGTTAATAGTATAGAGATTGTTCCATAAAGTTCCATGACAGATAAACACATCGTTACGGTAAGCAGTAACTTGCTTAGAAAAATGAACAAAATATCCATCATTAAATAGTTTAGAAACTGATATATTGTTTTTCCGAAAAAGAGGAACGTAGAGAACATCTCTCAAAACTAAAATTATGTCTTCAAAAGACAGGTGCACGTCTCCCACTGCTTTAACCACTACTCATGCAGTACTGAAAAAAAATTGCTACTTCACATAGCATTGCAGTAATGCTACTTTCGTGGAATTGCAATACCCGCTACCTCTGTAGCATTGCAATACCCGTTACTTACGTAACATTACCCATGTGATGAGGATCTCACTCCCACTAAGTTTTCGGGTCAGCTGGGACCCCGTAACGTGAAACATACATGGTTAGTAGATCCCGTATCAACTACCAACGAATGAGAAGTATACGCCGCTAAACAAGTTTCAACTACTAGTGCGTGAGAATTATCTTTCTTTCCGGCCCTTTTGGGCTTGGAATAGGCAAACCTCCATTGTCCTCTTTCACTGCAGCTTAAGCACTTTCCCTTTGGATTTTCCTTGACACCACTAGCATTCCTCATCTTACCATTGCCCTTGGCAACGGTTGAGTTTGATTGCTTCCTTTTCTTCTTCTTGCCTTCCCTTGGCCTAGAAGATGAAGACGGACCATTTGCCGTCAAAGCTTGAGTTTGGTGCCCCATTAACATCTCTGCCGTGACCAAAGCTTGCAACAAATTAGCTAGCGAGGCCAAAGTGCTCAAAACTTTTGGGCAGAGAGTGGAGTACCAAATCGATCTGGGTCTCCAGATCATAATCTGCACCCAAAACCTCAAGTTTGTTCAGATGGGCCATCTATTTTGAGGATGTAATCCCTTACGGGGTTGCCCTCCACCATTTTCAGCGACAACATCTCTCACAAGGTGATCTGACGAGTACCGTATTTTTGACTCGTCAGTTGGCTCATCTGGTTTTTAGTGTGTCAAGAATCCACTTGTGCTTTTGTGCAGTTAGGACAATCATAACTTTTCATTTCCAATCAACATAATTTCCTATACAATTCTATTCACTTTAAGTATATTAACAGTGGATTAAAAGGTTGCGATATGCTGAACTAAAATAAACAACAATTGTGCAAGCACAAAATTATCACTCAATTCGATCACATAGTTCATATCAAAATCTCAAAACAATATGAACATGCATCAGCCGACATCTCAAAACAGTTTAAATAAGTCACGTTGGGTGAACTGTCTATTTAAACACATTCAAGCAGGTTACAAACAAAACGAACAACAAAAACCTTTAATTCAAAATTAATAGTCGGCTCCCACTTGACCAATATAAAATTGGCAGGGACTTCGGAGAAGTATATGCATATCAATTTTATACCTAAGTAATAACCATGATTAAATACAGAATTATTACTTCGCTTTGTACGAGCCTCGTTGGGAGGGTCATCGTCGCCACTAATAATAATTCACAATCATCCATTTGAGAATTTATTCATGTGAAATCCATCTTTTGGTCGTTCCGTTGGAGAAATTTCTCCAAAAGAATTCACAAATAAATAAATCATGGAGGTCAATTTGACGTAATTTTATTATCCGGAATAAAATTTATCAATAAAACATACTTAGTAATTTTCGAAAGTGAGATTTTCTTTTAGACAATTCTAAATCATGCAAACACATTTAACAAATAAAATTGCACGAATTTAAAACAAGCATCAAGACTAAATAAATCACATTGCACACATATATCCAATTGTCATGGTTTAAATTCCAAATCTTGATCTTGAGAAATCATCCCTTCTTTTGCTTTCATCGTTCATCTCGAAAAGCTCCCACTGAATCCGCAACAATTCTTTAAAACGTCCTCCGTTTTTGGGTTAGAATCGGCGTCAAGTCAAAACCAGTAGCTCATTCGACCATCTTTTTCGAAGTCCGTTGGAGATGTCTCCAAAAGAATTTAAATAAACACACGCCCCGGTCCATATCGGCCATCCTGCCCCAATTTTCGAAGTGAATTTTCCCGCCTTGACCTTCGTGAAACATTGTTTCGGAAGCATCCAATTGCGTCCGGTCCGCTTGATCCGTCGCCCCTTCTTTTGCTTTCGGCCGCCTACCGTACCAAGATGCTCCCGCTCCGTCGTCATCTTGAATCGTCGCCGATGCCTGCGACGCCAATAGCCCATCAGTCGTCCCTTTAGCGTCTTGGGAAGCATCGCTCCAAACCTTTTAACCCGCCCGGGCTGTGCTTCGTTTTGGCTCGCGTCGTCCGCACATAGACGTCCCGGGCTTTAACTCTCTTTATCTTTTGTTCCGCGATCCGGGCACATATTCTTATTTATTTGAAAAATAAATAAACCTAGATCTAGATTAGTCTATTATATTGATCAAATCAAACAAATCCTAATCTACTCGTGGATTTTCTCACGAGGCAAAACGAATTCGAACGAATCGAATTAAAAACCAACAATTTATTTGCATGTAAATAAGCACATTAAAATACCATGACAATTGAATACCTGCAAAACATATCTAACAGTTCTACTATCCAATTTCAATTTTAATGAACAATAATTTAAATTACAGTTTAAAAGATCAGAGCCCGAACCAGGGCTCTGATACCAGTTGTTGTGATAACATATGCCATGATCTATCGGGATGACCACATAAACACAAATTTAAATTAACAATTATTACTAGCATGAATTTACCTAAGTGAATTCAAATTATAATTAAACCAACAACAACATGCAAATAATATTTCACGTAAAAGATCCTAGCATGCGGAATTTCTAGGAGTTTACATAAACGTACCCGTTGGAGAGACGATCTGAGACAGACAGGATCATGTATCTGGATACCCACCAAAATTCCTTCTCAAGTATTCCCAAGTCCTCGTCCAATAACCACGATGGAAGGTTCTCCGATGAACGATTTATAAAACAAAGGAAAGTAAAAATATTGTTGCACCACCTTTGTGGATTTCTAATATTTCCAACGCATGGAACACTAGTTGGGAATGAAAAATTCATCCCCTATTTATAAGACAAGGGGGGTTCGAAATTTTAGTGCACAATTAGGGCTAGGAAAGATCTTTTCTTGATCTCCAAGAAATCTTGAATATATCCAATATATTCTTCTTTCCATGTGTATTTTTCCTCAAAAATCTCACACCCTTATTTAGCCTAAATTTTCGAAAAAAACAAGAAGATTTGCAAGATTGGATCTTTCTTGAATTTATGAGATATTCTTGTATTCCAAGAATACATATCTTTTTCCATAAAATCTTTCCAAGAAAATCAAGAAAATCTTTCTTCCCTTTCTTATACATTATTTTCGAAAATTTTACTATTAAAGAAGCCAAGTGGGAGTTTTCTTGAATTTATGGGATAATCTTGTATTCCAAGAATACATTATCTCCTTTCCATAAAATCTTTTCAAGAAAATCCTTCTCCCTCTTTTCTTTAATATTTTCGAAAAAATTAGGAAATATTGCAACAATAAATTTATTTTATTTTAAGCACCTTTTATTTATTGGACTATAATTTGGGCTACTTAAGGGGCCTTTAGGAGAATTAAGATGGACATTCCAATGAGCTCTGAATTCCAATATTGAGCCACAATATAATTCAGCCCATTAATATTAATTAATACCACTGTATAATTAATATTGCACTATCCAATCTTAACCCATATTACGGTAATATGACTCCCAGTTATTATTTATCGTGTTTAAGATTATTTAGTCTATTAATTAATTAAGCCACTGAAAAACTTTATATTAATTAATATATTTATCCTTGGAGTAAGGACAGCCCAAATTTATTATCCATACCGGAAAATTAATTCCACTTGCAAGATTTGGTATGATAAAGGTTCTGGGCCCACCAAGGGGACCAATCAAGCAAGACTTTTGCAAGAACACTATTCTCTATATTAATTTAGCAAATGTCGTGCAATTAATATTATTGCCCAAGATATAGGGTATCGAAGTCGCAATGATTCTCTTCCTATTTATAAGTCAAAGCAATAACTACTAATCGCACACAGTCCTTATTAAGTGGCAGAGATGAAGAAATCAACAACCACTGAGGTCTAACTCTTCATCCCTTAAGTCAGTGTGAATGAGTTTATCCTCTCTGTAGGTCCGCTTCAGCGCATCGAATGCACTAGTGTAATCTCTTGGTCAAGACAAGTCAATCTGAGCCTTACACATCAACTTCTACCAATAGATTGTTCGGATCTATCTAATTTGTGAAATACACACTCGTTTACAAGGAACTGTTAACGTGGTCTTCTGTGATCTGGTATCACCACGTTAACTACAATGTAACGCGTGCTACGAATGGTTTGCAATAAATATATAACATTTAATCATATTTAAAGCAACAGTGATAAATAATTTATTTCAGTAAATAAGTGTTTAATACATATGTTATACAAAGTAAAAACATACTTTCACGTATAACCACAACATATTGTTATATGGATATTGGTTTTGGTGTATGCATATTGTTTTGTGCAACTAAAAGAACGGTGCTCTCCCTCTGGTCTGAGTGTATTTTGAGTTGTTTTGCATTGGAATGTTTCAACTATAGTGTGTATGTTTGTCATCGGATTGCATTTTTTCCAGTTTTTTCTGGCTTTGTGCAGTCTTTCTGCACATTTAAAAAAAAATTAAGTTTTTGTTCAGTTTTGTTACTGAACATGTTCAGTAAAATTTTTGAACTAAACATGTTCAGTTTATTATTGAAAATATTACTTATAATACTGAACATGTTCAGTTTATTATTGAACATATTACTTATAATATGAACATGTTCAGTTCAGTTCTAAAAATGTTCAGGTTAAAATCAAGCATGTTCAATTTTTATGTTTGCTCTTATTCGGCTTATGTATTTTTACTTCTCAGTTTGTTATCACATATTTTTTGACTTGTTCCACAAATTCAATAGTCTTTTACAACCCATGTGTAGTAAAAAAACTAAAAAATACAAAATATTTTATAAGAGAGGTTTTTGACCATAAAATATACACAATAATATCAACCACAAAAATATTAGTCCGAAATTGTATCTGCTTAGGAATTTAATCCCAAAATTGTAATCATTCTCTCCTCAGTGGCCACACGTCACCGACTTCCGACATATTTGTCGCTCAAATCGTTTGTCATATCCGACATAGCCACCACAACTTGATAGATCGGATTCGCCGCCCTTTTTATGTGCCTCTAATCGATCATCGCCACCCTTTGTGGCTTCGTTGTCCTACCTATAAATTTGACTTATTAGAGTGCGAGAGATAGGGAGAGTGGATTACTAAGAATCTAAAAAATCAATTATCCCGAATATATTACAAGAATTATGTTACCTTTTACTCCGCCATCTTCAGTTGAGTTCGTCAAAACAGAGACCACTCGACGATCTTTTCGAGGTGGTGGCGGCAAGAAGAAGTGTGCGACGATGTAGGCATGTGTTTTCGAGGTGTTCATTGAATTTACGACAAATACAAATACATTATATTTTTGCATCGAGAATTACTTCTGCATATTATACATCATATTTCTGCACAAATACATTATATTTTTGCACACAAAGTCAATTAAACCCAAAATATTAATCAAACTAATATTTCTGAACACATATTAAAATATTAATAGATCTCCAAAACAATCATGAACAAAAAAAAAATCCTAAAAAGACAAACAAAAAAACCTGAACATGTTCAGTTCAATTTCTGCACAACTGTTCAACATTATCATCTATCCCATTTTCTTAACAATCATTCAAAAATCAAACTCAAGGTCAATTAAACTCAAATATCAATCAAACCAATATTTCTGAAAACATATTAATAGATCAATAGAGTTCAAAATAATATTTGTACCACAAAAATTGTGAAAAACCAAACAACAAAACTGAACATTTTAGTTAAATTTATGCACAAAAAAACTTCACTATCTTCAATTTTTCATTCTAAATTAAATGTGAGTAAAATTCACAATCTATTCTCTCTCCAATGTTCAATCACTCACGATAATCAAATTACATACATTCAAATCAAACTCACATTAAAAAATCCACATTCAAACCAAATCCATTGACGTGTCACTTTCAAAAATTGCTAAAGAGAAAATTTTGTTGTTGGCTTCATCTACCCAAACAAAACCAAATAAACCAAACACATTCAAACCAAACCCACATTCAAAAATTCAAATGCACTTCATTTTACAATAGGCAAGCAACGAATTCAAACCAAATCCATATTCAAAAATCCACAATACCCCAAAAAGAACATCAAAATAAATTAAATAAATACTACATAACAAAGTAATAATATAATTACCAGATTCTGAGATTGAAACCAGAAGTGCCGCCATCGAACACAGATCCGCCGCCACCGTCATCGAAAAAAGTCGCCCAAAACATTATCGAAAAAAGTCGCCAAAAACATCACAAATTCGGCGGTGTCACCGAAACGGAAACGCCCAAATGTCGCCCTTTTTCAGCGCCTCCAGCGGGAGTTTTATGGTGGTGGTTGTGGTGTTAGAGGGAGAAAAGGTGGAATTGGGAGAGAAATTGAGAAACATAGCAAAGTCAATTTTTGAATTTGAATTGATGAAGAATGGGGGAAAGGGGTTTTGTGAGTGCCGATTCTATGTGCAATTGGTAAGTGAAGGGTGAAAAAGTCCGTTTGTAGTTAGTTGTAAAGTGTATAAAGGTATTTGTAGTTATTAGATATATCACTTGAGAAATTGTAGTCGGTAGTAATGGACCCTTAAAATTACTCCACATTTGCAAGTGTGCCCTCTAATTTTATTCACTTTACCCTTCAAGTTCTACAGCCGCCGCCCAATACCACCACCCAACCCGGCGGCGCTACTCCACCACCGCTCCCTATAGCCATAAGCAAGAGGAAGAAATCAAATTCAAAATATGAGCTGGTCGCCGCTTTTCTCTCTCGACAATTCTCTCACTTCCTCCCTCCACCGCTCTCTAACCCTCAAATCCACCAATTACTCCGTCGCGCCCGCGGCGTGCCTGAACGTGGACGTGCGCACACCCGATTCCAACCAAATTCCGTCGATTCATGAGAAGAGGAGCGCCGAAATTATTGCCGATGAGAAGAAATTCATCGTGGGGACGTATGCTAGGGCGCCGGTGGTGTTATCGAGTGGCAAGGGGTGTAAATTGTACGATGTTGAAGGGCGAGAGTTTCTGGATTTGACTTCGGGTATTGCCGTTAATGCCCTCGGCCATGGGGATCCCGATTGGATGCGCAGTGTCACACAGCAAGCTGATGTGCTCGCGCACGTTAGCAATGTTTACTACACTATTCCACAGGTAAAACATTCTTCCGTTTTTAATTTTTAAAATTCCTTCCATTTTCAGTTTTTAAAATTGTATCTTGTGTTGTGGTGAATGTATTATTGGATTATTCATTATTCTTCTGTCAAATTTCAAGTTGAATACTCTCTGTTTGAATGTATCTAGGGAGCCTGTTTCTAGCATGTTACTGATTTCTGGAATGACTTGGTACTTTATAATGATTGTAAATACATAGATAGGCATTGTATTGTACTATTGTGGACCTTAATCAACCAGAAAATGAGTATAATATTTTCATCTCTCTTTATCCTATGTGCTAAAATTGTAGATCAAAATATTGTTAGACTATACTAAAGTGTTCTTTGAAGCTTTTTTACACTTAGGAAGAAGTGTTTTGTGGACCTCTGGATTTATGTATGTGCAAAATTCTAATAACTCGTGATGGTAAACTAAGATCACTGATTGTTGATTTGTTACTGAAGTATAGTTTAACTAGTTTTAAGCTATCAAATTCATGGATGTAACTAGTTTTGCTTCTGCAGGTAGAGCTTGCAAAACGTCTGGTTACCGGGTCTTTTGCTGATCGTGTATTCTTTTGCAATTCCGGGACTGAGGCCAATGAGGCTGCAATTAAGTTTTCAAGAAAGTTCCAACGATTTTCACATCCTAACGAAAAGGATCCTCCTATGGAGTTCATTGCTTTCAGCAATAGCTTTCATGGTAGAACAATGGGTGCTCTTGCATTAACGAGCAAAGAGAATTACAGAACACCTTTCCAGCCTGTTATGCCTGGGGTCACTTTCTTAGTATACGGTGATACTCAAGCAACAGTAGAATTGATCAAGAGTGGGAAAATTGCTGCGGTGTTTGTTGAACCAATTCAAGGGGAAGGTGGTATATACAGTGCAACAAAGGAATTCTTGAAATCCATACGTACTGCGTGTGATAATGCTGGATGTCTTCTTGTATTCGACGAGGTAATCATTTTATAGGGTAGTTAATTTACATTAAAGAAAGACACCTAGTGTAGTTATTTGAATTATTCAAGATATATTTTCTAGATGGAGAATATATTCTTTCAGAATATGTTTTTTAAAATAGTTAACTAGACAGTCCTGCTCCTACTGCCCTGCCCATCGTAGCCATAACATACACCATATCATCACTGGGCACAGTAAGGTTATGCCAACTTTGGGCAGAGCTTGTGAACTAGAATATGAATATGATGAATATCTACATATGCAACAGTTAATCATTTATTTCTTGGCATTATGCATCAAAAGATCCTTATATTAACTATCAATTTTTTTGAATTGATAGGTCCTTGATTTTTATTTTTATTTTTAAATTCCTTCAAGTGTTGAATTTTATTTCACTAGCTCCCTCGAGACGAAATTCTACAGAATTTTTCAGTTCATCTTAATGGCCCTGTTAAATAATATGTAAGTTAATTTTATTAACGTCTAAATAGATGTGTTTTGTGCAAGCCGTTTTAACCCCAATACTTTAGGTGATGAGTACCTATAATTAAAATGAAATTATGCTGACATGTACATTATTATTTAACGGGATCATTAAGGTGAATAAAAAAATTATGTCAATGTTTATCTTTAGGGAGCTCATGAAATAAAATTTTTATACTTGAAAAGAGATATTTAAAACAAAAAATTGTTTAGGGACCTATTGAAACATAATTGATAGTGTAGGAACCTTTTGACGTATTATGCCTTATTTCATCATCGTTTCTATGCTCATAATTCAGCATTGCTGTTTCTTCTGTATATATTTTTTCGATGGTAATACTTAGACAGACTATTGGTGCACCGTAGGTACAATGTGGCTTGGGTCGAACGGGCTATCTGTGGGCCCACGAAGCATTCGGTGTATACCCGGATATAATGACTCTTGCCAAGCCTCTAGCTGGAGGTCTTCCCATCGGAGCTGTACTGGTCACTGAACGTGTTGCCTCTGCCATTAGTTATGGAGATCACGGAAGCACATTCGCGGGTAACCCTCTCGTTTGCAGTGCTGGAATCGCAGTGCTTGACAAAATATCAAACCCAAGCTTCTTATCCGGTGTTAGTGAAAAAGGTCAGTATTTCAAAGATTTATTGGTCGAAAAGCTAGGAAAAAATGGTCATGTTAAAGAAATACGAGGTTTTGGGCTCATCATTGGTATAGAGCTGGACGTACCTGCATCCCCGTTGGTGGATGCATGTCAACAAGCGGGCCTTCTCGTTTTAACGGCTGGAAAAGGAAATGTTGTTCGGATCGTTCCACCGTTGATCATCTCAAAGCAGGAAGTGGATCAAGCAGTTGAGATATTGAAGAACTGTCTTCATGTACTTGATCAAGCTAGTAAAAGTTAGCTGCCATGGCATCTATTAAAGGATTTCTTATTGTGACTTTTTAACTTTTTAATGTAATATATTCATGTAAGCTTTATTTCAACATAGTATGACTATGGAATTTTCTCGGTGTTGGGCTTGAAAGATGCGTCAACTATCAACTATTAAGTGTCTGTATTTTAATATTTCATATGGTTTACACATGTGAAGAGTGTTTCGTGTTCAAATTGAACTTGATAAAATAAGCTTGAATTAATGTAGTTTACATTTGATAATACTCAGAGCTTGACTTGAGTGAGTTGTTGTATAAGTGTTAAAAGAACAGATCACAAGAGAGAACAAAAATGTATTCCAAGGATCAATTTTAGAACATATGTTATTCCAAATTCATTTAAACTCATTAAAAAAGGTGGAAAATAGCTTTCTGAATTTAACAATGATATTTTTTTCTGGGCAGAAGCCGAGAGTAATTACAATTGTGATCCAGAAGGTGATTTATGGGCCAAATTATATGGGTTTTGACAATCGTTGGCCAAGAGAATATTCTGGGCCCAACAGTCTGACTCAATGTTGTTCTGTTTTTATAATTTTTTAAAGGCCCAGGTTATTAGCACCCCTTCTTTTAGGAAATACACCACTTAGCTAATTTTAATATTTTAATATATTTATAAAATGTCAAAATTAACCTTTTTTTCTCTTTTCTCTTTTGATATTATATACACTCCCTTAAAAGCATATATATTTTAACAAATGATGCCCAATAAAAAGAATAAAAATATCCGGAAAGTATCTTGGCCAATCTAAGAAAAAAATTCACATTTTTTCTACTCAAATACGCCGTTTTTCCCCTGAAAATCATGAGTCTAGTTTTCATATATTCTGAAGAAAATTCGAAAAAAAACGTTGAATTTTTTTTTGTAAATTTCGGAAAAAAAATTCGAAAATTTGTATGTTTTTCAAAAAAATTATCCGAAAAGTGTTGTTTTCATATTTTTTTCCCGAAAATGTATAAAAATTTCGGATTTCTTTTTCGAATTTTCACATGTTTTTCGGAAAACCAGGTCCGAATTTTACATGCGCGATCCATTTTTCGATTTAACAAAATTCCGATCATTTCTCGTAGATCCGAGGACTTAAACCCAGAAATAAAAAATTTTGGGTGGCAATTTCATTCATTCTTGGTCAAAACCCATAAATTTTCGTGCAATACCCAATAGATTTGTACATAAATCAACAAAACCCTAAATACATTAATAAATAACCTCTATCTATAATATGAACTTGTGAAGGATGACGTGAGTGCTCAGCGGCGGATCAGCGGTATCGTTCACGACACGATGGGCGCATGAAGCGGACTGGCGACGCTGTGGGTGGTTCGGTGAAAGACGGTTTTCACACATGAGTGCACAACAGTAACACGACTGCGGTGGCTGCTCAATAGGCGGCGGTGGCCATGCGACAGAGAGGTTTTGACAGATGAAGTTTTCAACTTGTCGAGGTGTATGAATTGGACACAACATTTTGATTTTGAATTTCCAAATGGGGAAGGGTTAGAGGGAGGAGGGGTAATTTAGGGAGTACAATTGAAGTGTGTTGATCTTGTGAGGGGTGTACTCATCTAGGTGGTGTATTTTCTAAAGGAGGGGGTGCTAATAACCTGCGCCTTTTTTAAAAGGGCATGTCTTTTACATTTTCAAAGCAAAGTAGTTAATCATTTTCAAATGCTTTTAAGTTTTGAAATTTGTAGGACAAAAAAAAAAAAAAAAATTGTAATTTGTATATTCGTAGAGGTTGATTTCTCATATTCATTTACACCAAAATAATTGTAAAGACATTGGTCCTCCCACCTAATGGGCCCTCTGAGTCACCATAATTTACCACCTCCATCATTCCTGTCGGGCCGGGGGTGGGGGCGAGGGCTTCGCCTTTTTTTTTTTCTACAAGGTTATTGAGAATAATTTAAATCATCAAGTGTACCTACCAATCCCATCACTCACATTTTCTGGTACAACATTTTTCAACTTGTAAAATCAGTGAAAAAATTAAGAATATTAAAAAGAAATATTACTAATATCTACTTTTACATTTTCCCTTGAGCCAAGCAAATTAAAGAACTTGAATATTGAATTTTGTGAATGAAATCTAGCCACGTGCATTATTGATTGTGGCATCGATCAAAAGTCCAAACAAACATTACTAATTTTTACTTTTTAAATAAATGAAAGAAAATGCAAACTTTCGAAAAACTTGAACAAACTTTTGCTATGTGTCATTGCCATATTTAAAAAATACATTTAAATTGCTGTGTATTTTGTATACAAGAAATCTATTCATATAAAAAATATTAATACTGAGTCTAAAAAATAAAATCTATCTATTAATGACCTACAAATCTAAGACGTTACTTAGTATATAAAAATAAAACAAAATTATAAATGAATGAGTTTAATTCCGAGCAAAAAAGAAAAAAATTTTAAAATCATATAAAAAAAATACTAGATGTTAAATAGATTAACATTTTTGGGTCTTTAATTTACAGAATCTATATCTTTCAGATTCTGAAATTAATTATTTTATCTAAAAGTAACACTCCTGTGAACCAAGTTCATACTATGAACTCTAATTCAATGTGACTCATTTTGAGAGATGGATTGACCTCAATTTTTAATTTATTCCAATTTATTAAAATTCTCACATTGTTATTCTAAATATATTCTAAAAACTCACTGTTATACTATTTTTATTAAAACTATCACTGTTATTCTATAAAACTCTCACTGTTATGCTATAAAACTATCACTGTTATGATGTAAAACTATCACTGTAATTCAGAAAAACTCTTACTGTTATTCAGAAAAACTTTCACTGTTATTCTATTAAATAGATATTATACAATGCCAGCGACAACGTTATTAACGAATCAATACATAAACGAATCAATAAACGGTATCCCTACTTTAACAAATTCACCAAAGATTCATCTCAAAACCTTCAACCTTCTCTTCCACACAAGAAATTGCAAATTTAAATATCAGCTAATACATACATTAAATTACCCCTTCTCTTAATCCCCAAATGGAAGCAGAAACAAACAAAACCAGTGCGAATCTAAACTCCGTCGCGAGTTGTCGGTGCTAGTAGAGAGGAGAAGGGAAAGTTTCGTCACTTCCGCTCCGTTTGGCGTTGGGAGAGAGGAGAGGGAAGGTCTCGTCGTGTCCATTCCGTCGCGAATTACCGGCTCTGGGAGAGAGAAAAGAACGAGAAGTTTAGCGCGGGAGAGAAGGGAAAGAGTGGTTCCTGGAGAGAGAATGGAGAGGCAACCCAAATGAAAAGAAAGAATGGCCCTAATAATTTATATCTGACCCGCTTTGTAGTATGTGGGTCAGGTTTGACCCGAGTTCATAGCATGAACCAGGTCTACACAAGTTTTTGTCATTATCTAATTAGGTTACGAATTAACAGTTAATCATTCTCTTCCAGGACAAAGTATATGGTGAACAAGTTTCACGGTAAAACTGGTTAAAAAGTGTGACTTATATTACTAAAAAGTTATGACTCTTTACTATAAATGGTGTGACTTTTTACTATAAATGATATTAGTTATAAAAGTGAAGGGTGTGACTTATATTACTAAAGGACGTGATTTATATTACTAAAGAGTATGCTTGTAAACAAAAAATTCCAATTTCACGATGAACAAGTTTCACAACATATCAACTCTTACTTCCAATCTCAAAACTAAACATATATGCCCTAACTATATATATATATATTTTTTCCGAAAAAATATATTTCTTTATTAATCTCTAGGAACTACTCTCAAATCTATTCTCACCTTTTTTAGCACAATATTTAAGAAAAATATAGATAAAGTAAAGGTATTGTAGGTTATTATAGTGATTATTTGTGACTAAAGTACAATAATAATTAAGTGATGATTGAAGGATAAAAAATAAATTTAATGAACAAATAAATAAGATAAGTGTAAATAAATTTTGTGGACGGTATGTGTGGGTGGGGGAGGGAGCATAAATTTCTTCGAACAAACTGTAAAAAAAATTGGCCCACCATTTATACATGCAATTGAGTACTATCAATTACTTGATTAGTTTTAATAGATCGATCTAATCATAAAACAATAAAGCTAAATATTTTATATGTAAATCCAAGCGAAATTTTATTGGCAAAATACACAAGCAAACTGGAGGATCAAATTGTCCCTTTCACTTCACTCAAAAGATTTACAGTCATAATCAACAGTAAAATAAAACCTATATCTTGCCATCAAAACTGTAAATTCTACGCTCACGAAACCCTAAACTTTCCATCTTTTTCACATTTAATAACAAAATTAATTAAGTCTACCCAAATAGTACAAATTAGGATCATGGTCTTCTCCCATTTTGCACGACAAACATTATATCTTGTAAAAAACATTGGATTTGAGGTTGGATTTTGAGGTCTATTAGCCAATTTTACCAACTATTTTTATTTTTCTTTTTCAATAGTTGTGGCCTCTATTTTTCAAATATTACTATTATGAATATATATTAGTATTGATTCGTCGTGAGAGTTAATAAATCATCGTTTAATATAAAATAAATTTTTGTTCAACAAAAGTTTAAACACATAATACAAATTAATAAATATTCAAAATAATAAATCAATTACACTTATTTTTGATGAAACAAAAAAATGGTTTAATCGAAAAAAAAACAGTTATATCCTTAATGTGACTGAAAAATAGTGATTGCAATTTGCATGCTGTCGTTACAAAATGGAGTATGAATATGTTTTGAAACCTATCTTTTTAGCCTTAATTAATCTGCCTAATTTAATACTCCACGATTGATTGATTTTCTGCTTGTCATTTCATATTTCATACCAAATCTATCTCTATATACGTTTACGGTTTATCAATTAAATATGTAGTAGGATTTCTCACGTCAATATTAAGGCAAATTATAGGGTGAACAAGTTTTACGGTGAAATTGGTTAAAAGTTTTTACTAAAGAGTGAAATTTTTTACTCTAAAGGGTGTGACTTTTTAATATATATTACTCATAAAAGTGAAGGTGTGACTTTTTACTATAAAGGGATGTGAAGGGTGTTTTTAAAAGAGTATAAAAAAAAAATATTTCTCATAAAAGTTTTCAAACATTCCAACTATAATATTAACTGGATAAATTTTGTGAAAAATAGGCGTATGAGCATATTTTATAGAAGTAAATTTTAAATTTAATTTTAAATTTTAAACTATAATAAAACTTGATTTTCATAGCATAGGTCCGTCCGTCCTAAATTGAGTCTCAAAACAAACCTACCCTTCGGTACCTTGTGAAGTTTTTTATTTGCTCCTTGCACAAAAAATTAAAGAGTATAGGATAAAATGTATAAATAGAGGTGTGATAGTTCAGAGAAAAAATATATTTAGAGATAACATATTATTTTTTGAACAATTCCAACTATAATATTAATAAATGGATAAAAATTTGAGAAAAACATTTACTTTACATTAAAAGAAAATATTTTTTTTTTTAATCGATATGAAATTTTTGTTGAATTTTAAATTTAATTTTAAAAACTTTTAAACTATAATAAAACTTGATTTTAAAAAATAGATAGATTCCGTTTTAAACCAATGTGTTGTCCTAAATTGAGTCTCAAATAAGAACGTAAAGCGATAAACCTAGTGGTTCAAAACTTCGACCCTTCGGTACCTTGTGAAGTTTTTTATTTGCTCCTTGCAAAAAAAATTAAAGAGCATTACATTGTGAAGTTTTTTATTTGCTCCTTGCACAAAAAATTAAAGAGTATAGGATAAAATGTATAAATAGAGGTGTGATAGTTGAGAGAAAAAATATATAATTAGAGATAACATATTATTTTTTGAGTGATAATTGGTTGAGTCGTTGAGATAACATGAATAAATGAGATAAAAATTAGAGATTTTGGCAACATTTACTTTACATTAAAAGAAAATATGAAACTTTTTTTTTTTATCGGGATATGAAATTTTTGTTGAAGGAAATTAAATAAATGAATAGATTCTCACCATCTCTATAAGTTCGAACTTTTAAATTCTTCGACTTGGCCTCGGTAATTTTTTTCGGGTCACACCTCATGGTATGAGATTTCTTCTTTGCTGATCGGATCGACTCTTAGGCAACACATCTTTAGATCAACATATCGGGATAAATCGGTCATCATATCGGGTTAGCATATCGGTTTATCATATCTCGATCCTCGGGTTCGATTCCCATTCTCTTACGATTTTTGGCTTTAGCTTTTCTTCACTTTTGAGCACTCCAACTCATCCATTTAAAATGTCCACATCTACTCGTTGAGTTCCCCTCAACTTGTTCCTCCCCTCCCAAACTTGTTATCTGTAATTAGCTTCAATAACACAAGTTGATAATGTTTTGACATAATTCATCAAAACTAAAATATCCCAACAAATAGATTCTCACCATCTCTATTTTAAATTAAATTTTTTCAAATGAGAGCTTAGGCTCGAATTGATTCTCAAGCACTCCACCCATTTAAAATGTTTATCCCGAAACATCTATTTTGGCAAAATGAGAAAATTAAATAAATAAATTGGTTTATCTGGAACATCTATTTTGAAAATGATTAGATTTTTTTTTTTTATTCATTTAGAATCTTTACAATCTTTTATTCAATTGTAACCTATACTATAATTGATCAATTGCTGCTTAAAATATAATATATATAGATTGTAATTGGATAAAAAATTTATACAATTTGTAAGTTGATAAAAAGTGAAATTTTCTCTATATATGTTTATTAATTTGCAAACATGTACAATGATTTTTTATCGACTTGCAAAATGCACATTTTATTTATCAATTTTATAGTATAAATTGAAATCAGATTAAAAGATTATACAGATTATAAAATATTAATAAACAGATTATAATTCATACATAAGTTTGCTCAGACTTTAAATGGGAGGATCAGTCAGCGAATGAATGGTGAATTATAATTTTCACAAATTAATTGATCCCAGCACTGAATACTTGAGTTGTAGATAAAAAAATTATAGGAGTGTTTTATAAATTAATAATTACCCTATTTTTTCATCTATAAATTATGGAGCTCATATGTCTCTCCTCACACTCGAGAAAAAAAATGAAGTTTGACCATCTCTTACAAACCGTCCCTTTCTTCCCCACTCCAGAACTGTACGAACTGCACCAATGGCCCCATTTCCCTCCAATTCTCACTTCATCCTCACTTGTATCAGATCATCAAAACCCGCCTCGCATTCTCGACGGAATCGCCGCCGTCGTCGGCGAATCCGTCCTCTTCGGGGCCTCTCCCTCTCCAACTGCAGGCACCGCAGAGAAGCTAAACAGAGACAAGAGCTACAGGGGCGTGAGAAGGCGGCCGTGGGGGCGGTGGTCGGCGGAGATACGCGACCGCGTGGGTCGGTGCCGCCACTGGCTCGGCACGTTCGACACGGCGGAGGAGGCGGCGCGTGCCTACGACGCGGCAGCGCGGCGGTTGAAGGGTTCGAAAGCCAGGACCAATTTCCCGATCCCTCCGGTTCTTCCAATCGAGCCTTGTGATTATAAATAAGAAAATTAGGGTGTGTAAACGGAAATGTTCGGTTGTGACAATATTGTTGTTTTTTAGCATCATTCGTACTAAATGGCTTAGTTATCTTGGTTTGTTATAAATTGAATTAGGGTTTTTTTTCTTATATTTGACGATTATGGCAATATTGTTGTTTTCATCAGTACTAAATATTAGTTAGTGTAGTTATAATTACTCTTTTTTTTTTTCGGATAAAACACTTGTTAAAGAACAATTCTTCACAAAATTCATCGCTCAACTTATAACTCCCATACTCCAATTCGTTCCCAAAGGGAATCGAACTTGGGTCTATTACTCAATCGAGGAGCCAAACGGTGGTTTAATTACTAATTAAGCAAAGCCCCCGGTTCCCACTAGTTAGGGCTCTTGCTCTTTTGCCTTAGTAACACTATCATGTAATGTGATGTATGGATTTAGCCAAAAACTAAGACGGTCTAGTATATGACATTTTGTTTATTACATGTATATTACTTTCCATGTTCCATTTTTTTGTTTAGGATAATCTTTTGTAAAAGTTGGTCATGGTGAAATTATTAACTAATTTTATATTATTACTATTTATAATATAAGTCATATATACCTTTAATATCACGAATGTGGTGTCCGTTATAAAATAAACTTGAAGCCCAATTCCCTAACGGGACGAGCTAAGGATCCACCTCGGCATAATTAGAGAGTTCGTATGGCCTTGGGGATCGACCCTCACCAAGCTCTCCAAGCGAGTTTATTGGTCCTGATGCTAACGAGTTTCACACGTGTATGGGGGGGGAATACACGTGTTCAGTGATTTTAAAAACTTTTCTTTCACTGAGGTCAGATGGGTCAGGTTATCCTGATGATTTGGCCCTGAGAAACACAGATTGCCCTGAGTCAAAGTTTACTGAGACAATAATCCTGAGCTGCTTTCAGAAGCTTCAGATTAGCCCAACTGAGCCTGAGTTTTATCAGAGATCCTGAGGCGCTTGGATCAGATAATTATCTTACTGAACCCTCAGTAGAGTTAGTTCAGTTTGGTAACTATATGTTCTAGCTACTCAAGTGTGCGTAATGGTTGGCCCTATGTTTATACTCGTTTTAGCTTTGCTGAAAATCTTCATTTTAATAAAACAATGATTAAGGCTGTGATCAGTTTGATGCAAGTTCAGTGGATTGGTTCCAACTGAATATCAGTGAACTATGCTTTCAGTGAAAAACATCCAACAGATAATAATGCAGTACAGAAAGCAAAACAACACAGCAATTATAGTGGTTCAGAGACTCAAGCTCCTACGTCCACTCTCTCTGACCTTCAGAGAAATTCCTTAACCACTTCCTAAAGCTTTCTGGCTAACTCACTGTAGCTTACTCATTTTTTCTACAATGAGTTTTCTGGCTAACTCACTGCAGCTTACTAACTCAAACACACACAAGTGTTCAGACTACCACAAGTAGCTTACTAACTTCTTCTCTAGAGTTTTCTGGCTAACTCACTGTAGCTTACTAACTCTTTACAACTCAAACTCACCAACAAAACACACACAAACTACCTTACAAAGGGTTTGGGTTTTGGGTTGGTTTCCAACTAGGATGATAAATCCTTTACAATAAGAACAATGCAAAGGCTAGGATATCTCTACTAAGCTTTGGATATTTCTTATCAATCTAGGCTTAGTGAATGAACTCTCTCCAATGTGAAACACTTGGGAAATTCTAGGTTTTTCGAGTGCTTTAATTTGCAATAATACGAATGAGCTCTTGAGTTGCTTTCAAATTTCCCGTGACCTCTCAATGTAAAGGGTCACTAGTATTTATAGGCAACTTCACCAAGGTCACTCTTGAAAAACTATCTGTTGGAGGAGATAACTTCATGAGTTTCCTCTTATGGTATTTGATGAACGGCTATATTTAGGGTTTGAATACTCCCTTGAATATTTTAGGAAATATGCATTCATGTAGCCAATCACCAATTTTTGCAGTCTTGAACATAGTACTACTGACATGATTCAGTGACCTGTCGCTTTCAGTGTCAGTAAAGTACAATGTTGTCTTCCTCTGATTGGTTCTTGTCTTCAGTAAATGTAGACAAACATAACGGCTCTTTTTGGTCAATCTCTCTGAATGAGATAACCTTAAACAACACTTAGACTTAGTTCCTTTTGTCTGCATATGAATGTCTTGGGCAATATTTATTTTTCTGAATATTTGCGTTTTTCTCAATTTTGTAGTCTTCAGATAGATATTATTCAAATACTCGAACATTTAGGTTATCTCGAGTATTCAAATCTTCTTGAAGTCTTCATTAACTCTTTGGGGTTTTGATTATGTACGTCTTCATTATCTTACGAGTCTTGATGTCTTACGAGTCTTGATGTCTTGAGTCTTGATGACATCTTGAGTCTTGATGTCTTCAATGACATCTTTTGAGTCTTGATGACTTCATTAGTCTTGACATCTTGATTCTTGATGTTTCTTGATGATTTCTTGATCTTGAGTCTTCTTGATTTCTTCAACAACTTCTTGAGTCTTGATTTTCTTAAGCAACTTAATGAGTCTTGATTTCTTGACTTCTTGAGTCTTGATTTTTCTTGAAAACTCTTGAGTCTTCAATTTCTTGAGAAACTTCTTTAGTCTTGAATCTAACTTTGATCTATATCTGACTATACATAGTGCGAGATAACTTCTGAACACTCTATCTTTTGAATCGACTCAGTCTATCAAGATTATCTTGAACATGTCATACTTAGGGGTTTTGGGATCTAATCAAAATCTCTTTATTAAATTCATCTCCCAACAATTTCCCCATTTTTGATGATGCCAAAACCATCTTGTTAAAAAAACCTAACCTATACTCAGGTTTCAGTTTTTCTATTACAATCCAAAATGACAATTTTTCCAAACAATTTCAAAACATAAGGCATATCAAACATAAAAGACATGTAAAAAGATAATGAGATATTATCTTTGAGCATAAAGATAAAATTTTCATTGATGTAAGATCAGAGTTACAAATTACAATGAAAATCAAAAACAAAAAACAGAAGTACAAAATCTTCAATCTTCTTCAACTTCATCCTCTGGCACTTCCAGGTTGAACATCCCATAGTATCTTTTCTTCAATTCATCCCTTGCTTTGATGATATCAGGGTTGTTTCCTGTTAGGCCTAGTTGGATGACATATTGAGCAATCTCCTGAAAAATGGCTGTCTCATTCACATAACCATTCTCAAGTCTTGGAGCTGGGTAAGTATATGGACCAGGGGCAACTATCTAAGTATTTCCTTTATTTGCCAAGTTGATCCAACTTTGCAGGTACTTAGGATAAAATGTTAATAAGTACTCAATGAAGGCTTCATTCATATCCGAGCTGCTCCCCCTCCATTCCCTCAGAATCTCATAATAGAACCAGAAGGTTCTCTTGATTTCCTCCCACGCATCATTGAACTGAATAGGCATCCATTTGTCAATGTGTGGCCATTTCTGAGCTTTCTCTGTACCTCTCCTCTTGCTCAAAAACTTCTTGAAACCACTTCTTTTTTTCTGCTCTTCTTCTTTCTTTTTCCTGATCACAGGAACACCTGATACAAAAGCAGCATTCTTCTTCTCTTTTTCAACTTGAAGGGTTTTCAGAGCTTTCTTAGTATTGAAGACTTCTTTTTCAGCTTCTTCCTCAAATTCTTCAAAATCAATTATCAATTTCCTCTGAGTAGACTTAGAAGCTTTAGCTCTTTTCTTCTTCTCTTGCTCTACAAATGCCACAGCCTTTTTCTTTCCAGGTTTGACTTGCTCTTCACCGGCTTGGCTTGTTTCCACCATCCTTCTATCACTCAGTTTCTCAGAAATTACTTCCTGAATAGTTTGCTCAGAAGTTTGAGTCTAGATAGGTTCTTCAACTTCTTTGAACTTGAGCTTCTCAGTGGCTTCCACTTCTTTTAAGGCATCAACAATTATTTTTTCTTCAGCTTCTTTCTGAGCCTTTCTCTTCAAGGTTTGTGCCAACAACTCACTTAGTTTGCCACCAGGCCTTTCCCCCTTTTTGGCACCATACCTTGGAAGAAGTTGAGAGAGTGCAATATCCATATGATATTGCTCTTTGCTTATACTTCGCACTTCCCCTGCCAACTGATCGTGCTCATCTTCTAGCCTTCTCATGTGATTTTTAGCTACTGAGAACTCTTCAGAAAGAGGTGCAAACTGATATGAGAAGACATTTTGCATCATCTCTGTCCTCTTGGTCATGAGCATAGAGCCCATTTCCTCTACAACTGTCTTGATCATTAGATCATTCTTCTCAACCAGCTTTGCTTCTAGATAGGCTGTTCTTTCCTGATACATCTGCTTCATCTCTGCATTGAGCTCAGTTTTGACTACATCAACCTTTCCTTCCAAGATAGTCATTTTATCAGCAAGAGATGTTTGTAGTTGCAGGATGTCTGAAGATGAACTCAAATTTTCTAGCTTCTGAGATTGGCTTGCCAAGGTTTCTTCAATTTGAGTCACTTTCTCCACCATTGGCACCACCTTCTCCAATTTGTCCAATATAGGACTGAGATCAATCTCTGGAGTGTATACAACTTTTTCCACCTGAGCTGGGTGCTCCACCTGAGCCTCAGTCTGCATATCAGACATAACAAATTTAAAGATAGGAACTTCAGTAGCTTTGGCATAATGTTTAATAGTGCCAAAAGATACCTGAAGAGTGCTAACTTCAGTCTGAGGATGTGAGATATCAGTCTGTCCAGCATCAGTTTCCTTCTCCATCTGAGATTGCTTTTCAACATCATCTTGATCTCTATCTTGATCCTCATCTCCTTCTGGATTTAAAGAACTGGAGGCATCAATATTAGCTTCCATTCTCTCAGCCACCTTCCTCTTGACTAGCTCATCAAAATTAGCATTTTTCATTCTGAGCTTTGTCTTCCTGAATCCACAGAACTCTGTCAGAACAACAGTCTCAGCATTCCACCAGTCCTCTCCTTTGAAGGAGGCTATATTCAACATCTCTGGAAGAGTCTGATTCAGGATGTACACAAAGTGGTTACGAAGTCCGAAGAGATCCCGAATGTCGGATATATGCGCCATTTCGGGTATCTGCCCAGATGAATCGTTCACCTTTGCTCCCATTCGGTTTTCTTCTCTTCTCCTTCTTCATCTTTGGACTCTCAGGATCAGTAGGATCAGATTGCAAGAGTTCAGGTGCTGATGGATCGAAAAATGGTTCACTCAGGAGCGCATCCAAATTCAGCAGTTCCTGAGGTTCAGACTGATCTGAGGTCTGAACATGTATCTCTTCAGTAGGAACCTGAGGTCCCTTGAAGATTTCCTGAGAAATTTTATCTGAGCTCAGAGAAGTTCCGAGTACCTCAGATAAAACTTGTTCCTCAGTTTCTTGATCTTGAGCAATTGTCACAACCTGAGCCAGAACCTGCAGTGGAGATTTCAGTCCTTGCTGGCCTTCCGGTTGGATTTCCTCAGTGTCACTGACCTCCTCCTCAGTAATAGTTTGAAGTTTTCTGCGTTTCTGAGGGGCTAGTGTTTTCTTCTTCAGAGATTCTCCTTTCTCTCTTTTCACTTCCATCAGGGTCTTCCCCCTGGCTTGTTGGGCTTCAACATCTCCTTCTTCAACGGTCTCCTCCTGAGACTTGGAGCTTTTCTCTTTCCTTCCTTTCAAAGTCTTCTTTGTTGTTTGTGGCTTGAACAAGATTTTTGACTTTGGAAAGGATGAGGAATTGGCAAAGATATCCTCTTCTTCTCTGCACATTTCTAAGATATATGCAATCTTGGTTGCATGTAGGATCTTCCCTTTAACAACAACAGACCCATTCACCTTATGAACTTGCTTAGCTTGATCACTCACCACTTTGATTAAATAGTGTAACCAGTTGAATGCAGTGGTGGGTGAATCTTCAATCGCCGCCATTAACCTCAACTTAGGCTTGCTTATTTGTTCAAAGCTGCCAGACCGACTCATGATGCATTTACTTACAATTTTCAGCAATACTCGTTATTTATGCTTCAAATGCCTTTTATTCAGAGTAGCTTCGAACTTAACTGGATGCTCTGCAATTCTATCTAGATATTCTTGCTCCCTACCCATCATATATACTGTAGGGTCTTCACCTCTATCGCTTAATTCATATATGACATTAAGGTTCTTAGGAATAATATACAATTCCCTAACAAAATCCACATACTTTGAACTATGCTCTAAATGCGATACAGTAATCTACGATTCTATACAATCCTCATAATCTAATTTCAAATTAGAGATAAACTCTATTACCTCTTTTGCGTATTCTGCCTCTGGTTGATTCGCAACCAGGCAAGTAAGCTTTGCCAACCGAATCATATGTAACGCTCCCTCTTCGTGAGTTGCGTTTGATGAGCTTTCGAGAGATACAACGTATTCATACCAAGGTTTGATAGAGATGGCAAGCTTATCGTATACACAAAACGTCATTTTTGGAGAATTTTTGTGAAGGATTTTGAGAAAGATGATAATTTCTGGGCAATTGAGAGTTTTTGAAGAAGAGTGTTTGAAGATGAAGGCTTTTGGAATCGGGCTTTGAAGGAAATTCTTCAATACATATATAGGATTTTGATTTGTTGAAAATCGCATAGATGAAGAAATCGACGGTCGAGATTAAACACCGACTAAATCGGGTATATGAAAGGATGATTTCACAAATATTAAGCCGCCAATTTATCCCTATTGGTGATTAATGAACAATGCATTTAATTACTGTTCCTGCAGACCATTGACTTTCTTCGGATTTCAAAGGTCCCGCCCAAATATTCCTTCAGGTGTTTTGTTATTTATTGCCAATGATTACTGAGATTCAATTAGATAATAAATGTGTTGCATGAGTCAATACTTCTTCAGACTAATTTCCTCCATCAGTCTTACTGAGTTTTGACCTTGATAAAATGTTAGTATAATATCGAAAATCGAAAGGGTCAAGATAATCGAACTTGAGGTCGAATCGAGATCAAGATAATATCGAGTAATCGATCTTCTTGAAATAACTGAGTTTCCCAAGACTCAATGTTCAGTACTCTCAATTTCATCCTGAGTTTCTCAGTAAAACATCTGAGAAAACTTCATGCATCTGAAAACCTTCAATTTTTCAGATTTGCTTTATTCACCTGGATCCAACATACCTAATTTAACTGATAGTTCCTGAAATCTTGATTCAGTCAAAGGTTTAGTCAAGATATCAACTCTCTGCTTTATCAAGATGAATTTTCTCCATTCTGATGTCTTTCTTCTCAACATGATCTCTGATGAAGTGATGTCTGATATCAACATGCTTACACCTGGTGTGCAATACCAGATTTTGTGTAATAGCAATTGCACTATTATTATCACAAAATATTGGTACTTCATTGGCTATAATCTTATAATCCCTCAATTGTTGTCTGAGCCAAAGAATCATGCCACAACAACTTCCCTCGCAGCCGTGTATTCAACTTCAAGAAGATCGGTTGCTCATTTGAGGTTTGTTTCTTTGAAAACCATGATATCGGTTTACTTCCAAGAAATTGATAAGTTCCCTGTGGTAGACTTCACAATTCTACATCCTCCATAATCAAGATCCCAATAACCAAGCAATTCAAGGTTATCATCAATGGATACCATAATCCTCTATTCACAAAGGCCCTTAAGATATTTCTGAATATTTTTTGGCGACTTCCATGTGACTAAACCTTAGATTAGCTTGGTATCTTGCACATATCCCAACAACAAATGTTATATCGCCCTACTTGTCGTGAGATAAAAGCGGGATCCAATGATCCTCTATAATCGATTGTGATTTATTGATTTGCCTTCGTGATCGAGATCCATCTTGTAGTTAGTATTCATAGGAATTCTAACTGCATTGCAATTCTGTACACCATACTTTGCAATCAGATCTCTAGTGTATTTTGCTTGATTGATGAAAATTCCTTTCTTAGTTTGTTTCACCTGAAGTCCAAGAAAGAAATTCATCTCCCCCATCATTGACATCTCAAACTTTCCTTTCATCAGGGTAGAAAAATTTTCACACAACTGATGATTTGGAGATCCAAATATGATGTCATCTACATAAATCTGAACAAGTAAAATGTATTTCCTATCTTCTATCCTGAACAAAGTCCTATCAACAGTTCCTTTGATAAAACCATGGTCAGTAAGAAACTGAGAAAGGGTATCATACCATGCTCGGGGTGCTTGCTTAAGACCATACAAGGCTTTCCCGAGTCTGTAAACTTGGTCATTTTGTCTGAAACCAAGAGGTTGTTCTACATAAACCTCTTCCTTAAGCACACCATTCAGAAATGCACTTTTCACATCCATTTGATAGACTGTGAATTTCATGTGGACAACATATGCAAGAAACAATCTGATGGCTTCTAGTCTTGCAACAGGTGCAAAGGTTTCATCATAATCCAAGCCTTCTTCTTGGGAATAACATTGTGCAACTAGCCTTGCCTTGTTTCTTACAATGTTGTTGTTTTCATCTCTCTTATTCTTGAACACCCACTTAGTTCCAATCACATTGTGCCTATTAGGTCTATCCACTAGCTCCCAAACTTCATTCCTTGAGAACCGATCCAAAGCTCTTCTTGCATAGCAAAGAATCCAAAATGAATCTTGTAGAGCTTCTTCAATCTCGATGAGTTTCTTTTTCGATAGGAAGCGTTGGAACAAATCACTTTCTCCATGGAACCTTCTTGTTTTGACACCATCCGATATATCACCCACAATCGACTTTTTAGGATGACTATCCAACCATTTTCTCTGGATGTTCCCCCTTCAAAGAGTATCCTCAACATCAAAAATGTTAGGTTCGGGTAGTTCATTAAATTCAGGAACAACAGAAAAGAGAAAGAGAATCATCTTCCTCGTGGAAATTCTATTCGAACATTGTCGAGACATTTGTTCCCCTTTGGTTGATAGATTCAGAGATTGCCTCACCGTGACCACATCTTCATCGACATTAAATACCCGAGTCCGAATCTGTTGTATGTTCGTGTTGGTCGATTCGAGCAGGTTGGCTTTCTTTTCAAAGGAGAATTTCCATCCCGAGTCTCACCATCCCGAAGTTTTTCCATCCTCGAACTTCTTTGTCTTCGAGTCCGATTCACTCCATTCATAGAAAGTGACCGACTTCTTCTTTTCGTGTTAAGAGGATGTTTTATCATTCTTTTTCAGCTAAGTCCGTGATTCTCTTGGTCGGTTCTCTCCGAAGTCATGTTCCCTTTTTTCCGAACACAAGTAGATTCATCAAAAACAACATGAGGTGTTTCTTCCACAATAAGAGTCCTACAAATGTAAACTCAAGGCTTTACTAACTTCGAAATATCCTAAGAATATCCCTTCATCGCCTTTGCTATCAAAAGTTTTCAACCCGATCTTTACCATTATTGTGTATGAAACACTTGCAACCAAACACACGAAAGAAAGAAAACAAGAGGCTTCCTTTCATTCCACAAAACTCATATGAAGTTTTTCCTTGGTTCTTGGTCAAGATGGATCTGCTTCGAGAGTAGCATGCGGTGTTGATAACCTTCAAATAAAATCTCTTAGGAATATCACCTTCAAGAATCATTGTCCTTGCAGAACTTCTTTCGTAGTCCTATTTCTTCTTTTTCAAAGAACACCATTCTCATTGTGGGGTCCTTGCAAAATGATATTTCATGAGCTATTCCATTTCTTTGCACAATAATCGATATAATATGATTGATAAACTCGGTTCCTTTATCCGATCCGATTTTGACCACACTCAGATTCTTTTTTTCAAGATTGAACCTTTTCAATGAGTTCAGACGATTTTTGTTCGAGTCTCTTTCTTCTTGAGTAAGAATATGACCATGTGTATCTAGAGTAGTCATCAACTACCACAAGTGTGTATTTTCGCCATTAGTGCTCCACAGTGTTCTTGGACCAAAGAGATCCATATGTAACAGTTTGTAGTATTATATCGATAGAAACATCTACTTTGCTTTTGAAAGATGCTCGATTTGTTTTCCTTTCCGACAAGCATCACATACATGTTCTTTTCATGAACACTTCATTTGGTAACCCCTTACAAGTGCTAATCTTGCAAGTTTGTTCGTGGTTTTGAAGTTTAAGTGATTCATTCTTTTTGTGCCACAACCAACCGGGTATCGATTGGAACTTTTTGCAACCAAACTTGTATCTTTAGGAGTTGAACTCCAATCAAGAAGATACACATTTCTTTTTCTAGTACCCGGTCAAGAAAATTTTTACGTAAGTATTGTCTTTCACATAACATAAGTTCTTTGAGAACTCAACGCTGAATCCTTTGTCACAGAATTGACTGATAGAAAGCAAGTTATGCTTTAGACCAGACACATATGAAACACCATGGATATGAATAGAGTCAACTTCAAGAATTCCATATCCTTCAGTTTGTCCTTTGGAATTGTCTCCAAATGTGATCTGAGGGTCTTTTTGCTCAACATAGTAAGTGATTAGTTGTTTATATCCCGTCATATGTCTTGAACATCCACTATCCGTGATACCATACAAATAGAGCCAATTCATTTCCACTCATCGCTATGTTGTATTCATTCACTTTCAAAGGTGCCTTTTTTTCATTTCAGATCGGTTCTTCTAGTACCCATTTGGTGTAGGGTCCTACCAGGTTAGTTGTACCTTTTGGAACCCAAATCTGCCTAACAACTCTAAATACTTTAGAGTAGCTGATTTGTCTCCCATAAACATCTACATACACATTCACCACCCTAGGTGCCTTGGCAATATCCGGTGTATGAGTGCCAAATTTTAGCATGAACATGAGCCTTAGAGTTCTTCTTGGGTTCAGGCCTTTTGTACAAGTGCCTTAGCTTTTGTGCAACTGGTCTCTGTCTCTGTTGAATTGGGTTCAGGAAACCTTTACCCTTAGGCAAGTGGGGTTTGGGTTGCCTGTACTGAAATTGGGGTCTTTCAGTAATCCGAGGACTTGGTCTTTTCAGTTGAGAATATCTCTGCTGAGTGTTTCTCTTCTGAAAATTCCTCTGATGGTTCAGTGCAGATCTCTTTAGGTTGGTATTCTTAGCCTGAGGCTTTGAAGTACTGGCCTGAAGATTTCCTACTGAGTGTTCAGGTTTTCTAGCCTTTTCCTGAGGTCTGGGCTTTCTTCCCTGAACCTTCAGTTTTTCTGAAACCATAGGTCCTTTACCCTTGTCTAAAACTCTGGGCAGTTCTTCAGTAAGAAGATAGATGCCACTTGTTTAACAAAGACAGTCTTGGTGCTACTAGAAGCAGCACTCAGAAGACCTTGTGAGGTTCTCCCTGGAATGTATCCCAATCCAGCTTTTATAGTTGCAGGTCTTTGATAACTCTGAATTTCACCTATCACTTTAGATGCAGAATTCAATAGAGCTAGCTTTCTCTGCACACTATCCTCACATTTGTTTAGAGTTTCATGCTTCTCAAAGAGGTCATTGAACTCAGTTCTGATAAGCTGAATCTCTTTAGTGGATTTCTCTAATTTTTCATTCAGGATCTCTATCACCTTCTCTTTTTCTGAGAGTTGTACTTTCAGAACATCTAGTTCATTAGTAGTTCCCATCAATTGAGAAGTGATCTCAGCATTTTTAGAGTCTTTCCACTTCAGATTCTCAGCAGTCAGTTCCTTGTTCTGCTCTTGAGTTTCAGTGAGAAGTTCTTGTAACACATAATAGTCCTTCATAAGATTCTCAAATGAATCAATCAGGTCAAAGTTACTGTTTACAGTTGAACTTGAGAACTCATGTGCTTGTGTAGGAGCAACAACAGAGATAGAAGAATTTATCTCCTCTACTGACCATAAGAGCAGATATCATCACCGGCCACTATCTGAGAAAATCTCATCTGAGGAACTGGAACCTTCTTCAGAATGTTCTTCTTCCTCAAAGAATCATAGCTTTCTTCTTGGAGAACTTCTTGTCTCTCTTGGCTTGTCTTTCTTTTCTTTCTTTAGCTTTTCATTCGGGACATTCATATTGAAAGTGACCTTTCTTCGACAAATAGTAGCATCTGTTGGCATCATCATCCTGATCACTTTCCTCCTTGGTCTTGGAGTCCTTCTTTTTGGATGAGGATCCTTCAGCTTTCTGGTCTTTTCTTTTCTCAGTATATTTGTCCTCAACTTTTGAGTCTCTCTTGTACCTGTGATTCCTGTAATATTTCTTATATTTCCCCATCCGCTATTGAGTCTTTCAAACCTCCTTGCCATCAAGATTAGCTTATCCTCCCGCTTCATCCCGATTTTTTGGCAAGTGAGTTCTCGAACTCTCTAGACTTCTGAGTTTTCTCTTTTTTCGGCTTTGAAAGCCACATTCTTTCTAGATGAAGAATTGTCTTTCTTTGTCCGATTTCTTAGATTTCTTGTCAATCACAAACTCATAAGCTTTCAGCCTCGGAAAAAAACTTGTTGATATGTCATGGAATCAATATTTTTGGTGTTTTCAATCACCACAAAGATGTATATCTCATTTCTTAGATAATCCTCTAAGAATTTTCAATTACCACTTCTCTCTCTGTGGGTATCTTTTCCCAAGAGCACTCGGATCATTCATGATACTAGTGGAATCGACCTCAAGTTTGTCAATGGATTCACTATCTTCCATTTCAAAGCTATCAAACTTTCCAATAGCAAATGAAAGTTTGTTTTCCTTAATATGATCTCGTGCCTTGACACATAACAACAAGTGTGTCCCATATTTCTTTTCATAGTTTCACAAAGGAGAAATCATCCCCATAACACCATCATCAATTGTGCTATACAAAGTATCTTTAGCAATGTAGTCAAGATTGACTAACTTTCTCTCATCGAGTAAGTTGATCATCGATTTTGGAAATTCATTTCGATCATTCCTCTCGAGATCGTTGATTCTCGATTCACAACAAAAATTTGAATGGTCCTTCCGTAAACCACTCTCCACATTCTTTCATGTTTTGAATACGAGATGAGCCTGCATTCTCAATCTCCATAGATCATAGCTCTCAACAGAGAACATAGGAAGTTTCTTAGAAGGCATGATGATCGAGCCTTGTAAGATATCGAAGAAATGTATCTATTCAAGAGACCACCAAAGTCTTTCAAATAGAAATAGATTATGGCTACCAAAGCAAGTGGTCAAATTGAACCACCGCTTCCTGATACCACTTGTTGGTCCCGGTAGCATCGAGTCTCACACGCGTGTATGGGGGGGAATACACGTGTTCAAAGATTTTAAAAACTTTTCTTTCATCAAGGGTCGACGGGTCGTTATCCTCGACGATTTGCCCCGAGAAGCACAGATTGCCTTGAGTCAAAGTCTCATCGAGACAATGATCCCGAGCCGCTTTGAAGCTTCAGATTAGCCCAATCGAGCCTCGAAGTTTTATCGGAGATCCCGAGGCGCTGGATCGATATAATTATCTTATCAACCCTCAAGAGAGTTAGTTCGGGCTTGGTAACTATCTGTTTCTAGCTACTCAAGTGTCTAATGGTTGGCCCTAAGTTTATACTTCGCTTTTAGCTTTTGTTGAAAATCTTCTTTCAATAAAACAATGATTAAGGTTGTGATCGGGTTTGATGCAAGTTCGATTGGTTCCAACTGAATATTAGTGAACTATGCTTTCAAAGGAAAAACATGCAAATGTATAATAATGCAAAGACATAAATCAAAAACAACACAAAGAATTATAGTGGTTCGTAGACTCAAGCTCCTACGCCCCACTCTCTCGACCTTCAGAGAAATTCCTTAACCACTTCCTAAAAAGCTCTTCGCTAACTCACTCAGAAGCTTACTCACTTTTTTCTACCTTGAGTTTTTGGGTCGACTCACTGCAGCTTCTTACTAACTCAAACTCAAACACACACAAGTGTTCGCACCACCACAAGTAGCTTACTAACTTCTTCTCTAGAGTTTTAAAATTTTGGCTAACTCACTCAGAGCTTACTAACTCTTTACAACTCCAACTCACCAACAAAATACACACAAACTACCTTACAAAGGGTTTGGGTTTTGGGTTGGTTTCCGATCAGGATGAGATATCCTTTACAATAAGAACAATGCAAAGGCTAGGATATCTCTACTAAAGCTTTGATATTTCTTATCAATCTAGGCTTAGTGAATGAGCTCTCTCCAATGTGAAACACTTGGGAAATTCTAGGTTTTTCGAGTGCTTCAATTTGCAATATCTGAATGAGCTCTTGAGTTGCTTTCAAATTTCCCGACCTCTCAATGTAAAGGTCACTAGTATTTATAAAGTAACTTCACCAAGGTCACTCTTGAAAACTATCCGTTGGAGGAGATAGCTTCATGAGTTTCCTCTTATGGTGTTTGATGAATGACTATATTTAGGGTTTGAATACTCCTTTGCATGTTTTAGGAAATATGCATTCATGTAGCCAATCACCAATTTTGCAGTCTGGAACATAGTACTACTGACATGATTCGATGACTGTCACTTTCAAAGGTCGATAAAAAGTACAGATGTTGTCTTCCTCGATTGGTTCTTGTCTTGATAAATGTAGACAAACATACCGCTTTTTTGGTCAATCTCTCTGAATGAGATAACCTTAAACAACACTTAGACTTAGTTCCTTTTGTCTGCATATGAATGGCTTGGGCAATATCTATTTTTCTGAATATTCACGTTTTTCTCAGTTTTGTAGTCTTCAAATAGATATTATTCAGTGCCTCAGAACTTTCAGGTTATATTTTAGTATTCAATTATCTTCATCGAAGTCTTCGATAACTCACTGGTCTTCGATCTTCTTCGTGTCTTGATATCTTCCCAGTCTTCGCGTCTTCGAGTCTTCATGTCTTCCTCGAGTCTTGATTTATCATAAACTGAGTCTTGATGTCTTCGATTGACATACTTTAGTCTTCAAATGACATACTTAGTCTTGATGTCTTGATGACATACTGAGTCTTCATTGACATACTGAGTCTTTAGTTTCTTGATTACTTAACATTCGAGTCTTGATTATTTTCATCGAGTCTTCGTTTCTTGAAGAACTTACCGAGTCTTCAATTACTTCTTGAGTCTTGGTTTCTTGAAGAACTTCTTTGAGTCTTGATTCTTTTTCTTGAGTCTTTCATTTCTTTCAAGAACTTATCGAAGTCTTCGAAATTTTTCTTGAAAACTTATCGAAGTCTTCCTCGTTTCTTGAAAACTTACTGAGTCTTCAGAATCTAACCTGATCTATATCTGCTGACTATACATGGTGCAGATAACTTCCTGAACACTCCATACTGAATTCTGACTCAGTCTATCAAGATTATCCTGAACATGTCATACTCAGGGGTTTTGGGATCTAATCAAAATCTCTTTATTAAATTCATCTCCCAACTGAGTTGTTTCAGAAATTAAGGAGAACTCAATCCCCAAGCGATGAAGAAAGGCAAAAGACAACATAACATGCGATCTCGATAGACATCCATCAACTCTCTTATTAGGAAATTTCCTATAAAGGAAAGAAAATCAGCTGATAGACATCCATCAACTCGCCTTATTAGGAAATTTCCTATAAAGGAAAGAAAATCAGCTGAAATGATATTGGGAATTGATTCAAAGGATTCCTGCATTGATATTTTACTATGTTTATCATTTCAGCTGATTTTATGGATTCCTTGTATAAAACTTGTTAATGGATTCCTGCATATAAAAATACCCTTTTACCAGTTTATGAATTGCTTATGTGAAATTTGTTCACTCTGTACTTTGTCTTTTGTTTATCATTTTAGGGTGTTCTCACGAATTAAGAAAATAATTAAACAACAATAAATTTAGATGTATTGTGTCATTTAATGCATATTATTACAAAAACATATACTCCTTCCGTCCCAACATTACTTGAACACTTGTCTTAACGTCCCAACATTATTTGAACATTCCCAAAATGAAAACAAATATAATATTACTACACGCATAACACCCTTATTTTATGTTGGGATTATACTGGAAAGTATGCTTTTACTTTGTATAATCGAAACTGAATTTCCAGACTTATTTACTGAAATAAATTGTTTATCACTGATGCTTTAAATATTATTGAATGTTACATATATTTACTGCATAACTGTTCATATTAGACGTACGTGTTACATTGTAGTTAATTTAGTGATACCAGATCACAGAAGATTAAATTAACAGTCCCTTGTAACTAAAAGTACGTTATTCACAACCTAGATGGAAATGAACAACCCATCGTGAAAGGTTGAAGTGTAAGGCTCAAATTGGCTTGTCTTGACCAAGAGATTACACTAGTGCATGACTGATGCACTGAATAGGACCTACAAGAGGATAAATTCTTCAGAACTGAACAAGGAAGAATTAGACCTCAGTGGTACGTTATTTCTTAACCTTCGTCCCTTAAATAGGATCACGTGGGATTGGTAACTATTGCTTTGACTTATCATGGGTAGCGAATCAATGAGATTCAATACCTTTTATCTTGGGCAATATTATTAGTCACATGTGATTGCTAAGATTTAATACGAAGAATCGTGTAAAGCACGCTTGTTTGATTTGCCCCTTGGGACGCTTCATAAGCTTTATCATACCAAATCTTGCAAGTGGAATTAGTTTAGAATGGATAATAATGTTGAACCGCTTTGACCAAGGATAAAAGATATTAATTAATGGAAAGCTATTTCAAAGGGGCTTGAATTAATTAATGGGCTAGATAATCTTAAACACGGAAATAATGACCGGAGCCATATTGACCGTAATATGGGTTAAGATGGATAGTCTGATATTAATTATGTAGTGGGATTAATTCATATTTATGGGCTTGAATTATATTGTGGCTCAATATTAGATATTCAAGGTCCATTAGAAGGTCCAATCTCAATTCTCCTAAAGGCCCCCTGAGTAGCCCAACATATAGTCCATTAACTGAAAATGTGATTAAAATAAAATAAATATTGTTGCTTAATTTTCCAACTAAATATTTCAAAAATTATGGGTAAGGTAGGGAGAAAGATTTTCTTTGAATTTTGTTATGGAATGAAGATATGTATTCTTGGAATACAAGATTGTCTCATTAAATTCAAGAAATCTCCCACTTGGTTACTCATGATGATATTTTTGAAAATTAGAAAATATAGGGCAAGAAAGATTTTCTTGATTTTCTTGAAAAGATATTATGGAAGATATGTCTTTCTTGAAATACAAGAATATCTCATAAATTCAAGAAGATCCAAATCTTGGAAACTTGCAAGACTATATTTTTCGAAAATTCCATAATTTGAGGAGGTGGGATTTTTGTGGAATATTTTAATTATGAGAAAAGGAATATAGGAGATATATTCAAGATTTCTTGGTGATCAAGAAAAGTCTTTTCCCACATTGATTTTTCATCAAAAATTTCGACCACCTCTCACCTATAAATAGGGGATGATTCTTTCATTCCCAAGTACAATTCCATGTGCTGAAAAAATTAGTAAATCCACAAAGGTGGTGCAACATATTTATTTTTCCTTTTGTTAAATCGTTCACAAGAATCCTTCCACCGGATAGTAGAACGAGGACTAAGGGAATACTTGGGAAGTCCTTGCGGTTAGTCTAATCAGCCATACCGTTTTCATCCCAAGAGGTATGTTCACGTAAACTCGTAGAATTCCGAATGCGTAGGTTTTACGTGAATTATTATATGCATGATATGTTGTTGGATTATTATTTGAATTAATATAGGATTAATTCATGCTAGTAATAATTAAAGAATTAAATTTGTATTTAAATATTCACCCCGAATAGATCTGTGCAACTTATTCCCCAACAATTGGTATCAGAGCCACGGTTTCGGGCTCTGAATTTTTTAAATTGTAATTTAATTCGCGGACATTAAATTTGAAATTGGATAGTAGAATTGCTAGTTTTATTTTGCAGGTATCCAATTGTCATGGAATTTAATGTGTTTATGCATGCATATAAACTGTGTTTTTTAATTCGATTTGTTCGGATTCATTTTGCCTCGTGAGAAAATCCACGAGTAGATTAGAATTTGTTTGATTTGATCAATGTAATAGACTAGTCTAGATCTAGGTTTATTTATTTTTTGTAAATAAGTTATAACCGGATCGAAAAACGAGGACGGACGGCGAATTAAAGGACAAAATCCGTAACAGCGTGCGGAAGGTCTGCGGGCTACTGGCACGCACGGGCGCAGGGCGAGGCCGAGGCGGCCGAAGCGCCGACGAAAACAAAGCCGCGACGGCACGGGCAGGCGCAGCGCGACGCACTGCGTGGCGCCATCGCCGCCCACGGACGGACGCGGGTCGCACACGGAGCACGCGGCGGGACGCGGGCGCCGCCGGCGTCGCGGGCGCGCGGAGGCGGGAGCGAAGCGGACGCTGCGGTCGCTTGCCGAGGATCGCTTCGCCGCTTAGAGGTATCTTGGGGGCGCGACCCGCGGGCGGTGCCAGTTGCCGAGAGCCGGTTCAGGCAAGCGCCCGGCCGGATGCTTGCGCGTCCTCCATTGGAAATGCTTACAGGCGCTTTCGAGACAAAGTATTTTTCGAGACGATCGAGTGGGAGAAATTCGAGACGTGTTTCTTCAAGATCAAGCCAAGAAAAATCAAACCATGACAATTGGATAATTTGTGCCCAATATGTTTATTTTTCTGTTTTGCTTGATTTATTTGTGCTATCTTGTGCTTTATTTAATTTGTTTAAATGTGTTTGCATGAGAGTTGCCAAATGGAAAAATCTCACCTTCAAAAATTACTAAGTATGTTTAAATAATTAATTGACAATTTTATTCCGGATAATAAAATTGAATTAATTTTGACCTCCATGATTTATTTATTTGTGAATTCTTTTGGAGAAATTCCCCAACGGGATTTTCCGTCAAAAAGATAGCTTTCACATGAATGAATTCCAAATGATGATTGTGGTTTATTACTAGTGGCGATGATGACCTCCCAACGAGGCTCGCTTTCAAAGCGAAATAATAATCCTCAGATTTAATCATGGTTATTACTTAGGTATAAAATTGATATGCATATACTTCCCAAGTCCCTCGCTCAATTTTATATTGGTCAAGTGGGAGCCAACTATTAATCTGATATTAAAGGTTTGTAAATCGTTTTGTTTGTAACTCTATTTGAATGTGTTTAAATAATGACCCACCCAACGTGGCTTATTTAAAACCTGTTTTTGATGTTGGTCGATACATGTTCATATTTTTTTGAGATTTTAATATGATGCATGTGATCGAACCTAGTGATATATTTGTGCTTATGCATGTTATTATTTATTTCAGTTCATCATGTCGCAACCTTTTAATCCACTATTCAATATACTAAAAGACAATTTGCTCACTGGAGAAAATTTTGTTGATTGGAATCGAAAACTCTCTATTGTCCTCACTGCACAAAGCCATAACTGGGTTCTGACCACACCTAAACCGGATAAACCATCAGATGAGTCCACTAAAACGGTTAAGAAAGAGTATGCCGACCGAGCGGTCTAACTAAATGGCAAAGTGTACCATCTTGCTTTATGTCGATGTGTTGCAACACCAACACCGTAACGTTGAGACCGGCCAGGAAATCATGACTAATCTTAAAGCGATGTTTCAACATCGACCGCGGTGGCTCGTCAGATCACCATGAGGACTTGCTTGCCTATGAAAATGGTGGAGGAACGCCTGCAAGAGGAGCACGTTCTCCAGATGATGGCTCACCTTAATAAACTTGAGGTACTTGGCGCCTTAATACGATATCGAGACCCAAATCGATTTCAGGTTCCATTCTTGTCGAAAAGCTTTGAACAGCTTCGTGTTGAACTACCGATGAATAATCGAAGTTCTCGATGCCCGATCCAAGCAAGCTTTAGTCTCGATAGAGGCGATATTAGGGCGTAAGAGCCAAGTCTTGGTGACAAATCGGACCTTCTTCTTCTTCTGTACCAAGGGGTGGTAAGAACAAGAAAAAAGAACAAAGGCCACAAGCAAGTGAACTCAAGTGTTGCCAATGGCAAAGATAAGGTGAAGAAGGGGTGGTGGAGTGAACAAGCCGCTAAGGGAAGTGCTTCAACCAAGGTGAGAAAGGACATTGAGGTCACTGCTCTGCACCCCAAAAGGGATGGAAAGAAAGGTAATTCTCACGCACTAGTTGTTGAAACTTGTTTAGCGGTGTATGCCTCCCATTTTGTGGGTGGTGGATACGGATCCACTAATCATGTTTGTTTCACATTACAGGGTTCAAGCGGACCCGCAGAACTTAGTGGGAGTGAGGTCCTCATCACACCGGGCGATGCTCTGAGAGTGACAAATTGTGAAGCGGGGAGAAGTGCACCTGTCTTTTGAAGACAGAGTTTTTGAGATATTCTTTACGTTCCGGATTTTTAGAAAGAATTCATTTTCAGTTTCTAAACTTTTATGATGGATATTTGGTTACTTTTTAATAAAGTTGTTACCATTTTTCTTTTTGATAAATTTATCTGTCATGGAATGTTGTTGAATGATCTCTATAAAATTAATCGCGGCACACCACTCACTTAAATGTATCCTATAACACATCAACTGTTTCCGAGAAAAGAAAACGTTCATCAGACGTGAACGAGACACTTCTTTGGCATCTAAGATTGGGTCATATAAATCCAAAGAGGATCCAAAGGTTGGTGAGAGATGGCTCACTAGGGCATCTCCAAGTTGAACCGATTCCAACCTGCGAATAATGTTTGGAGGGTAAAATGACCAAGAGGGCATTTGGAGCCAAGGGGAATAGGGCCAAAGAAGTGTTAGAGATCGTTCACACAGATGTATGTAGTCAAATGTCAACCAAAGCAAGAGGAGGTTATGAGTATTTTTATTGATGATTACTCAAGGTACGGTTACATTTTCCTTATGAAGCATAAATCTGAGGCCTTTGAGAAATTCAAAAGAATTAAGGCTCAAACAGAGAATCATAGGGAAAAACGTATCAAGTCTCTACGATCTGATCGTGGAGGCGAATACCTCAGCGATGAGTTTTTGAACTACTTATCTGATGAAGGGATTGTATCCCAGCTTACTGCACCCGAAACCCTTCAACAAAACGGGGTTACAGAGCAAAGAAACTGAATTCTTTTGGAAATGGTTAGATCAATGATGAGTTATGCGGATCTTCCCGAGTCGTTCTGGGGTTATGCCTTGGAAACAGCGGCTTACATTCTGAACTTGGTGCTATCCAAGTTGATTCCCGAAACTCCCAAAGAATTGTGGACCGGGCGCAAGCCTAGTATGATACACATGAGAATTTGGGGGTGTCCGACTCACGTGTTGGACAAGGAAGCCGGTAAATTGAATCCTCGATCGTAATTAAAAAATTTTGTAGGATACCCCGAGGAACAAAAAAAAGTGTATGTTCTATGGTCCCAAGATCAAAAGGTGGTCATCAAGACCCACTTTAGATTTTTGGAAGAAGACTATATGAACCAAGGAAAACCCGTATGAGATTACCTTAAATGATCTTAGAGGGCAAACATCGATTTAAACTGCATCTTAGATGATATGCCAAACGATACACTTTCACAACCGGAGCCTCGTCGTAGTGGGAGGGTTGTTAGACAGCCCGAGAGATTCATGGGAATAGGAGAGTCCTCGGACTTGATTCCCGGACAAGACGAATCAGAACCATGGACATATGACGAGGCACTCCAAGATAAGGATGCATATTCTTGGCAAACAGCAATGAAAGCCAAAATGGGTTCTATGTTTCATAATAGAGTGTGGGAGCTAGTTGAACCACTTAATGGGGTCAAACCCATTGGATTCAAGTGGGTATATAAGAGGAAAAGAGGACCGGACGGGAAGGTTGAAACCTTTAAAGCAAGACTAGTGGCGAAAGGTTACACTCGTAAAAGAAGGGATCGATTATGAGGAAACTTTTTTCACCAGTAGCCATGCTTAAGTCCATCCGTATTCTCTTATCGATTGCTGCGCATTTCGACTTTGAAATCTGGCAAATGGATGTCAAGACAACTTTTCTTAACGGAAGTCTTGATGAATCTATATGCAAAAACCCCAAGGTTTCATTGAAACAGGCCAAGAACATCTTGTTTGTAAGCTCAAGAGGTCCATTTACGGACTCAAACAGGCATCCAGAGCTTGGAACCAATGTTTTGATCATGTTATAAAGTCTTATGGGTTTGATCAAAACGAGTTTGAAAGTTGTGTGTATAAAAAGCGTGTCGGAACTGCATTGGTATTCTTAGTACTATACGTAGATGACATTGTGATTATCAGGAACGATGTGAAGGTGTGACCAGACGTAAGAGGCATGGTTTTCAAAACAGTTTGATATGAAAGACTTAGGGAAAGCCGAACATATCCTTGGGATCAAGATAACTCGAGATCGCCGGAAAAGGATGATCGGGCTATCGCAAGTTTTATACATAGACGTTGGTTTTGAAACGATTCAGCATGCAAGATTCCAAGAAAGGATTCGTACCTTTCAGACTTGGAATCCATCTATCCAAGAAAATGTTCCCTAAGACGAAAAAAGAGATAGATGACATGAAAGGTATTCCTTGTGCTTCTACCGCTTGAAACCTTATATATGCATTCTTTGTGTCTACGAGACCGATATCCGCTGCTGCCGAGGCATGGTGGAAAGATATCAAAGTAACCCAGGAAGAGCATTGACGACGCTTAAATACATTCTCAAGTGTCCTAAAAGAACTCCGGAATAGAATGTTGATTTATCGGTCGATACTCCAATCCCCATCCCGGCCACACTGATTCGGATTTAATCGACTTAGATTCCAAAAACTATCCGCCTCGCTTAGTGTGTTTCCATTTGGGAAGTGTAGCCATCAAATGGACGAGTGTGATGCAGAAATGCATCACTGACTCAACCATGGAAGTCGGGTAAGTAGCTGCTTGTGAAGCGGTGAAAGAACCGATTGGGCTCTAGATCTTCTTAGTGGACTTGGATGGTGTTCTGAATTTGTCTAGCAATATCTCTAGCTAGCGCTTGCAAATTCAAGAGAACCAAGAGTCCACGAGTCAAACAAGCACACTAAAGGAAAGACATCTTATACGAGAAATCGTTAAGAGAGAGGAGATATAGATGTGGCAAAGATAATGGCGAGGACGAAATTTAGCCGATCCATTCACAAAGAGTCTGACTCTGAATACATTCGAGAGACATGTGGGTGGAATGGGTGTCAAGACCGTTGCCAATCTGCTTTGAGTATAAGTGAGAGAAATTATTAGGTTCGTGTAGGTGACATTAGATGTCACGGACTATGCGAGACGTGTTGTAGTATACTTAAAAGCAGACTTTGAGTATAAGTGGGAGATTGTTGGGATTATACTGGAAAGTATGTTTTTACTTTGTATAATCGAAACTGAATTTCCAGACTTATTTACTGAAATAAATTGTTTATCACTGATGCTTTAAATATTATTGAATGTTACATATATTTACTGCATAATTGTTCATGCTAGACGTACGTGTTACATTGTAGTTAATTTAGTGATACCAGATCACAGAAGATTAAATTAACAGTCCCTTGTAACTAAAAGTACGTTATTCACAACCTAGATGGAAATGAACAACCCATCGTGAAAGGTTGAAGTGTAAGGCTCAGATTGGCTTGTCTTGACCAAGAGATTACACTAGTGCATGACTGATGCACTGAATAGGACCTACAGAAGGATAAATTCTTCAGAACTGAACAAGGAAGAATTAGACCTCAGTGGTTTGTTATTTCTTAACCTTCGTCCCTTAAATAGGATCACGTGGGATTGATAACTATTGCTTTGACTTATCATGGGTAGCGAATCAATGAGATTCAATACCTTTTATCTTGGGCAATATTATTAGTCACATGTGATTGCTAAGATTTAATACGAAGAATCATGTGCAAGTACGCTTGTTTGATTTGCCCCCTTGGGAGGTTCATAAGCTTTATCATACCAAATCTTGCAAGTGGAATTAGTTTCCGGTATGGATAATAATGTTGAACCGTTCCTTGACCAAGGATAAAAGATATTAATTAATGGAAAGCTATTTCAGTGGCTTGAATTAATTAATGGGCTAGATAATCTTAAACACGGGAAATAATGACCGGGAGCCATATTGACTGTAATATGAGTTAAGATGGATAGTGCAATATTAATTATGTAGTGAGATTAATTAATATTTATGGGCTTGAATTATATTGTGGCTCAATATTAGATATTCAAGGTCAATTAGAAGGTCCAATCTTAATTCTACTAAAGGCCCCCTGAGTAGCCCAACATATAGTCCATTAACTGAAAAGGTGATTAAAATAAAATAAATATTGTTGCTTAATTTTCCAACTAAATATTTCAAAAATTATGGGTAAGGTAGGGAGAAAGATTTTATTTGAATTTTGTTATGGAATGAAGATATGTATTCTTGGAATACAAGATTATCTCATTAAATTCAAGAAATCTCCCACTTGGTTACTCATGATGATATTTTCGAAAATTAGAAAATATAGGGCAAGAAAGATTTTCTTGATTTTCTTGAAAAGATATTATGGAAGATATGTATTTCTTGAAATACAAGAATATCTCATAAATTCAAGAATATCCAAATCTTGGAAACTTGCAAGACTATATTTTTTGAAAATTCCATAATTTGAGGAGGTGGGATTTTTGTGAAATATTTTAATTGTGGGAAAAGGAATATAGGAGATATATTCAAGATTTCTTGGTGATCAAGAAAAGTCTTTTCCCACATTGATTTTTCATCAAAAATTTCGACCACCTCTCACCTATAAATAGGGGATGATTATTTCATTCCCAAGTACAATTCCATGTGTTGGAAAAATTAGTAAATCCACAAAGGTGGTGCAACATATTTATTTTTCCTTTTGTTAAATCGTTCACAAGAATCCTTCCACCGGATAGTAGAACGGGGACTAAGGGAATACTTGGGAAGTCCTTGCGGTTAGTCTAATCAGTCATACCGTTGCCATCCCAAGAGGTACGTTCACGTAAACTCGTAGAATTCCGCATGCGTAGGTTTTACGTGAATTATTATATGCATGATATGTTGTTGGATTATTATTTGAATTAATATAGGATTAATTCATGCTAGTAATAATTAAAGAATTAAATTTGTATTTAAATATTCACCCCGAATAGATCTGTGCAACTTATTCCCCAACATTTTATTCCACTCAAACCCACTAAAACCCACTTTATTTGGTTTACGTGTCATTTTCAGTGTTTAAGTCCTCATGAGACGGAGGGAGTATAAAGAAATTAATATTATATGACATTTAATGTTCCTTGATTATTTTTGAAATAAAAATTATCCTCATAAAAGTTAAAAGACAAACAAAGTGCATTAGTGTTGGTCGATATATTATTTGGTCGAAAAAAAAAAGACAAACAAAGTGGAACCGTGGTAATATATTATTCAGGAATTTATGAATTTAACTCGATAATGTCGTAATAATTAGTGATGTTAAACACTGAAGTAGAAGAAAAAAAAATTGATTCCATAACTTTTATGTAATTCATTAGTCATCCAAAAGAATTTAACTATGCAATTAATTGTAAGTGAGATAAAAACAAATTCATATATATTTGATATGAAAATATATCTTTAAACAAAAACTCTTGTGCCACTAGATCCAATTAATTGTATATTAGGGGGCGCTTGGATTTGTCGAGAGGAATTGGAATGAAAATGAGTTTGATAGTAGTGAAGAATGATAATGGGTATGATCTTAAATGATGTGTTGTTTGGTTAATAAACATGAATGACTATCATTACCATAAATATTATTTGATTTAAATAAAATATTTAGTAATAGAAATTAAAATAAATTGATTTTTTAGAAATAAAAAATATATTATAAATTATTAAATGTAACTTAATAATAGCTATTAATTTGAAGGTATAAAAATAAATAAATAAATAAATAAAAATTATATATGAATTTTATGAATATTTAACTTTCATTCCTCCCAAAAAGTAGAGGAATGGATCTATGACTTTCATTCCTCACTTTTTGGATTTGAAAATACTATTCATGAATCAAACCCCTACACCAAACATCTTATTTTCATTCCATTCCAATTCCTCAATTTCAAAGTCTCTAACCAAACATCCCCTTACTCTTGTGCTATTGAAATAATGAAAATCCTAATAAAAAAAAAGAAGAAGAAGGAGGAGGAGGAATTAGGACATGTGTCATGCTAAATCGATCCTATTAATAAATATTTTAAAATTTTCATAAATAATCAAGACTTCTTGAAAAAATAAATACACATATTCCCTACTTTGAGATGATCCATGTCATCTAAAAAATATTCACACATCATAATCATGTCACATAAAAGTGAAATAAGTCACATTTGACCTATAAACAAAATCAACTAAAAAAACACATAAGCAAAATCAATTCCCTATTTATAATATAGGGGGATTATTTTGTACAAAATGAAAAGGATGAATCCAAAATGTCACTGTTTCGTTAGTACAATTTCCTTGGTATACGAAATTATGTACGGCGATTAATTTGTTCCTATTTTTACTGAGAATGGTCACATCCATCTCTGCCATCGACTAAGATCTCATGCTCGAAATTTAATTATACGCACAACAAGTTAATTGCTACTTTTGATTATGTCTACAAGTACAATTGTATTGTAAATATAATACTAAATGAAGCAACACAATAAAATAAGGGATCTGGTGTCCACCCTGCCTGCGTGTTTAATTTGCTCCGTCCATCACAAAATTGGACTACCTCCCACTTGTTTTTATTTGACCATTTCATTTTTTACTTGTGTTTTACCGAACAAATTGTTTATTAATAATTTAGTATATAAAATAATAAAATAATTTTTAAAGATGTGTAGGATAGGTGAGGGGTATGACTATTATGCCTCATTTAAAAAATTTTTTTATCATTTTAAATACTAATAAATAACTCGTTGTTAAAATACGATTCAAATAGTAAATGGACAATCTAAAACAAGACGAAGAGAATTGTACATTTGAAAAACAAAAAATGTGGAAAACAAATGATTGAAGGGTAGGAGTGTTATTTCATTATTTTAAGTAAAATGATAATTAAAAAACTTTTAAAAAATATTATTTGTTACAAACATAATAAACTGAAAGGCATAAAAATACTTAACTTGGAACATAAGTACTTAATTAAGATTAGAAATTATAAAAACAAAATTGTGCGTAAAAAGCCACATACCAAGTGATTTTTTTATGCTGCACTGTGTAGTATGGAAAAAAAATCAAGTAAGTGGTGTTCGATTTCCTTTATTAATTAACTAAAACGAATATAAATTGCTTATTGTGTATATATATATTTTTTTAAGGTCAAAATAGTATATTCATTACTTGAGTACAAGATGTACTCAAAATTCAAACAATTAGAAAAGGGTACATTATATGGGGTGGGGTGGGGGGGGGTTGGGGTTGAGGGATGTTAAGGAGTTTAATTTAGTTCTTTGTGTATGTGGTTGTGGCGGCGTTGGCTGTCCGGGGAGAGATTATTGTGGGTCAGGATTGTTGATTCTAGGTATGAGTCGTTCAGGTGAGTGTCAGATGTGAGTGCAGTCAGTAAAAAATGATCATTATGGTGGAAAGATTTGTATGAGTTGTGATGGAATTAGTCGGGGTGTCTATTCAGGAGTGAGTTGAGTTTTTCTATAGGGAATGGGTGTAGGACAAGGTTGTCCATTGGGTGGAGGGTTGTGATCGGTTGTCGGTTAGATTTCCATCGTTATTTGAGTAGTCTTTACAAAAGGAAGAGTTGGTGGGAAGGACTTGGGATGTTGGGAGGGAGTCTTGGGTGTTCCATTGGGTCAGAGAGTTCAATATTAATGAATATCTTGAGTCTTCTAACCACGTGATGTTCTCTTGCCCGATTGCCCTTCTCGTCTAGCAAGCCTTATCCTTGTGGCTCGACAAATCGATTCCTTTGTTATCATCTGCTAGGAATCACTTTATTGATTTGTTGAGTCCGAAAGAGGCAAGATCAGACGAAAGATTATCGGGTTGATATGGCAAGCTACTTTGTGGAAGATCTGTAAGGTTCATAATGAACTTATTTTCAAGGATAGCTTGTACACCCCGGATGAACTTATTGATGACATTAAATTTTGCTCTAAGAAGTGGATTAAGTCTCATTACCCGCTATCGTTTGCTATTCCATTTCATGTTTGGGAGAATCAACCTCTAGAGTGTCTTCCAACTAAATTATTGATAGACGTATTATAAATTTATAATTCATATCATCTTTCTGAAAATATCAATATTACTCAATTTTGGAAGGTATTTTTTTTAGAAGTTGATATGGTATATTGGATTTTACAAATTTATATATTACACACTTATTTCAACCGTACACCTATCAAATTGAGATTTTAAATTACATAAAATATTTGTGTAATGTATAAGCATTGTATATTAGCCCTAAAAACAAAATATTGTAATTTATTCAAATTTATATGAATTCATATTTAAATTATCTTCAGTCGACAAAATATATCATATATCAGCACCATTGAGGCGTGAAGAACATTTAATTATTTGATTTGATATTTTTTTTTCAAAAATTGTATCTTAATCCATCTTTACTAAATCTTTAAAAAATTAAGCATCTTGTATGGATTACGATATAAAAAAAATTATATAATATACTACCTCCGTCCCATAAATATATGCACACCTACTTTATTGTCGAGTTTTTGTGAGCGAATTGTTTATTAGTATTTCAAGTGATAAAGTAATTTTAAAGAGGGGTATTATAGATCTACCTCTCATCTATAGCATGCATTTTTAAAAATTATTTTATCATTTCAAATACTAATAAAAAACTCGCTCGTAAAAACACGCAAAAACAGTAAACGTGCATATATCTTTGGGACGAAGGGAGTATCTTAAATAAAATAGATTTGCAATTTTAATAAGTATTACATGTAAAAAAAAAACAATCAAACAAATAAACATGAACTATAAGATTGATATGCGGTGAAGAATGTCTCACCTAATCATTAGATGTAAAATAAAAACCTGCAAAACTAAGAGGTCGTTTGGCTAATCTTATTTTTAACGTCTTATAAGCTATAACATCTTATAAGTTATTTCAAGAGCTTATAAGGTGTAATTTTTATTTTTAAGTAGCTTATAAGTTCATTGGAAAAATAAATTGAGGATATGGTACTTTATTTTTTTGGGTGGGAGGTGAGCTTACAGGCACTAAATAGCTTATTCTAACATTTTATAAGATGATAGTCTTTTTTTGCCAAACAAATATGAGGAGCTTAACTTATTATAACATCTTATAAGATGTTATTAGTCTTTTTTTGCCAAACAAATTTAAGGAGCTTGTAAGCAACACTAAAACTAAAAACCTTGTAAATATAGATATCAAGAAAATCATATAAATATACCTTAAATAAAATAGATCTGCAATTTTAGTAAGTATTACCTGCAAAAGAAATCATAGTATCTCACCTGCAAAAGAAAGTACTATTAAACCAAAACAAACTGTGTAGCAATCAAATAAATCAAGATGAACAATAAGATTGACATACCCTAATCATTAGATGTAAATTAAATAAGAACCTGCAAAACTAAAATCCTCAAAGCGACACAAAAATTAAGCATCTTTTGTATGAAATACAAATTAAAAAAAACCATATAAGTATAACTTAAATAAAATAAATCTGCAATTTTAATAAAAATTACAGGCAACAGAAATCACTAAACCAACACAAATTGTATATCAATAAAATTGAAATAAAAAACATGAAAAATAAAAATCGAACGTCAAAAGCGAAAAACAAAAGTCTTGCAAAAGAAAGAAATTGACATCAAAAGCATAAAAAATTGACATCAAACTCCTGTGAAATTATATATGAAAATTTTGTAACATATTCCCTCAGTCCCGGAAGACTTAGCACAATTATTATTTGATTTATATTTTAGTGAACGTGTTTTTTATTAATATTTAAAATAATAAAATAATTTTAAGAATTGCGTATGATAGAGGAAGAGTAAGACTATCATATTCCACCTTAAAAATCACTTTATTATTTCAAATACCAATAAATAATTCGTTCGCTAAAACACGAGCAAAAAGATGAATTGTGTAAAGTTGTGAGATGAAGAGAGTAAAGGGTATGATAATTGTAATTATATTGTTTAAGAGCAAACTAACATAAATAGTTGCAATACTTAAAATAAAATCTATAATCTTTAGGGTTGGGGTTAAATACTTGAAATTAAATTTAAGATCATAGTTATTGAGATTAGAGAGATTTTGATTTGACTTTGCACAAAAAATTGCCTTTATATAGAGTAAAGATTTTTTTTTGAGCGCAAGTAGAGATATCTTTTTAAATTAATGAAGTTTTACGGTCCTACTGTAATATTAATTTAGAGAGGTTTTACCGTAAATTAAACGTTGAAGATGATGAAATAAATAATTGTGGCGATTAAATTAAATGAGTAATATTAGGACTTGAAATTGTGAGCAAGCTTCGAAAACGTTATTCCATCGGCGTTGATTCACTCACTGGGCCCCGCAAAACCCTATCCACCCTTCTCTAAAACCCCACAGCACCGCCGCCACCGCACATGGCGGCGATAACAAAACGCCTACTCCACGTCCGGCGGAGCTCCCACTCGTACGCTCGCCCCCATCCGTATCCCGTACACCATTTCTCCTCGTCTTCCGATTCAGATGCTCGCCCCGACATTCCCCAACCCGATCCGAACCCGGCGCCCCAAACCCGATCTCCATTATCATCGACCTTGACTGACCTCAGAACCAGGATTTACCAGCAGCCTCCGCCGCAGAATCGCCACCAAGTTTCACCTAACCCGCCGCCGTCGACAGCCGGCCCGACCGGCGAAACTCACCGCCTTCTCTCCGAGTTTCGCCGCCGATCCGACGCTACACCGCCGTCGTCATCCGGTGGCCTATCGCTGCAAGAGCTCTTCGAGAAGAATGTGACCAAGGGTAAAGACTCTGTCAATCACTCTGGTCTCAATGTAGGCCTCAACCGTTCGATTGACTTGATTCGCTCCACCTTGCCTGACCATGGTACTGCCGCTGGAAATGAAGCCCTTGGAAAATTTTATAATCGATTTTCGAAATTCCAATTGCCAAAGAATTCGAATCAGAAAAGTGATGCAAATGCCAGCCAGGGCTCGAGGGTGCTCACTGGGATAAATGAGTATTTCCTGCCACCGCATCTACGGATGGATTTGGGATTGGTTCGCGATCGTAAAGAATTGGGGGATAGGCTGAAGAAGTTGAGGCCAGAGAATAGAAAGGGGAAATGGTTCTCGTTGCAGGAATTAAGTAATAGAGTTGCTAAATTGAAGGAGACTGAGAAAAAGGAGAGGGAGGCAATTGACTCTCCTGTTAGAGGACTCAGAGCTGGTATAGCCAAACAGGGAGAGAAACAGAAGCCCCAGAGTAAGTTCTTCTATTCCTTTTCGCTTGCTTATGCTTAATTTGTCTATAGAGTTAAGTTAGTGCATCTGGATGTTGTTTCACTTCTTTCCTGCTATTAGAGATGATATCATGGTTGACATTGTTCCATAAAATTTGGGGTTAGTGTCAATCAAGATTTTACTTCGGGTAGCTGCATCCCGGAATTTTCTGTAAGGAATGCTTTGATCTACTCTAAACTACTTTAGACTTGTGGGATTGGAATTTCATTTTATGATGTATGATTTTGTTGACTGTGATGTTAGTTTGTGCATCTTCTTTTGACCATCTTTGTGGCATATTCTGCTAGTAGTATAGTTTATTCAACTTGCTCTTGTTTTATGATATCTGCATTTCGATAGAATATGCATCATTTACTTCCGTTTCACATATTTTATTATCAGAGTTCTGTAGCTACAAGCTTTGTATTTGCCGTATGTATGTATGTTTGATGCCAATCTCTGTTGGAATACCCTAATTAATATTAACAATAGATATCTGTAAATGCTTGCTCTTATTTATATGTTAGGTTGCATGTTTGCACTGTATACAAAAGATAATGCTAGAAAGCAAGTATTTGCATAGAACTACTCAGCAAAAGGAAAAAAAAACCAAACAAAGAAAATTAGCACTTTTAAAGAACTGATCAATGCCTCTAGAGCAAATAATATTTAAGAGAGCTGATGGCAATATAGCTTGAAGAAAAACTTACATAAATATTTTTTACTGATTTTGATCGTTATTGGAGAAGAAACTGAGATGGAATGTATTGGAAAGTGTTGGGGAAAATGCATTAAAACATAAAGTTGTGAAGGTGCTTGGTTGTATATTGGAGAGTTTTTTTAGGAAACATATTCTTTTAACAAATTCCCAGCCTCACATTCGTCGTATTATTTTTCACTCTTTTATTCTTGCAAGTGTGTCATTAGAGAACTCTTGCAGTCTTAGGGAACATATTGTTCTGGTATAAGTAAAAGGACATTAGTTCTTTCCTTGGTCCACATGCGAGAAAAGTAAAACATGTCTTTTGGGAGAATAAATTTGAAAGATGACACTTTGATAGAAGCTGTCCAAACATGCCCTCAATGTGTTTTGTTGGAAGGGTGTCAACAGAGTAGGTTTAGCAGATTCAGGAAATGTTTTTGCCTACTATAAGAAAAGGAGTGAAAGGACATTTGTATGAGCCACATAGGAGAAAAGTAATAACATGTCGTTGATGTAATGAAATATGATTGGAAATTTGGAATAGAGAGAAATCTCTAGATATGTAAGTAAAGAGTAAGATACGAAAAGTGGGATGAAAAATTGAAACCAATGGTTTGGGGGCCTAAATAATTTTTGTATTGAGACTACCTCTCTCTCTGGTTGTTGGCTTCCATCTCCTTTGATTTGCACTGAAAGGATCTTATGTCAATTTGTCAACAACACCAATTTAATGAATTAAGTCAAGTTGCACATGTGCCCCAATTTTAACATCATTGCCTTTTATAATTTTGCATAATTGCACCACTCTGGCTTTGGACATTTTTAATCATTGAAGACTTGCAATTTTCTCAAGTTGTTTTAAGAAAGTAATGCCATATACCAATCTCCTTTAAATACATTTTTAGACATGTTTCTGTGTTGATTTCTGATAAACAGTTTACGACATTAATTATAATGTATCTTTCTGTATAACTAACATCTTGTTGGTGAATAAACTGTTCACAGTGCAGACTCTTACTTATTTGGGTATCATAGGTGGAACACAAAGCTTTGACTTGTCCCCACCAAAGAACGATTTAGTTGAGAAGGTAAGTGCTACCGTGTCTTATGTATCTTCTGCCTGTTTAACCATTCAATGAAGTCTTGCACAGGATGAACATTCATGTATATTTGCTAGCATGTTTATCCTTCCATAATTCTTGTTATGCCAGTTTTGTGTTTCTTGCTTATCTGAGTTTATGCATTATTTATTTATTTATTTACCTTTTATACAGAGAGGGATGGGAATTTTTTTTTTCAAATGCACTTTTTCACCTTAAAACAAATTTACTACCCAACTTTGTCCTGATTCCTTATTTTATTAGGAATCATATGAATGTTATCACAGTACAATTATACAAAAAGACTATCTTATATCAAGAGGGAGATATAATTTTGAGTTCACTTTGATTTTGTACGGAGAAATTACTGTTTAGATGGAGATAGATTGACAAATTCGAGTAATTAAGGAATCATCAACACTATTAGGGTAAACATTGAAGATTGACCAAATGTTTGGGGTATCCATGACATTCACCCTTTTTTTTGAAAATATATCACTGATTTTTTTTCCTGAAAGGCTTGGGGAATGGTAGTGTTGTTTTGCTTAAAATCATAACTAAGTTTATATTCCGAAATAATTTTAATACTCTTTATTATCGTGTGTTGGACAGTATTTTCATCCTGACAATATGTCATCTGCTGAGAAACTAAAGTTGGAGCTTAAAAAAGTGAGAGATGAATTTAAAATGTCGGAGTCAGATTGTGGTTCTGCCCGTGTTCAAGGTAAAACGGTTTTAGCTCTTAATAAGTTGGATATAGTTTGATTATGTCACCCTACATTTCAGTTTTCTTTGATCAAGAACTGCAGGGTAGGTACATAACTTTCTTAAGCTTGTTCTCAAATTCTTTCTAAAACAATCTTCATTCTTTTCAGTGGCTCAACTGACGACGAAGATTAAGCATCTGTCAACTGTATTAAAGAAAAAGGTTAGTGTGTCTATGTACATGGATGTCATCTCTTGTGAATCTGAAATTACCTAGTAAAATGTAATTGGCTCTCTCTCCTCTCTATAGTATTTCTTTCCAAATTTAGGTCCAAGTACTCTTATTTGTTAACAATGGGTCACTGGACTACATTCTTTTACATTTTTTCCCGCTTGCGTTTATATATTTTTTATCGTGAAAATTGAGTTTTGTACTTTTATTTTGTATTTAAAATAAAATCTGGTCCGTACATGAGCACAAACCAATTTTTTTATTTTCTTTACAAATTATAGCAAAAGGACCTAAATGCTAAATCCAATTGAAACAAGCTTTTGGCACAACAGAGACTTTTGGTGTTTACAAATTTAAGTACATGACCTGAATTCCAAAAATTCAAACGAACAAGAACCAGAATATACTTTTTCCGAATTAAATATCCAGGTTCAGTTTTGATGTTTTTTCTCATTGCTTTGTATTCTTAAAATCGTGAATATGTACGTTCTTCCATGCAATGTTTTAGGATAAGCATTCTCGAAGGGGGCTCCAAGCAATGGTTCAAAGGAGGAAGAAGCTGTTGAAGTATCTGCGACGAACTGACTGGGATTCCTATTGCCTCGTTCTTTCCAAGTTTGGTTTCCGTGACAACCCTGATATTAAAGCCTAGGTTGACTTTTGCTCGGGTAAAATTTCTCTCCAACAAGTTTAAGTTATGCGACAATTGTTTTAGTTTGTTTCCTAGTGAATTTTTTTGTTGGAATGATAGAATATGTTCTTTCCCTACCCACCCCCAGCCTGAGGTGTTTTTTGGCATGGATCAGATGAACTGCAGGGAGATGATTGGAATATCCTTAGCTCCAAAACTTAAGATAGTTTTGGTCTTTCAATAATGTAAATTGTATTTTTAATGTTGCATTTGCTGCTAAAAATGATCCTTGTTTTAAAATTTTTTTGACATTTCCTAGTTATTGAGTAGAAAAAGTGTAACCGTGACCTGAGAAGGAGTTTGGTTCAAAATTATTTCTCCTGATGTTATAGTTGGACATTTTCTTTTGGTTGCAAGAGAATTTTGTTTAATTTTCATCTTATGTTGGACGGTTTCACACAGAAAGTACCTCTCCCACCAATTGATCGCTTTCATTTGGATTCGAAATATAATTTTACGGTACACTTAGGCAGTTAGGCAAGTTTCACACAAAAAATCTGTGAAATATATTATCAAAGGTATTAGTCGTGATAACTGAATGGTATGACTTATTATGGATTAATTTTACGGTGAGCAAGTTGCACAGAAGACCTACTCAACTAAATTACTTGGCTGTCGAAGATAGTTCGTGTTAGATTCATTTGAGTTTGATTTGAAAAATTCAGTAAACTAGTTCGAATCTGATACTCCCTCCATCCCAAACTCGACTACCACATTTTCATTTTGGGCGTCTCACACTTGACTACCACTTTTCTTAAATGGAAATACTCAATTTATCACTTTATTACATAAAATACTAATAAAAACTCTTTTTAATCCCAATTACTCATCATTTATCACTTTATCACATAAAATACTAATAAATAATTCTTTCTACCCCAACACTTTATAACTCTATCAATTTTTTAAAATTCGAGCACACAGTAATATTGTAGTCGAGTTTGGGACGGAGGGAGTATATAAAAGGATATAAAACTAGAATATGTTACAGTTACTGAGTATTAATTAAGTGGTGAACTTTATTTTCACACTCAAATCAGTATACAACTGGGAACATTTTTCCCTTTTTTCTGGGAGCTGTATTGATGTAGATCATTTGCGTTGATACATATCCAAACAAAATATGAAATATTAATTTAAATTGCGATAAAATCTTGATATAATCGATAAAAAAGCATCTTCAATGCCCCAGTTAATAGTTCAAACTTTCTAATAATTTCATTTTAATTTTCTTCAGTCAAAAAACCTTTGCCACATCTCAACTTTCGAAAAGATTTCCTATTGCACATAGTATATAATTTAAATCAATATGAGGCACACTTACGGAATACGGTCTCACGATGAGACGGGATATAATTTACGTATTGGTGCTTTAACATTTTGAAAGGGATGAATGTTGATTTGTGTTAGATTGTATCCCGTTTCTTGTATGATACGTCTTTTTAAAAAGACAACAAAAAACAAATCAATGCAAGAATAAACTTTAATTTATACTGAGATGACGAATTCTCCAAACCACCTTCATAATTGACAAATTCTTTCCCTATTTTACATTCACAATCTCCCAAAAAAAATTGCCCAGCAACAAAGTGACAAAAGCTGCATCCACAAGCACAAAACATAGGTTTCGAGATCACCAAAGTTGATAAAAAAATCCAGAAACAAGAATCATGCACTAATCAGACAAACATAATTCACATAAAGAAGTAGATATAAAACCAAACAGGTATCCTCACAGACCAAAAAGATAGCAACATGAAGTCAATTACCAGGTGGTTATGTAGCAACAGCAGCAAGAACCTGTTTGTCAAAATAGTTCATCCAGGCGGTCATGTCGAGCTGCACGACCGCCCTATACTAGCTTCCGAGCTGCTCCACCGTAACCCCAAATGTTGCGTTGCTCATCCGACCGTATTCCAACAGCCTTACGCGATTGTCTCGCCAGAAACGACCCTTGTGCTTGGCCATAAGTACTATGTTGTACCCTTGGGTACGATACGGAAACTTCAACTCAAGTACCCTCGTCCCGTTGATGGCAAGATTGTCGAAGATTTGGATAGCTCGTCCGCTTGTTGGTTGTTTAGGAATAGCAAGAATGACGAAAAGGAGACGAATGGGAGTACGAATTTACGGGCGGAGATCAGGGTGAGTAGTAGTGAGAGTCTGAGCGTGTACACGAACACAAGAAGGAACAGGAAGAAAGGAGGGTCGTTTTCGTCATCTTCATCAACCCCGGGGAGATTGTCTCTTGTATCCGAGGCCTAGAAAGCATCATTACAAGGCAAATACTTGTATGCATTGCACCAGTTGCAGCTTGCAACTCGAGTGCATCTTTAATTGGTATTAGTAGTTTCACTCAAAGGTATTAGTTGGGTTCGCTGAACAGTATTAGTTGTTTTCTTTATTACTAATGGATGCATGATTATATGTAATCATCATCATGAATAGTAACACAAGAAGACAAAATGAATATGCAATTTGATGATGTATATTAATAAATAGCTCTAGAAAAACTGTTCTTCTTCCAACAAGAAGAATCCATCACAGACAGATAACCCCGAGTTGCTGGGCGAATTACGCCTCAGGAAACAAACGGTATTATTCGCCTTCAACAAAAAAGCGAATCAAACTGGAAAAAAGATAAATAGTAGTAGTAGTAGTAGCAACTAAGACTACTCATCAAAAAGCAATCTATCAATTCTAGTCTTCTACTTCTTATTGTTTCTTTACTCTGGTTTATTCCAGCTTCTATCTTCATTAATTCTCGTCTCTCGTTCGTCTTCTCAAACCGTGTAGTTCTGGTTAATCGTCTCGATGTCAAGCCCCTTTAGCTTCACCACCGACTCAACGTGACCTTTCAGCGTGTGAAGCTCCCTAAGCCTAAAAATTTCACACGAAAGCAATGCATGTCACTATTTAAATTCAAGAATCACGTAAAGTATTTACTATTTAGTTACATACCTTGCGACTTCAGCGCGTTTCTTGGCCTGTTCGGCTATTTCAGACAGTTCCCTGTAGTTATGATTATCATGGAAGAGTTCTTCACTAGCCGGAGCTTGGAGGCCGTGCAGGGTTCGTTGCGCCGTGGCCCACTGAGCTTCACGTTCGCCTTTCCCGTAATCCTTCTTCGACGTGAAGGCCGTCTGTTCAAATCAACCACCAAAATCAACACACATTCCCCCTTTTTCACAAAAACTAAAATTATGATGATAAGAAACTTGTTGCTTACCCTATTCTCAATCATGTTGTTCCATGCTTTGCCACTTAGTGCATATCTGATGATGAACTTGAATATGTCGAGAGGGATATAAAACACGACGCTGTATATCCATATAACGGCCGCCCATCCCCAACCGATACCTTTGATTCTTGCAAACTCCCAATCCGCGTAAACAGCGATTAGAGTCGCAATCTGAACATCAAGATTACATTTTTTTCATTGTACAACAACACTATTATAAATGTTTTTATCGAAATTTGGTAAAACTTACCAGCTGTGCCACAAAAAAAGCAAAGACAAGGAGAAGGCCAGGCCTTTCGACGTAGGACCAGCTTCTCGATCGAGTCACGAAGATGAGAGCCTGGCTGACTATACTGACTTGAAGATAAACAGCTGAGTTAAGCTCAGTGTAGCTGTCGTTGATTGGGTTCACACCAAATTGCTTCTGCAAAAGGAGGGCAAAATTAAAATGTGATTTGACTTTTTTTTGATTGATGAGTTAGTTGTTCAAATTTTACGGTGAAAAGGTGGGATTCTTGGGCGAGCCAGAAGAAAATGACTGTCATGACAGCAAGGTAGGTCCCGAAAACAATGCCAGTGGCGAAAATCTCCTTCAACTTCCAGGAATCGGGCATGGGGGAGGGCTTGACCTTGTCTTTGGAAATGGTCATGATGGTTCCGTCGTTGAGAATTGCTATTACCAGAACCATGAAGGGCGAGAAATCGAACTTCCAGATGAGCGCGAGCAGCATGAAACCGAGGACAATACGGATAGTGATGGAAACAGCGTAGATGGTGTAGTTCTTCATCCTCTGGAAAATAGCTCTGCTCGTTAACACCGCGCTGACAATCACGCTCAATCCGGGCTCCGTTAGGACAATATCCGAAGCACTTCTCGCGGCATCCGTGGCATCAGCAACAGCAATCCCGATATCCGCCTTTTTCAAAGCAGGCGCGTCATTCACACCGTCCCCAGTCATCCCTACAATGTGCTTCCTCTCTTGTAGCTTCTTCACAATCTCGTACTTATGCTCTGCGTACGCCTTTCATTTAACCGTCGTAACAATGTAAGAAAATCGAGAAAGTTAGTTTATCGAGGGTTACCGGGAAAGACTCCAGCGAAGCCATCGGCTTTCTCGATGAGTTCTTCGATGGGGAGACTTGCGATTGCTTCGTCCTTGTGTTGGCCGAGAAGTGAAGACGAAGGGTACATGTTCGTCCCCATTCCGAGTCTTCGGCCAGTCTCCTTGCCTATAGCTAGCTGATCACCCGTGATCATTTTAACGTTCACACCGAGATGCAGGGCCCGTCTGATCGTCTCTCCACTGTCGTGCCTTGGAGGATCGAAGAGTGGCAAGAGGCCTACAAACTCCCACGGCCCGCCTGCGCTCTCCTTGGTCTTCTCCGGTACACTCTGTGCAATTACAAAAACAACACATATGTTTAGGGAAGGAAAGAAACAGAAATTTGATTGAAATTCCAGACCTGTTGACCGACTGCAAGGGAGCGAAGCCCACGGTCGGCAAACTTATCGATGATGGAGTGAATTTTGTTCTTCATATCTTCCTTTACGTTGCAGAGCTCGACAATCTAGTTTAAAACAAATGCAGAATTGAAGTCATATGTTCAAGAAAATTGGAAAAAAATGATCAAGGTTACCTACCTGTTCAGGTGCACCTTTGCTGACACGATGCCAGTTGCCGTTGCTGTCGATGTAGGTGATCGCGGTACGCTTTCCCACAGGATCGAACGGCATGAAATGAACCTCGGTAATCCCCGCTCTTGCCTTTTAATGAAAAAGAGCTGGTCTCACAACTAATACCTTTTAATGAAGCAACTAATACTTTTTAACGGAACAACTAATACCTCTTTGGGATCTGCTAACATTCCAACAATGCAAGCATCGATCGCGTCCTGATTCTCGACCCTCGAAGCTCTAGCCCCAAGAAGTATGACAGATTCCTTGTCGACATCCTTTGCAAACACCTGCAACGAATAGTAGCAACGGTTGTAAGGTGATCGAAATCCTACGTATATCGATCCAATTTAATGATTCATTACTAACTTCGATCAAATTTCTGTCGACTGTGAGCTTATTGAGAGTGAGGGTTCCGGTTTTGTCACTGCACAGAACATCCATGCCCGCCATTTCTTCGATGGCGGTCATCCTCTTGGTGATAGCGCCCTGTTGTGACAGCCTGTGTGACCCGATGGCCATGGTTACGGACAAAACGGTAGGCATGGCGATCGGGATTCCTCCAATGAGCAAAACCAGCAAATTATCAATCCCACTTCTGTAAGGCCTGTGCTGAATGGGGTACATTACTATGATCTCAATCAGGATTCCCACTCCAATCGAGCCGATGCAGAAGTTACCAATCGCCGTCAACACCTAATCATATTCGAGGTTAGAAAATCGAGAATTTAACAGAAGAACGATGGAGGAACGAGAAGGAGAGACGGAACCTTCTGGAAGTGTCCGACGTTCTGAGTGCTGTCGACGAGATGTGCTGCTTTACCGAAGAAAGTGTTGATTCCAGTGGCGATCACAACGGCCTCGATTTCTCCCTGCTTGCAGGTGGACCCGGAGTAGACACCGCTTCCTGGCATCTTAGTAACCGGGAGTGACTCTCCCGTGAGTGCAGACTGATCGATCTTCAGAGGATCGCCTTCTAGAAGACGAGCGTCCGCGGGAATGATGTCACCCAACTTGATGCTCACAATGTCACCCGGTACGAGGATCGACGCTTCCTGCTCTCCCCATCTCCCATCTCTCAGAACCTAATCAAACAGTTTCAGTTGTTATACTAAAAGGTATTAGTTAGTCACTGAAACAGTATTAGTTGTGCACCTTAGTCTTGGGAGCAAGGCCAGCCATGAGAGCAGCCGCGGCATTCCCCGCGTTGTTCTCTTCGATGAAACTAATAGTCGAGTTGATGATCAGCAACGTCGTGATACCGATGAAATCTTGCCAATCCGGAGGCCTATTCTGTAATCATACAACAATCATGAGTATCAACGATCATAAGCCCACACAAAACACACACAAACACGACGTTTCGATCATTACGTCTCCGTTCGCCAAAACGATGGCCATGATTGCAGCAGCTTCCATAACCCATGACAGGGGATTCCACATGAATCCCAAGAACTTTAGAACCTTGCTCTCCTGTGTAATTCTCAAACATATCATTGTTAATAAATTACAAAACAAAATACACATCATAAATATATACTAATAATTACAGTACCTTCTTCTCTTCAAGTTTGTTAGGGCCAAAAATTAGAAGCCTCTTTTCACCCTCAGCACCTGTTAATCCTTCCCTAGTGCAATTGAGGCTTGCAAAAACCTCCTCAAGTGGTATGCTCTCCTATTTTTCCAACCAAATAATAAAAAATTAATGAAATTTTAACAAATTGTTGTACATAAAATGTTGCAAAACAATGTCGAATTAATCTCCCATGAACCAGGTCTATGCTATGAACTTGGATTATTCGACCCATTTCACTCATTTCAACACATTTTCTAACCCACTAAACTTGATCCGTATTATACACTGGATAGGTTCAAACAAGGTCCATAGCATGAATCATGTCTATACAAGTTTTTGTCAACAATGTCTCAGAAAATTTAATCATCATTCATGTTACTAAAATTAGTAGCAACTAGCAACAAACCATAAAATTCATGACACTTGATTATTTTTTATGAAATTTACAACTGTTAACCTACACCAAAGTGTTCATATTCACTTTCAAAATAAAACCACATTAATTTATAACAATCATTATGTAATTTTTAAACTTATTAATACATCGGCAATTAGGAGAAAAAATACCAGAAAACTGGAAATGAACACATAAAATTGGTTTACATATTATCGATTTAAATCGAACAAAATAAACATAAAAAAGAAATTGAAGCCAAAATTACATGCACAAAACGACAAAAGTGTTATGCATGGCGTTGATTATTAACACTAGATCTCTCTCTCAAAAAAATAAAAATAAAAAATGGAATCAATCAAATTCAAAACTAAATTCATCATTCAGTAAAATAAAAAATAAAATCAGATCGAATTAAAATAAAATAAAAAACATTACCAGATCGACATTTTCGTTCTTGATATCCTCCAAATTACTCTCCGCCATTTTTGTCTCTCTCTCTAAAACTCCAAACGCCAAAAAGAAAGAGTGTCGAATCGGCCTCTTATAAAATCAAAAACATTTTACAATTTAAATAGATAAATTATATGCATATGTATACATGCGATATATTATAGTGATATGTAAAAGTAAAAATATTTTTTATTTCTGATTCTAGGGTTTGCTCCTTTATTTTTATTATAATTATTTGAGTACATAAGAGCTAGAATCCCTTCCCTTGCAACTGTAGTCTTTTTTTATGTGAAAAAAGTGGGCTTATATACTACTCAATAACTAACTAACTTCGTTGAATTTTTATTTTTTCAGATTAAATAATTCTAATTTAGTATTACTATATTTAAAAACTTTTCTATTTTTTCTATCCACCGCAAAAATACCGTCGGATACGTTCTTAAATGTGGATTTAAAAAAAAATGTTATTTCGTATTTGACTTATTCCTAATCTGTTAGATACGTATGAATAGGGTAGAATTCTGTATTCATGGTTTTGGGTTTTTTTTTTATTATTATATTTATGTAGTAATTAGTTTTTTTTTTTTTGAGACATGAATTTAGACAGTTTTAATTAATTAAGGTGTGAATTTTTTCGCGCATGCATGCACTTGAATAAATGAAAATGAATTACGAAATATATGAGCAATGTTGTATATGTGTGTTTGTGGACCTTGTGGTATTTCCCATATGTTGAAGTCAAAAAGTAAAAGTTATGGGCCTTATGGGTATTTGTCTACTCTAACAGTCTCTCTGATTAGAGATGTTAAACGAGTCAGCCCTAACCCATTAGGGCCAGCCCTACAGGGCCACGGGCCTAAATGGGTTAGGGCCTTAGCGGTTCACTTTTAAACGGGCCATTAAGAGCCGTAATCTAACCCTAACCCTAGCGGGCCTCGGGCTAAACGGGCGAGCCACACCGTTTTTTATTTAAAATACAATCCAAATGCATATTAAATATATTACAACTATCACAAGTTCACAACTTAAGTACTTAACTCTAACCATAAATAAGTCCAATAGATATTATAGAACAAAATAAGTCCAAAACATAAAATCATACAAATTGAAAGTCTAACAAACAAATTAAAAGTTTAAAGTTGCATAAGGTACGTGGGCTTCCACATGTACAAAAACAAAAGACTCATCATTCGACCCTTCCAACTTCCAACTCATCATCACTCTTCATCATTCGATCCTTCTTTGGACAAAGACTCATCATCATCAACTTCCAACTCATCATCTTCTTCTTCTAAAACATGCATAGAAAACATTTAGTTACTAATAAACACGTTTATTTAATTATATGAAAACGAAATATATATATATGAAATAATTAGAACATTACCAACATCAGTACAAATAAGGGCTTCCACGTGATGCCCAAGAAGTCTACTCCTATACTTGTTGAAAACACGAGCCCCAATGCTAAAAGCGGATTCAGAAGCGACGGTGGTGATTGGGATGCTAAGAATATCACAAGCCATAATTGATAATGTTGGATATCGGTGTTTATTAATTTTCCAATGCTCCAACACATTCAAATTTGGATAGAATTTCAATTCAAGAGGCGGATCATACAAATACTGATCCAGTTCAGACTTTGTAATTTGGATATCACTTGTTTTACTTTGCCAGTCTTCCATAACCTTAATAAAATAATACAAATTAATAAGTGAAACATGCAATTAAGAACAATAAATAAATAATATATGAAGAAAAAACAATATATAAAGACTTACATCAAAAACAACCACTTTCTCTTTTCCCATTCCACCAAGTGTTGATGTAGTCCAATTTGATAAATTTGAAGAGCTTTCAGTAGAACTTCCACTTGGTTCATTCAAAGGCCCCGCTTTCACATAATCACTAAAAAGTGCTTGCAATTTACTTCTTATATGATCAACCTTTGCTTGAGCCGTATCACGATCAAGTTGAGAGTAATAATACTTGACCATTCCTAGTTTTCCTCGAGGGTCAAGCACAACCCTAAATGCAAGCACAACACTATAGTCAGTCCAATACTTTTCAAATTTTGCTTGCATTCTCATAGCCATATCCTTAATGACTTCGTCTTCACTCACCAAATTTGATTTCAAGAAACACTCTATCTTATATACTTGCATAAAATACAAGTTGGATGTGGGATAAGAAGAACCAGAATCAAATTTGTGATCACAAAGAATGGACACAAGAACCCACACATTTTGTCCGCCCTCTCCCACTCTTCATTCGTTGGAGCAAAAGTAAACCCTCGATCATTCAATTGAAGCAAACCAAAAGCACGCTTATATCTAAGTGCACTTTCAAGCATAATGTAAGTAGAATTCCATCTAGTGCATACATCCATGCGTAAACCAATTTTAGTATCAATTCCACCAACTTGAATCACACAATCATTAAAACTTTTCATTCTTGCTTCCAAACTCTTGACATACTTAACACTTTGTCTGATCTTTTTCAAAGCATCATCAGCTACTTTCAAGCCTTCTTTAACGATAAGATTTAAAATGTGAGCACAACATCTCACATGAAAAAACTCACCATTGGATAAAAGACTATTTTGTAAACAAAGCATTTGTTTCAAGGTATCTTGCATTTAATCATTGGTAGAAGCATTATCCAAAGTAAGAGAAAACACCTTTTTCTCAATTCCCCATTCTTTCAAACAATCAAACACTTTATTTGTCAATACAAATCCAGTATGTGGAGGCTCCAATCTACATAAATTAAGTATCTTACTGTTCAACTTCCAATCACGATCTACAAAGTGAGCTGTCAAACTTATGAAACCCACACCCGTACAAGCAGTCCAACAATCAGAAGTTAAACAAATTCTCCCATAATAATCAATCATCAAACGTTTCAATTTATCCTTTTCAAGATTATACAACTTCAACACATCAGTAGTAGCTGTTAATCTACCATAACATTTGTATTCGGGATTCAAATACTTGAAAGAATTCCCAACCCATTTGTAACCAACAAAGGAGAGTGGAAGAGCATGTGAAACAATAATCTTACTAATCAATTCACGCACATGATTATGATCAATTTTCCTAGATCTTAATTTCCCTTCACCATCTAACATCAAACCAACATTTCCATCTTTTGCACTTTTCAAGCAATTTTTCAAATGACGGGTAAGAGTAGAAGTCCCATAATTTGAACCATTCCAAACATATTGAGTATTACACTTAGTGCATTTTACCTTGCCATTATCGAGTTTAACAAAATAATTCCAAGCTTCAGAAGTGGTGACTCTTGCTTTCTTTGCATCTTTTTCACTGACAGTAGCCTCTGTGGGAGTTGAATCCAAGATCTCTACATCATCATCAGTTGCTTGAGCTTGACTTTCAAAATCCATTGAATCCCCAAAATGAAAAACTGCAATTACACACATACATTGGGTCATTATAAAACTAAAGTGACTCTTTGATTAAATAAAACAGTCACCTATGTACATAATATCCATAATATCAATTGCATCCCCAAAATGAAATAAACAGAGCAATGCATCTGCTCTTGTTTTCCCCAATATTGTATTTATATTTCAACATTGTATTTCTGAGATGAAATGAAATAAACAAAGCAATGCATCTGCTCTTGTTTTCCCCAATATTGGATGTACACAAATTCAATATAACAAATTTTGATTCTTGCGTTAAACAAAAAAGGGGAGAGTAACTTTACCAGAGGCGTGAGGAAGAACAGAGTAGGTGGGCTGAGCGAGTGGCGAGTGGCGACGGGTGGGCTGGTGTCTTGGAGAGCGGGTGGGCTGGCGAGTGGCGACGGGTGGGCTGGTGTCTTGGAGAGCGGGTGGGCTGGCGAGTGGCGACGGGTGGCCTGGTGTCGTGGAGAGCGGCCGAATTGAAGAGGAAAATGGAGGAAGAGAGCGGCCGATTGAAGAGGAAAATGGAGGAAGAGGGCTAGCGATTGAAGAGGAAAATGAATGAAGAGAGCGGGTGGGCTGGCGAGTGGCGACGGGTGGCCTGGTGTCGTGGAGAGCGGCCGATTGAAGAGGAAAATGGAGGAAGAGAGCGGCCGATTGAAGAGGAAAATGGATGAAGAGGGCTGGCGATTGAAGAGGAAAATGGATGAAGAGGGGCTGGACGTCTGGTGGGCCGTGTCTACGGGCTGGTTTTGGTCTGATGGAAGAAATATATTTTAGTGGACTAATTCTTATACTTCATCCATTCTTAGAAAATTAATAATAATAATAAATAAATAAATATCCAGCCCTGAAGCCCGCCGGGCCAGCCGGTTACGGGCCAAAAAGCCCGGTGTTAAAATGGCCATAGATACCTAAGCCCTAACCCTAGAAAAAACCCGGTTAGCCCGGCCCGTCCCGTTGGCCCGCGGCCCGTTTAACATCTCTATCTCTGATATGGGCAGGGATGGGTAAAATACGGTATTTTCTAATTTTAAACTATTTTTTTTAATTATATTATAAATTATATATATATTTATATTTTAAAATATTAATTTCCTAAAATATAATTTTATTTAACCAAATCAATTCCTATTTGACTATTTTCTTCAGCAACACCCTATGTTCACATTCATGATTCATCAGTAGTCACGACTCATGTTCTCATTCCTTTTTTTCTCAGTGAGAGATCGATTCTCTCTTGCAATATATTTTAGTGTTTAATTTATAATGGTAAGATAATTAACTTTTCTATTAAAAAATGGAATCTCCCACTTATTCAAGCACTTCTTTCTCCGATTGCTTTTTTTTTTTTTGTTTTTTGTACTCCCTTCGTCCCAAGATGATTGCAACACTGAAAATGACACACAAACCAAGTAAAATGAGTTTTAGTGGAATAAAATAGGGGTGTTGTGAGTGTATTAATATTATGTTTGTTTCCATTTTGAGAGTGTTGCAGTAATGTTGGGATGTCCAAATATGACAAATGTTGTAGTAATCACGAGACGGAGGGAGTATGTGTTTTCTATTATTCTTGTCTAATTTTAACCCGAAGAAGTGTGCAGCAGCTGTTATATAGGTGATAATAGTTAATGGATATAAAGATTTGATAATGTTCCTCTGGCAATGACAATCCATCATCATTTTCCGCATAACTTGTTCTGTTGTTCACATCACCTTTACTAAGCCCCCAGTGTACATTAATTAAATATATAACCAGGTTCCAGTTCATTTGAACAACAAATGAGAAAGAAAGTCCCAGCTCTTAATGAGGTAAAACTTAAATATCTGAATTATTAAAGTTCTTCTAATCATCATAAATACATCTTTAATTCTTAAAGTGTTGGATACATGCTGATTTGTCCCGCATCAATAGATTAAATCTTGTATGCACTAAATGCATCATGCACTCTATAATATATTTTTAGCGCAATCATGTTTAACTTATATTATTATTAAAAAAAGAAGAACTCCAACTTAAAACTATGTTATGTAATTTGTTGCACTCCAACTTATTTCTTGAAATTAAATAGCTTTAAGCTAGCAGTGAGCACAATATTATCGGAGTCAAACAATTTGAATTTTTTAATACAATATATTATTCAAATCACTTACACTTACGAGCATGTTTCAAGTTTTAAGTTTGAGTGATACTTGTATGCACGGTGCAATTGAATTTAATTTTAATTTGGATTAATCACACACTAGAATTTGAGTGATTTCACCATATATTTCTTTTTTCATTCCCGAACCATAAACCACGAACCACCCTGAATCCGAACTCAAAACTATGAACCCAAACCGAACCCTGAACCATGAACTCGAACCCAAACCCTGAGCCATGAACCATTCAAATCGGGTCCATGTCCGGGTTGGATCCGGGTAGGTCGGGTCTGTACTGGGCTCGGGTTGAGTCCGAATCTTGTTCAAAAGTTAAAATATAGTAAAAAAAATATTCTGAAAGTCAATTGCACGAATTCTAAATTGGTGCAAATGATGCACACAAGTATTTGTCATTAAGTTTTATTTAAATTCAAAAGATAAATCCAACTTATGCGCATCAAATTATTTTAAAGTCATAAATGAAGTTGGGTTTCAATATACCTATTTTTAATTTAACCCGACCTTATATATGAGAGTTTTTGAGAGAATTAATGAAAAATAAAACGGTGATTTTATTACTCTTGAACCTTTTAAGTAGTATTAAGTTGAGCTATCCATAACAGAACAAAGCTCAATTGAACCATAATCAAGCAACTCCTCAATCATCTGCTCTATGTCATCATCTTCAAGACACTTCAATTCTTGCACATTTTTTAATGAACTCTCACTTCTACCATAACCATTTCCATTTCCATTATCATCCTTTTTTGTAGTGTCGAAAATCATCGATTCAACGGCTCGATTTCGCTCGTTGAAAGTTGGTTTCTTGGACACAGACAGAGATGTCATCTGACATCTCTGTAGCTTAGCCATCAGAGTGGCCGAAAGAAGCCTCCTCGAAGATGATTGGACCTTCATTGAGTCGTACGAGAAGTTTGTGCAAGCACGTGACCCGCACATGATCCTTGCTGCCTCGTCGTACGCCATTGCTGCATCCTCTGCTGTCTCAAATGTCCCTAACCATATTCTTGTCTTCCTGTGTGCAAATAAAATGTTAAAAAATTGGTTTTAAGTGCAACTAAGGGCATATTTTTAATCGCTATAAACAACTTTTAGATTTTTTTTTTTTTTTCAAAAGTAAACAAATTACTAACGAACAATTTACTTATACATTTATAATCTCGATAGACAAACTTATTTGCACAAATAATTTTCTAGTCAATTTACATTTCCAATGACAATTGTATTTGTAGTTTAAAAGTAACTTATATAATTAGAAAGTTGTGTGGGCAAGTCGTAGGCAAACCTTATTATTTAGAGTAGGTCTAGTGTAAAAAATTTAATGTATGAAAAACTATAAAATCCCCCTAAATCATGACCTATTCGAGCCGGGTGAACAATCTACACCTTAAACATTAAATAATGAACCATAAATCATGACCTAGTCGGGCCCGGTGAACCATGAACCACTCGGGCCGAGTGAACCATGAACCTCTCGACTTTGTCTTACCTTCACCATATACAAAATTTGTTTATAAATAAAAGTCTTTTCATGTATATAAATTTTCATACTAGACTATGTCTACTATTTAGAACAAAATTATTTTCGTTGAAAAATTCATTGGCATGTTGGAAAAACATTAAAAAAAATTGTAGGCAATGCAATATTTTGTTTTACTGATACTAAGAATTTTACTTAAAATCCATTATGTTAAAGGCGATATGCAAAATAGAAGATTCGAACTGAAAACTTAAAAACAAGCAACATTAATTCAAATATTTGTCCAACATTAATCCCTTAAGACAAATCTTGGATTATGAAATGATAGCTTTATTTCCGTGCCTTTCAGCTACTTTATCGACTACTTTGATTTCACATTTCTGTAAAATATATGCACGACTGTTTCCACATCATTAAAAGCATTCGTGATTACAATATTGCAAAAAACAGAGTACAAAGTTCAAAACAGAGAATTCAGGTAAATAAGAATCATCAAGTTTAAGCAAATTAGCATTAATGAAGAATTTGGATTGATGAAAAAAGAGGATTTACAGTAAAGGGTGGCGAATTTCGGAGACCCAAGAACCCCAATGGCGCTGACGTACGCCTCTGTAGCGTTGCTGAGGTCTAGCCATGGCGTAAAAGCTCTGTTTTGGTAATGAAATGCAAAGTGTTTGTGAAAATGCCTCTGAGAGAAAATGAGAGTGGCAGTGAAGGAATTGGGGTTTATGTAAGCCTACTTTGCGGCCTTCAAATATGGAACACGGGATGGGACCCACGTGGGGTGGCTGTCCACACCCTTCGTCTTTCCTTTTTCTGATGGCAAACAACATTATTTTGTAAACATATAACTTATTTCACTGATACATGCAATTTATTTTACGAATATTAATTGCATGTTTCAGTGTAAATAAATTAATATTTTAATACAATAAATTGTGTATTTCTAAAATACATTATAGAGTGTATGATGTATTTGGTGCAGAGAAGACTCACTCTTGTGCAGTGACGGATCAAGGAATTTATAAGGGGTGGACTAGAAATAAAAATATTTTCAATGTTTATTGAACCGTACTCGAAGAGACTTCAAATCATAAAATTTATCAATAATTGAATATATATCTACATTGTATAAGAAAAATTAAAAGAATAAAAAAAATTACTTGATCGGCCTTGAAAATTGAGGATGAGTGTTGAAAAAATAAAATTAAGAATAAAGAATCCCAAATTTTCTTAGACTCTAATTCCCTGCTCTTGATGAAAATAAATTTTTTGAAGTAAAAATATTTAATTTTTTTTAAATAAAATAAAAGATTAATTAAAAGTTGGTGGACATGTAGTTATTTGCTAATATTTCTACAGGAATTGAGGAATATTGATGAGTTTTAAGTGGGTTTATAATTAGGGTGGATTGATATAATTAATTTCGATGAGCTGATTGACTAATTTTAAAAATTTTGCATATAATAATTACAATATATAGTGAGCCCACCCTATTTCACTAATAGAACTGCTTGTGCTCTTATGTTATTGTAAAAATATATCTCATGTGGTAAACTCTATTATTATTATGCATAAACTTTATTTTATTTTTTAAACAATAATAGTATATAAATATAATAGTGATAGTGTATATGTATAATAGTGATAAATACGTTTTATATTTCAGTGCAATAAATTGTATATTTATAAAATACATTATAGAGTTGATGGGGAATATTTATGTCGTCCAATAAGGAGAAGACACGTGGAACATTGACCATATCCTGAGTGGGTCGGAATAGTAGAGAAAGGGGCTTGGAGGCCCAGGATCCTGACATTCTAGTGGACTGGAAGAGATCAAGTAATGAGCTTGAAGGAGAACAGGCCCCAGTGAAGGAAAGAAGGCCTAGAAGACGGGGCCCAGAGAACTAACCTGGGCCCAGAAATGAGAAGTCCAGGAGATGGGACCGAGCTTTGGATATGGGCTCCAACGGATTGAGCCTAGGAGCAATGGCCCACGAGGGCAGATTTCTGTTTAAGAGTTAGTTGAGATATTCCAGGGAGCTGGCCGAGAAGAGTTGGCAGGTTCGGGATTCAAGGAGGCAAGAGATGATCATAACCGTGAATGGAAATAGATCAACGACTGAGAAGCCTTGATCCGCGAGAGTTGAGTAGTGGGTTGTAGAGGGCAGTTCCGATATTCAGGGGATTACAAGCAGGAAGCTGGAGAGTCCGAGAAGGAGGGAGAGCCGTTGGATTGAGATGAAGGGCTCAGAATGTGACAATCCGCGTGGAGAGAAATACGTGGATCTCGGCGGGGGGATGGGCCCGACACGACGCAGAAAGTGGATGAAGATGGAAATAACCGTTATCTCCTTCTGGAGGGATATAAATATCCCATCCAGGTATCACGAAACACACACAAGCACATGCTTTACTTACACACAAGCACATGCTTTACTTACACACAATCACCTGATTTTACTTACTTAAACTTGAATACTTTCATTGAGCTATTTCATACGATTTCACCTGAGATTAAGAGTGATAGCTGACTTGAGCGTCAGAGAGCCCGCGCAGGAGCCTCCTCCGACGTGTTTTTCAGGTACCTACGTGGAAATTGACGAGGTCCCTACAGTCAAAGCTTGAAGGATTTTCAGCATTCAACGTACGAATCCCCGTTGAATTTCAGGTCATATCTCGACCATTTTTTTGCACATCAAGAGTGCGGTGTATTTGGTGCAGAGAAGACTCACTCTTGTGTTATTGTAAGAATAAATCTCATGTGGTGAACTCTATTACTATTATGCATAAACTCTATTTTATTTTTTAAACAATAACAATGTATAAATATAATAGTGATAGTGTTATGCATAATAGTGATAATGCACGATTTTGAAACGAAATAATCTGATTGAATATGGCTTTATAGAGAATAATGCGGTTTACCAATATATTTTATATTAAGATTAATATTAAAATTACATGACAAAAATTCATATGAGACGGAGTATAAACTAACACAAATTACATTCACTCCTCCCAAAGTGTTAAATCGTCAATGCTCAAATTATACTCCGTCTCACCATAAGACTGTCTCACGCAAGTGTGCCTCATATTACATTATATTCATTATTTAATCACCACTATTATTCGACAAAAAATATAGATATAATTTTGTTAATTAGTTATATTTTATTAATTCACATTTATTTTCCTATTAACCATGAGTAGGTCTCATGTGCACTCGGGCGCACCGTGCACTTATAGTGCATTTTAGAAGCGTGCAACTATACAAAATAGAAACATGCAACTATTCCAAACAGAAGCATGCAACTATGTTCCCATATTAACAGTTGCACTTTTATGTGTAAATAAGTTGCACTTTTCAACATAACAAGTTGCACGCTTCTAAAATGCACTATGAGTGCACGGTGCACCCTGGTGCATACAAGACCTATCCTTAACACATTACTTACCCTAAATCCCTAATAATCAAGAATCGTACCATAACCTACGATGTGTCAAATTTTAATTTCGTATATTTCTTTTTTCAAATTTGATCCTTGTAATTTTGGATCAAATTTGAAAAAGTAAGATCACATGATCAAGGTTGGGATCTTCTACGGTCAGGAACAATTTCGTCATTCCTAACGTTAGGAAATCATTTGATCACTGTTGGATCGTTGATCCAACGTATAATTTTAATTTTAAATGATTGCACTTTTGCCTTTAGTGCGTTTGCGATGTCATCTCGCAATCGCCTTTTTGCATCGCCCTACTAATAAATTAAATTAATATTTATAAAATGACAAAATTATCCCGGACTCAGACCCCAACCCATCTTGACCCGGACCCAGACCCCAACCCATCTTGACCCGGACCCAAACCCAGAACCGAATCCTGACCCGGACCGCACCGAACCCTGAACGGAGCCGCACCCGAACCGGACCCTGATTTGGACCGAACCCGGACCACGGCCGGGACCACGACCATGACCGGATCCAAACCACTGGCCGGACGGGTGGACCCAAACCACGCCGGACCACGACCAGGACCGGACCCGGCTCGGCGGGCCGAACACGGACCTGCTTTCGAACCAACCGGGGACCATCTGGGACTCAAACCACGGCCAGGACCCTAACCATGACCCGGACCTGGCCCGGACCTTGACTGGGCCGGGGCCAGGACCTGACCCGATCCATGGCCCAGGACCACGACCTAGACCCAGAACTGAACTTCGGACCTGCCGAACAGACCTTGGCCCCAGACCACGAACTTCGGACCACACTGCCCGGTCGGACCTTGACCGTGTCTAGACGACTTAGACCCAACCACGACTAGGTCTCGGACCGTCGGGACCGGATCCTACTTTGACCCAGACCCGAACCCGACCGGGTCGCACATGGGCCGAGTTCGGGATCGTGGATTAAAATTTTTAAATTTATGAGCATTGTACTTTTTATTTAAAAAATGTTATAAGGATATTTCAGTAATTTTATCATTTTTATTTAAAAAATTAATTATTTAGTCTTATGGCGAAATAGAATCGCCCATGACGAAGTTAAATGATGTGACAACATCTTATTGGACGTATGACGTCAGGAAGGCGAAGCCGTTCCTGACCGTAGAAAAACCCATCAATGTTATGTTTATTTTTTACTTTTTTACATTTGGTCACTTTTGTGTTCGATATTTTTTTTTTCCCTAATTTTAATTCAAATGATCAAAATGAAATGAGACACTACCTAAATTATATGACCATATTTTTATATCAATTCACCATACTCCAAGTGCTATGTATGAATTATCATTTTGTAGTTAAGGTAGATGAAATGTATCCTTGTCAAAGATGAACCTTTGTAATAGGGGCAATTGCATGTGGTGCTACGTACTATTCTTTATATATATATATATCATCAAGTGGTGAATTTTTTTTTTTTGAAAGCTATCATCAAGTGGTGATTGGATGAATAGCGTTAGGACAAATATTGATGACAAATGTTAGATGGGAGATATTTCACATTTACTAAACATAGGAATACGATGTCCATGTGATTGACCTCATGCCACAACGACACGTCCCCTCGAGGTATGAAAAAGAATTCAAATATTCGTGAATTTTATAATTACTATGATAATTTTTTTATGTAGTTAATTTAATCATAATTTTTATTATCCACTCGTCTCACACATGGATGTAAAAATTGGCTTAGGTGGTGACCTACCCAATTTTGATAAAATCGGTGCAAAAAATCGTTTTTGCTCTAGGAGCCACCTAGACAGATTTCAATTTATTTTTAAAAAAATCAGTATTTAACAATAAAAAAAATTAATTTGAAACATTACACAACATAATCGTGATGAGGGTGTCAGAATTAAAACGTACATTGAACTAATGCCGAGTAGATCGAGATGGGAAAACGTTTATGAAAGGGTATTAATGACTAAATCTCTGTTTGTAGTCTTAATTATTTTGAAGCAATTAAAGTTTTTTTATTTCTGCAGGAAAAATAAACGTAGCATGATTAAAGAGTTTGTAATTATTCATGCATTAAAAAGAGGGTATGCTGATAATGAAGCATCACTCATGCACAAATACTATGTGTATTATGAGTATTGATGACTTTTTAGTTATATTCAAAATCCACTCAATTTCTTTCTGCCCAAACTTCTTATCTGTCTGCACAAAAGTGTGCCAGCCAATATTTATAAGAAATTACATCATTGCTGAATTCAATCCTATCCCTTTAATTTAAATTTAATATTTTTGGTAAATTTTCAAAATATTTAAATGATAATAGAAATACTATTTTTTTTTATCATTTAAATACTATTTTTTTTCAGGTATACGAAATAAAAATACCATAAGAATTAAACTCTAGTTGTAGGGAAAAAACAAAAGAAATATCATTTTAAAAGATTAAAATTTTCTCATATTGTGGTATTTTAAATTCTGTCATATTGAACCCGAGTTAATTTATTTTGAACTCAATTTTTTAAGTATCACTGTTATATATAAAAATTATCAATGTTATTCACAAAATCTATTACTGTATAAAAAAAAACTTTATATTTTTAAACAATAATTTTTTTATAGATAATAGTGATAATTTTTTCACATAACAGTAATATAGTTCATGTATAATCCTAGCTTAAAAGAGTGTTATTCATATCTTATCAGTGTCCATATGCAAACCCAAATGGGAAGATAATAATTTTTTTTTTTCAAATAAGTTGAAAAGTTGTTTAATTTGAAACACTTATCAACATGATATAAATGCTTTTCTCAAGGCTTGAGTTGTGTTTAAAAAACACACACTGAATTTAACATCTTAAAAAAGTATTTTTACTTAATTTTGTTGAGTTTGAAAACTGACACTAGTTGAAGTTATTTTAAAATGCTTTTATCTAGCCAAACATGTAAACTGGTGCAAATTTCATTAAATTAAAAAAGTTTCAACTTTTCATAAAAATAAGTATTTCTTTTTACAAGTGAAAATGTACATGTAGGAAAATTAGTAGATGATGATGCTAAAAAGATAAGAAAAGAAAAGTTTGCGCATGCGATGAAGGATCAGAAAGTAAGGATGGTGAAATTAGTGTTCCTTCCTTCACATTCACTCCATCTTCAAAAAGGGGGCTCCTATGTTTTCTTTTAACATCACTTTTGTTTGTCCTTTCATTAATTATGCAATAACCTATCATACTCTAGCTTTTATGGATTATATATTTTAATATGGTAAGTATGGATAATTATATAGTCTATGCTTCGAGTTATCATATGTGTATATGAATATACATGTACAATATAATCAGGGCCGGTTATAAGGGTGTTCACTAAGCTCACCCGCACCGGGCCTCACTTTTTCCAGGGCCCCCAGACCCAAATTTTCGAGGCCCATTACTAGGTTTAAAAAAAAATTAAAATCATAAATCTGATGCTAAGAATATACCACAACCGACAAAAAATCTTCAATTCTTCTTATCATCCTTAATTTTCTCAACCTCCATTAATCTTCCATCAATTTCTCTATTTTCCAATAAAATTACCGTTGTTCTTTTGTCAGTCAGTTTGTGCATATAAATATGTATCCCAAATTAGAAAATAACTTCAATACCATGTTTAGGGTGTTTTTTTTAATATTACTATATTGCTTCTATAAAAACTAAATTGTTTCATATTCATTTACTTGGGCCTCACTTAAGGCCTCATTTGAGAGTTCGCACCAGGCCACCAAATTCTCCCAAACGGCCCTGAATATAATAATTATAATTATTGAATGAGATAGTCTCATGCAGATACGGACCCATGCAGCCCCTTGGGGGTCACGTGCCCCCATAAATTTATTTATTTATTTTTTACTATATTCATTTATCAAATTAAGTACATATAATTCAAGGAATAATTGCACGTTTTCCTAGCCAACTGAGTTGGTAATGCACATATTTTAGTGTACTGCAGATCATGTGTTCAAACCCCAACTCCCTTTACTTTTTGTTCAGTTTAATTATAACCCTTTTGTTTTTATTTTTTGTGCATTTTAATTATAACTCTTTTGTGTTCATTGTTCATATTAATTATAACCCTTTTATGTTCAAAACCCAACAGTTTATTTTTTATTATAACCCTTTTGTTTTTATTTTTTGTGCATTTTAATTATATGTAACCCTTTTGTGTTCATTGTTCATATTAATTATAACCCTTTGTTTTTATTTTTTGTGCATTTTATGTTCAAAACCCAATAGTCTCTTTTTATTTATTTTTCCATTTTAATTATAACCTTTTTATTTTTTGTTTATTTCCACTTCTTAGCACCTCATTTTTTTAATGCATTTTATTTAAATATTTATTGTGCCCCCACCATTCTCAAGAGTAATATTTTTCCACCCACATCGTAAGACATGTCTTTTTCATAAAAAATAGTTTTATATTATTTTGAAAGTTACGTTTCTTACATTTAAGTATATTTTAAAATAAAAATATATATATTTATTAAGAAATGTATCTTCTTGAGACAATTAATCTCACACTAAACTTTACCATGTTGTTATTGTATGTGCGGAATGTGCATGAGTCATGACAATATGTAGTACCATAATTGGGAATAAATGTTCAACCCGATGTTGCATTCTAAAGAATTTGACATAAGTTTAAGTCTTGTATATATCCAGGTGCATTAATTGTGCACTCATAGTGTATTTTAGAATTGTGTAATTTGATATATTAAAATATGCAATTTGCTTATACTGAAATGTGCAACTATTAAAATGTAAAAATAATTGCACAGTTCAGTGTAAACAAGTTATATATTTCAGTCTAACAAATTGTACGGTTTTAAAATGCAATATTAGTGCATAGTGCACGAATGCATATGAGATCCACTTTTGTCACATAATGCTCATAAAAGTTTGTAAATATCCACATTTATTTCAAAAGATTATTGAAATATTCTTTATTTTAAAAAAGCATCATAGTGTTGAAATATAATTTCACGAGGTTTTTTTCTTACGTTTCATGATAAATGCTTTTATTAATTCTCAAGTCGATTACACTTCAATAAAAAAAAAATTAATTTTTTTTTTAACTTCAATAAAAATATAAGTTTAATATATACTAATTTTTTGGTCAGCCCGTGTGTTGCACGGAAGTCATTAAATGATGGCATATTTTATTAATTTATTGTTATATATTTTTAGTATCACTTCAATTTATAGATTATAATTATTTTTTTAGATATTAATTGCCATATTAATTGGTAACTTAATCATGAAAAATATTTTATTTTTTATCAAAACATATATTAGTTAAAATAAATTTTAATAATTATTGTCATCCCCAAAGTTTTAACTGCAGGAGATCCAAAAAGTTAGCCTCTCCGTTTATTACTTCACAATTTGGTTTTTGAAATGACGCTTATTATGCATAAGTGATTCTCATTCTCTAATTTTTAATACAAAAAAATTAGATACAATATATCAAACATAAAATAATAAACATACATGTAGCAGTAATTATATTTTTTTTTAAAAATAAAAATAAAACAAAAATAACCATTTTTTACAAAATAACATTCACCATTTCAAATTAAAACAATGTAGATAAACAAAAAAAAAAATCACAATATAATTCCAAAATTTTAAACATTTCGAAAAACTTCTTGAAATACAACATTTTTTGTTGTATTATGTTCAGAACTGTCATTATTACACAACATAATCCTCAAACCACGTTGACTAGTAACCCTTGAAACTGCGACATAAAGCTGGCCATGACTACACACCGACTTCTTAAAAAATACTAAAACCTGGGAAAATGATTGTCCTTAATTTTTATTTATTGACATAGCATACGAAACAATCAACGGAAACTGTCTGCATGTAAACTTGAAAGGCAGCCTAGTATCAGAAGGAGTCAGTGACAATCTAGGTATCAATGCTAATTCACCAGCGCTGCTACCAGTAAGAACTTTAGTCTCAATTACTCTATCACTCAACCTAGTGATCACCAACCTACAATAAAAAAAAATTACAAACCTAATATTAAAAGAAATGGTAAATATTACAAAAAAATAAATTTATTTAGAAAATAAAAAACAACCTGGTCCCGTTACATAATCCTTTGAATGATCTATATTTCTCAACAACATAACATGCGTTCCAACTTTGAGATTAAGTTCATGGTCTTGAAAAATTCAAAGTGTTGAGGAACTCTGGAGTATGAACATCAACTAAATAATCTAAATTGAAATCAGACCTGCAAAGACTATCGAAACTGAGATACTTGCGAGACTCCTTTTGATTTAACCGAACCATGTAATCATTAATAGATTTAACATCATCAAGTATCGGGGCAAGGATAGCTCTGTCCTGTAAAAATTCGTGATCATACATCCTCGATTTAATATCAGGATAAATACAATCAACTATAGAAGTAATTTGATCATCACCAGATTCAACAAAATATCATCAGGGATGATAATATCAGAACCATAATAATTTTTTGTCCCTATATTTCCATCACCAACGATTCAATGCATTCCAAAAATAATTTCATTTCGTTCATCCCTTAAACCGAATCGAATTGTATTAACCTCATGTTTCTTGTCAACTTCAAAACAGTGCATGCATTCCACAAATCAGATGATTTGATAATTGACATAAAATAATAACTATTTAACAAAACAAAAGTGAAATAACTAATACTCCCTCCGTCCCGGTGTAATTGTCATGTTTCTTTTTGTTGTTTTGTTTAAGGAATAATAATAAAATAATAAAAATGAAGGGTTTTTTTTGGGTAATGGGAAAGAGGAAAAAATGTATATGGAGTAATGAGTAGAGTAGTGAATGACATTTTTTGTAATATTGTGTGAAAAGTGATGATAAAAATTATGGGTAGTGGAGTTACTTTTTTCCTTTTATGGAATGAGAAAGTTATAGTAAGACACCCATAAAAGGAAAGTGAGACAATTATAATGGAACGAAGAGAGTAATACTTATAATAATATACAGTAGTAAATATGTAATCATTCATTAATATAATAGTACAACCTGATCATAAAATTTCACATATGTAATAGTTACTAAAATAACGATACATTAATGTGCAACTCCTCAACCTCGACCTCAAGAATTTTAAATACACAAAAGTAACCAACTCTAATAGAATTAGCACACAAAAATCTTTTGAATCCAGACTGAAAAATTAATCATTTCTTTTTCTTCTTGACACCAACCTTTCAACATTTTTCACCAACAAACAAAGTTGAAAACTTGAAAGATGCAATGTCAGACTTCTTATAATTCTTCCAGAAGCACTTTGGAATAGTCTGCATAAAGAGATAAAAAAATTATCATATTTATATATACTAAGTGTTTACCACGTGCGTTGCACGTTATCTTTAAATTTGCAAGAGTAGTTGACATGTTTTATTAGATCAAAACAATTTGTATGTACAATTATCGTAACTGAATGTAATCTAATACAATATATTGATAAAGCAAAACCTTTAGAATGCATATAACCTAATATTATTACAATGACAACAAGCTAGCAGATTATAGCTGCAAATTTTAGTGGTTGGAAACATGATGATCAAGGAACCTAATGCTTCATACATAGTTCATCTAATGTAGCAAAACTTGTTCAAACACAAAAACACTCAACAATTCATTCGCTAATACATTCCACTTCTGAGATATGCAATATACCCCCTCTAACTTAATGTGAATGCGCCTCTCCACAAGGTAGACAGAGGTACCACAGTGTCCTGTCAACACCGAAACTAATTTTCAATTTCTTGTTGGCCTACACCTTTGCTTGGTATAAAAGAAGGTCAAATAACATAAACAGCGTAAGAGATGTTATATAAGAACTTAATACATATAAACAATGTGTGTGTTTTCATGTAGTGAAGAGCTAACGTTTATTTCCTTTAAATGCAGGGTTGCTGCTCATCCATGCAATGATTTCCTTTGCTAGAGAAATCAAGTTCTCAAGTTTTTTCCATTGAACTGATCAAGTTATCAATGTAAAGACAACATGTTATGCATTACTATCCAGAAACTACATGAAAATGCAGAATTACCATTTGAAAATCATTGTAAAGCAATAACCACATCAGTATTAAGAAATTATCTAACTATGATATCATAAAGGTGAGAAAAAGTGTTTCACCAATTAAGTAATGATGTAAAATGTAAAACTAATATCAATACTCCTTCCTTACTTGTGCCAGAATATGAATAAAATGGAGCTTAATATTGTCTTCAATTGGCCACTCATCTACAAAATTTGAATTGTATCTAAATATCTAGCAGTTCAAATTCACATAACTTGGCATTATTTTAGATATCTAACTATAATCCAATAAGATACTATTTCAAATTCTAATTCAACTTCTCTTTTCCACAGACCAATTAGAAAGCTAAAAATATGAAACAGGTAGAAGGCTTACAACATCATAAGATTTCTGGTCTTGAAACCAGGTTGCTGAGCCTATTATAAATGCCAATGCCTAAAAAAATCTATAAATCACATGGAATCATTTTTTTGCAAATGACCCAACAACAATTAACACATAACCGTTAATTTTCAGAAAATACTCACAGAGCACGACCATAACTTGGATAATAGAGAAACTCTCCGACAGAACACCATTGTTTATGGAGATCAGATTATTTTCGTTGCACCACATAACTAAATCCGAATCAATATTCAATTGACATAAAAAGATGCAAAATAGTGTGTGTATAAATTTAAAATTAATGATGAACTATAGTATTATCGCCAATTACTTAATCTCAATTAATATTATCTCTACAGATTTTTCAATAAAGAAAAGTCATGACTCCACAAAAAATATATGTCAAATAAAATTTATACTGCTTCCATTTGTTTATGCATGTTTTATATTATATACTTTTTTATTCCACTTCATGAAAATCAGTATGAGATTTATTAAGAATAGTGATATAAAAAAATATACTGCAAAACAGTCCTACTAAATGAATGATCTCCTCATCAACAAATTATACCTAAGTACATTGAGCACCTACACCAGCAACAACAACTTTATAATTACAGACCATTTACAAAGATGTTGATATACTATTCAATTTCATCCTTCTTTCAATTTCTAAAGCATTTCCGATGGATCTTCACTTTTTAAGATTTTACTTATGTTTCTTCTCTCATGTAACACTTACTGGAAGTTTGGAAAACTTATTTCTAGATAAATATTCATTTTCCAAATGCAATACAATAAATAGAAATGCTAAAATATACTACAAAGGCCAGGATCATCCCCTCTACATGTAAAAAATTGTACTTAAACTGGCCAAAAAATAATTCCTCAACCAACTTCGAGAGGCTAGATGAACATTTTTAAGTAATACATTGCACGGTAATATACGTCGATAATTGATATAATTCATCAATAATAAATAATATAATCTAAATATATAAATAAATATTAGGGTCTCGGTACAAAGTCTTCAAGACACCCAAGAACAACAGAAGAAGAAACTCTTGCAGCAAGTAATTTCGAAGGTGTAACTTAAAAGAGATGCAATATGAATGATGTCAGAAAGGTAAATTTTAAGAAGCATAAACATTGAAATAAGGAGAAGAGCTCTCTAACCTGCATTGAGAAATTAAAAGTCGTAAACTCAATTACTGGACTCAGTCCATAATATGCTGCTCCGACTCCGACTCCAATTCCACTAAACTCGACCTATGAAAATTAAGGACTGAGAATGAGATATCCACTTAAATTCATTTATGCCATACATATGAACAGGATAAAAGGCCAACCTAAGTGATGGGTACATCACAAGAATATCCTCTCGATTAGAAAGACCTGTTGGAATATCCTCTTGTTCTCAAATTTAAATACTTGATGATCTGTACTATTCAAGATTAAACACTTCTGAAACACTACAACTTACATCCATCTGTCCAATCTAATAAACCTGTGATAAGAAAAATAAAAAATGCAAAGATACAGTTTGCTTTCTAAACTTCCATCAAGAACGTGCCTATTCAAACTAGGAAGAGAGTTGATGTTTATACCTAAAAAATTCCTACTGTTTCCATTAATAATAACTGATATATATACAATTGGAAAAAACAAACTCACAACCATGACTTGCAAAATAACTACTCACATGTCCACTACCTCCAAAATAAAAGTAAGACTCAACCTATAATAATTGACTCCCTAATTAATTAAAATAACAGACGTCCACTACCATGACTTGATCTTCAAGACTACAAAATGGGCTTTTGGATCGTTCCTTTCAACTTCCCACAGGAATCTCCTACCTCCCAAAATTGAAATCCAATAACTGCAAATAAAATCTGGCGATTGTGAATCTGGATGCCAAAGCTACCAGAACATAAAGAAGAAAAACTCTAAAAAGTTATACTGCACAATAACTTGTATTAATCACGAAACTGTAAAATCAACCAAATCCGAATTCAAGAACCCAAACCAAATCTGAATCAATGCAGGATTCTAGCCCCTTATCCAGACGGATCCTAGAATACCAAGCTAAATTTGTCTAGCGATTCAGCGGATCCTAAATGCTGAAACTCCTTAGTCGGAACCTCCTCAGTCGGAAAACTATATTTGAACAAAAACCTAAGAACTGAACCCGTGCCTAAAATATCCAGCCGATACATAATAAAAAAAGAAATTGAATCCACAAATGATATCCAAATCCACAAACAATATTAAATATCAAAACAGAATTGCACCAAGAACAAAATTTCAGATTGGGAAAAATCAACAAAGAATATGATATGCAAAACTGTTTACTATTTGACAAGTCCTTCATTAAAGATTTATATGCAAATATACACAAGAAATTATATCTAAGATGGTTAATTAGCGAAGTGTTGTTCGGATGCTTCCATCCGAGAGGAAAACTTTAGTAGTACTTTTATCCTTCCATGCTAAAGAGAAAATCCCGATACCTATTAGATTGAGTGAAGCTAAATATGAAAAAAGGAAATCCTGATACCGAAAAGATTGAATGAGACTAAATATGAAAAAGAATAAATTAGAAAAGCAATTGAAGGATTCATGTACACACGCATTTAATAACTAATACTAAAGCAGCACTTTTACATTTTCACTTGTCACAGAATACTATAATCAGAAAAGCAATTGAAGGAACATATAGAAGCATATATACTAATTGGGTTCATGTTGGGAGATACAAGATCCTAGAGGAAATTATAATGATGCATGAATACTATAACAAAACAGATCACTTTCAAGGTCAAAGTAAGGTATATTTGAGATCCATCGAGCAACATTAAAACAATATTTTTAACTCGAATAAATAAACATATAGAAGTATCCACAATACTATGATAAATCAACATTCATGAAAACTATAACCAGATGTTAGAATACAAAAACCCTTTTGCAAGACAGATTAAAAAAGATACCTTTTGGGCATGTCTAATTCCCACCCCGCTAGATCGTCTATCCTATCTAATTCTTCACCTCCCGTCGTCGTTTGCCGCCCCCTCCCCTCCCTCGAGCCATCGTCATCCGATCTGCAGCCGCAGCCCAGCCCCTTCCCCTTGCTCAAGCGCTCTCGCGTCTCACCCATCTACAGCCGTCGCCGCGTCCGATCTGCAGCAGTCGTCGCGACCTCCCATCTCCATCAAGAGCTCTCGCCGTTTCGCCACCCCTTTCCTTCAATTGAGTTTTCTTAATTAATGATATCTAATGAGATTTACCGACTAATTGTTTTTGTGTGAGAGATTTAGCAGGTCTTAATTTGCAAAACTTAAAGTATTTGAGGGGCAAAAGGGTCCAAAAATATTTCTCAATGACTTGCTACTTTTTAATAACGAGTATTGCACTCGTGCTAGCGCACAGTCATTATTGTTATCAAACATTTTAAATGTTAAAATATTATATTAGATTAATATAAAATTTAAATTTTATATTGACATCCTATTATAATATTTATATTAATTAATAATATTTTAAAATTGCATTTAATTTTATTCATAGCAATGTGATATGTTAAAGAGAAATCTTTGAAAAGAAGAATTAATATTAGGATTAAATTTTTTTATGGTCCAGTAACTTTATTTTGTTTTGAAATTGGTTCCGATTGTTTTGACTTTTCGATTTTGGTCCTGTAATTTTAATTTTTTTTTGAAATTGATCCCGATTATCCTTGACTTTTACATATAGACATATCATATGAAATAACCTACGAAAATTATCTCCGTTGAAATTTTGAATGACAATCTATGACCGGAAGGAGTTGACATAAGCCTAGGTATCAAAATTAACTATTCGGCATTATTTTCTGTTAGAAGCTTAGCTTCAAGAATTATATCACTCATTCGTAATAACCATTCTATATATTGAGAAAAAAAACATTTCATTAAATATTTAATGAATTAATACATATCCAGCTTTAAAAGATGAGGAAAAAATTTAAAAAATAAAATAAAAAATATTAAAAGTTCAAACATGGTTCTATTCATAAACCCCTTGTGTGATCAATATTTCTAAATAACATTATCATTGTTCCAATTTTGAAATTCAGTTCATGATCAAGAACACCCGAACACTTTAACTATTCAAGAGTTTAGGAGTATGCATATCAGAAAGATGATAAACATTTGAATCAGCATGGCAAGGACTGCCAGAGCTCAAATAAATACGTGATTCATTTTCATTAACCTGAATCAAGTAATCGTTTTTGGACATAACAACATCCAACATAGTATTAAAAATTGCTCTGTTATGCAAATAATTGTGATCGTCCGTCATGTTTTTAAAATTAGGATAAATACTATCAACAATAGGACCGATCAGATCATCACTACCTCTAAAAAGAGTATCATCCTAAATTTGTACATCAAAATTATACTCAGTTTGTGATCCTTCACTTCAATCTTCAATAGATGTTAGCCAATTAAAAAAAAAAAACTCACAATTTGTGTAAACCATCCATCGATTCCAAATTCTGCAACTGCATGTTCCTTGTAAGTTTCAGTAAAATACAATCCTTTCCACAAAAGAGATGAACTTATTGTAACATGAACAATATTATGCCTCATTCCTTTTGGAATAACCTGCAATATCTGTCAGAATCGCCTCCAAACACAATAATCTTATCACCAAAAAAGTAATCCAATAGATAACGGACAGGACAACAACATAATATCATTCAAAGTAGTATCAAGAGATTCAATACAATATCTATATACCATCGAGCTTCATCCTATATAATAAAATCAATCTCAATTAATCGAAAGCTCGACACGATGACTATCCTAATTAAAATTGCAAATATAATCTTTGATAGCATTAATTGGAATGACAAACCTAGAATTGAGGACTCACCAACCAACATTCATTTTGGAGACCAAAATCGTGCATGTCTCTCCTTTTCATGGGCACAAAAAATCAAGTGTAACTTGAATATTTTTTTAGTGACTGAAGGACCAAAATTTCTCGATCCATGCGGCAAATAAACCACAAAATCAAAAAAAAGAAAATATCAATTTATGTACTGAAATTGAAAACGCAAATCGACACATACATGATTATAAAATGGGAAAGAAACGTACAAAGATGAAATTAAGTGCATCTATTCTCAAATTTGATACAATTTAAATCATTTCGTCGTCCAGTATGAACCTCAAGGTGCAACGTCGGCTTTAAAAAAAAAACTTGTAAATAGATTCATCGAAACTTCCAAGATATTTGGTTGTTCAACAATAAGAGTTAAAATCAAGTGTCATGAATTTGCAAGAATGTAGAAGCCTCATGTTTATCTTAGAGGCAGATTTAAAAAATATATGTATGTACGTATGAATTTTTGTGTTCATTTCTACCACACTGATTGATCCCAAAACTTTCCAATTTTAGATTTCTTGGAGTATCTTTTTGTGAATATTGAATAAGGTGAATAGTATGAATATTTTCATGACAGAACCAAAGTAATTAGTCTTGAGTACCTAAAATCAGATCGAGATTTTTTATTTTTTTAAGTCTTAAATGAACATCTTATCACAAAGTACTTGCACTTGACTAAACTTTTGTGCATAAATGGATTCTTTTGGTAATTGGGGATAAAGGGCAAAAAAAGAAAGAAAAATTGTGATTGTTATAATCTTGAATATTAATCTCAATTTATAGGAAAAAACAATTACTATCATATCAGATTGAATCTAGCAAAATAAATAAAAATATAATTGAAAATGGGTACGAAAAAAATATAATTAACATGGAAGAAAATAATGACAAAAAATAATTTTTTCGTCCTATTAGCTAGTTAAAATTAGAGACGAAAAATATTGAATTTTGTAAATCTATTTTAGCTAGTTCAAGGTTAAACAATTGAATTTGGTAAACTGAAGGGACTATAACTAAAGTTGAAAAAATTAGCGGACTAAAATCAGAATTAGTGAAATTTAAAGAAAAAAAACATTTTTATACCATTTTTTAATATTGTATATTTACAATATATTTACATTTCTTATTCTAATTTATAAACTAAATGTATTCTTAAATAGTATATATATACAATTGTATATCATGTTGGTTCAAAGTTTGTTGTATTCACATTATTAAAATATTATTTCAATACATATTCAATAATGTTGTATAAGTTATAATTATAATTTTAAACTTATGCATTGTCATGCATTATATTTTAATTTAAATTATAAAAAATATATCAAACAAAGAACATCAATAAATATCTAAAATGCATTTTAGTTGTGTTGGACATGTCATCTTAAGTTTTAAACCTCCTAAGAAAAATAATAACCAAATAATATGCAATTCCAAAATTCTAAAAAATAGATTAATAAAAAATCATAAAGACTGGTGTAGCTTTTGTTTAGTTTAATAATTTATCGAACACTTGGCGAGCAACTATCAATTTTGAGTCAGTGTCCATTTCAAATTGGTCAATTCGTCGAACATCATCCTTAAATTTTTGGATTTTTTATGATCAAATTTCCTTCAGCAAGATTTTGTATGGAACCTTACCCAATTTTTGGTTAGTCAGACTTCATTTATATATGATGTCTTCTTTTTCACCATCTAATTTCATCATTTTTTTTTTCTACTTTTTGTTTACTTTCGCACCAGAAAATATTTTCTTTATGCAAATTCTCCAAGATGCAGAATAACATTCAATGGTCTTTGTACACTTTGCTCACAATTTTGGTCCTTTTAGACCAAAAATGAAAAAAGATAATGTAAAAATGGACTAAAATTGAAAATCATAAAAGAATAATAATTACACCAAAATTTGCTTCAAATTTGTTAGAAAGTGTAAACATTTTAGGAAAATACCAAATATTAAAATGAATATTGTTAGTTTTTTAAGTCATAGCCTCACAATCAATCATTTTAAAAAAAAACTCTAAATTGATAAGATTTATGCGGATCACCTTTTAGGGTGAATGTAACAACGGTGGATAGAAACACACAACAAAGATGATATTAGGTGAAAAAAAATCATCCACTTAGTACACTGATCTAAGCTACAAAACAAAACAAAAGATACACGATTCATAAATAGAAAAATAGATAATTGAAATCATTCACAAAGAAGAACATGAAAAAATATGTAACTGAAATCTATAATGGATGTACAATTGAAAAGAATTGATGGATAATCCAAATTCTTATTTGGTCATACCCACAATTCTTCATTCCATCTTCCCATAATGTAATGTTTATCAGGTTATAAGTAAAATCTTTTTTGTGTCTCTCTTCTTTTCATGAAAAATAAAATAATTGAACCCCTCAACACTATACAAAAAAGCAGAAAGGTTACCAATGGTGATATTTTCTTTGAAAAAACGAGGGTCCATGAACTAATTTTTGTGTCAGTAATAATGACAACTTCACCAACAAATGCTTCCCTTTTTCTTTCTGGAAATGTTCACAGACACGTTCTTCAAGCTTACTATGAGGAATTATGATTCTAAGTTTTCCTAACTATGAGATTGCATTTTGCGTTCTATTTGAGAAAAATTGAAGCCACAACCAAATTGAGCACAATTGAAAGATATAATTATTCAGAATAAAGAATTCAAATTATTTTTCATAAAATTCAATAAAAATATAATGTTGCATCATACATCTTGAATTTGAAGATGTTTGATTCTTGATTCCCCTGTGTAATTATTTCCTTTTTTAGCAACATAGATGAAATAGATCTTGATACTGTGTAAAATACCAAATTTAGAAAGACACAATTAATTATGAACATTAAAATTTATGTATCGACAAATTCTCATTTTAAGTAGGGATTTTAGAAAATGTTGAGTACACACTGTTACTAAAAGAGGACATCACTTCAAAGAGTTTGCAAGATAAAAGTCTTGTAAATCAAAATCATTTAGTATATTACTATTTCACTTTGACTTATTTTTGGTAGAATCATTGAAATTTGTTCAACAGACATATTCCCCCAATTTAATAGTTATCGTAAGAATTGGAATAGTCTACTACAAAACTTACTAATAACCAAGTTATGAAAGTGAGTAACTATACAGAAAAAATTGCATCTGCTTATAAACTTAGTTGAATAGAATACGACGTCAACTTTGAATGATCGAAATGATACTTCATCATACTTTCCAAAATAAAATAAAATATTAGTAATAGGGTTGGCTTCTCCCGCGAACTCATCAACACCAACCAAGATCCATTTTGGAGATCAAATCATGCACTTGCATCTCATTTTCAAGGGCTCAACCAACCAATTGTCACTTGCATATATTTTTAGTGTACGTCTAAAGGACAAAAATCTTCTGTCAAGCGTCAAATAAAACAACAAAATCGGAAAAAAAATCAATTTATGTGTTGAAATTGAAATCACAAATTTACGCACAAATGATAAAAAAAAAATCATAAAGAAACATACAAATATAAAATTAAGTGTATCAATTCTCAAATTTGGAACAATTTTTCATCGTCCAGTAAGAACTCAAGCTGCGACATTGACTTTAAAAAATACTTATATACATATTCATCGAAACTTCCAAAATATTTAGTTGTTAAACAATAAGAGTGAAAATCAAGTGTCATGAATTTAATTTTCAAGAATGTAAAAGTCTCACATTTATTTTAGAGGCAGTTTTAGAAAAGAAATTTTTTTTGTACTTTCTTGTGTTGTTCATTTCTCCCACCCTGATTTATCCAAAGTCATTTCAATTTTAAATTTCTTAGAGAATTTTTTTTGGTGAATGCTTAATAAGGTGAAATGTATGAAAAATTTCCATGACATAACCAAAATAATTAGTTTTTAGTACCTAAAATTAGATTGTGAGTCTTATTTTAATTAAGTCTAAAATAAACATTTTATCACAAAGAACGTGCACTTGACTAACTTTTTTGCATAAGCTGCTTTCTTTAGGTATCCCAAAAAAAAAAAAAGAAAAGGAAGAAAATTTATGATTATAACAAAGCAAAATTTTGTATGGAACCTTCCCCAATTGTTAATTAGTCGGATTTTTTCTATACACGTTGTCTTCTTTTCAACCTTTTTTTCTATTTTTGTTTGCTTTCACATTAGAAAATATTTTTTTAAAGAAAATTTTCCAAGATGCAGAATAACGTTTGATGTTCTTTATACATTTTGCACTCAATTTTGGTCCTTTTGGACCAAAAACTAAAAAAAAAAAAGAGAGGCTACACACTGACTCAATTGAAAATAATAAAATAATTGAAATGAGACCAAAATTTGCTTCAATTTTGTTAGAAAAATCATGAGTGCAAATATTTTAGGAGAGTACTAAATGTTAAAATGAATGTTGTTAGTTTTTTGTCATAGCCTCACAATCAATCAATTTTTAATTTTTTTTAAAGGACCAAATTGAGAAGATTTATGCGGATATCACCTTTTAAGATGAATGTAACAATGGTGGATAGAAATGCACAACAATGATGATATTAGGTGAAAAAAAATCATCCACTTAGTACATTGATCTAACCTACAAAATAAAACAAAAGATACACGATTCATGAATTGAAAAGACCATCCACTTAGTACATTGAAAAGATACATGATTCATGAATTGAAAAAATCATCCACTTAGTACATTGAAGATCATGAAAAAATATGTAACTGAAATCTATAATGGATGTGCAATTGAAAAGAGCTGATAGATAATCCAAATTCTTAATTTGGTCATACCCGTAGTTCTTCATTCCATCTTCCCATATGTTGGTCCAGGTGTAAACGAGTCTTACACGTGTATGGGGGGGAATACACGCGTGTTCAGTGTTTTTAAAACTTTTCTTTCGAGGTCACGGGTCGGGTGTTGTCCGATGATTTGGTCTGAGAAGCACAAATCGCTCGAGTCAAAGTCTATCTCGAGACAAAGTGATCCCGAAGTCGCTTTCGGATACCTCGAGATAATCCCAACTAAGTCCCGAAGCTTTTGAGATCCTGAGTTGCTTGGATCGATAACTAACTTACTGAACCCTCAGAAGAGTAAGTTCAGTTTGGTAACTATCTGTTCTAGCTACTCAGATGTACGGAATGGTTGGCCCTTAGTTTATACTCGTTTTAAGCTTTTGCTGAAAACCTTCCTTTAATGGAATAGTGATTAGGCTGTGATTCAATTTTATGCAACTTTCAGTGGATTGATTCCAACCAAATATCGATGAAAATATGCTTTCAAGACAAAGTAATGCAACAGATAAATCAAGCAAAAAAGCGAAGCAAAGAACACAAAGAAATTATAGTGGTTCGGAGACTCAAGCTCCTACGTCCATTCTCCCGATCTTTTCGGAGAAATTAACTAATCACTTCCTAAGGCTTTTCGACTACCTCTCAGTAGTTTACTAACCTTTCTAATTTTTGAGCTTTTACACTACCTCCTCATAGTTTACTAACTCAAAAACTCACACAAGCTTTTCGTCATCCAAGATAGATTACTCACTTCTTCTCTGAGCTTTACGACTACCTCAATGTAGTTTACTTACTCTTTACAACTCCAATCTCACCAACAATCACACTCAAACTACCTTACAAAGGGTTTGGGGTTTCTTGGTTGGTTTCCAACTAGGATGAGATATCCTTTACAATAAAGAACAATGCAAAGGCTAGGATATCTCGACTAAGCTTTGGATATATCTTATCAAGCTAGGCTTATTGGAATGAGCTCTCTTCGATTTAAAGCACTTGGGAAATTCTCGATTTTTCGAGTGCTTCAACTTGCAATAATAAGTTTGAGTTCTTGAGTTGCTTACAAAATTCCCGTAACCTTTCAATGTAGAAGGTCACAAGTATTTATAGGCATACACCAAGGTCACTCTTGAAAAACTATCCGTTGGATAGATAGCCCGTGAGTTTCCTCTTATGGTGTGTGAGAAACGGCTATATTTAGGGTTTGACACCCCCTAACACGTTTTAGGCAATAGTCTTTCATGTAGCCGGTCTTCACTTTTTGCAGTCTGGAACTTAGTACTTCTGATATCTTTTCAAAGACACTGTCATTTGTCGATTGTCGATATGGTAAAGTCTTTGTCTTCCTCTTTTTGAATTTTGTCTCGGTTTAAAGGTAGACCACTCAACGACTCTTTTGGTTACAATCTCTGAGTTGATATAACCTTAACAACACTTTGTCTTAGTTCCTTTTTATGCGCATTTAAATGTCTTGGGCAATATCTATTTTTCTAAGGAATCGCGATCTTCTCGATGTTGAATCCTTCCGATAGATATTTTTCGATGCCTCGGAACATTGAGTTTATCTTGAGCATTCAATTACATTCTTGAAGTCTTGATAATTCTTGCGCCTTCCGATATTCTTGATCTTGATTCTCGATCTTACATCTTACGAGTCTTGAGTCTTGGTCTTACGAGTCTTGGCGTCTTACGAGTTCTTCATAGATATCTTGACCGATATCTTGAGTCTTCATCTTTGAGTCTTGATTCTTGATTTCATCTTGAATCTTCAATATCTCGATTTCATCTTTGAGTCTTGATATCTCGATTTTTATCTTGAGTCTTGAAAAACTTTCGTTTCATCTTTGAAACTTTCGGTTTCTTGAAAACTTCTTGAGTTCTTGAAATCTTCAGATCCTAACCTGATCTATATCTGCTGACTATACATTTTGCAGATAACATCCTGAATACTCTAAAACTGAATCCTGACTCAACTATCAAGATTATTCTGAACATGTCATACTCAGGGGTTTTGGGATCTAATCAAAATCATATCTTTATTAAATTCATCTCCCAACAATTTCCCCCTTTTTGATGATGCCAAAACCTATCTTGTTACAAACATACTTAACCTATACTCAGGTTTCAGTTTATCCTATTATAAGATTGGTTTTATTTTCAACAATTTCCCCCATAAATAATGAGTCTCCCAACAATTAATCTCCCAACAATTTCTTCAGTTAAGAATCTCTCAAAGGATTCATCACCAAATACTTAATTTCCCAACAATTAATTCAGAGACAATCATTCAAGCATATCAAAATTAAAAGACATGTAAATAAGATAATGAGATATTATCTTTTGAGCATAAATGATAAGTTTTCATTGATGATAGGTAGACTGTTACAAGTTACAATGAATCTTATCTGAACAAAATCAAAAAGACAAAAAAAAAAAAGGATTACAAGAATCTTCCGAGTCTTCATCTTCTGTCTTCTTCTGCTCTTCAGCTCGGCTCTTCAGTTCGGTTCTTCAATTCTGATCTTCCACCTCATCAGCAGGGACTTCAAGATTGAACATTCCGTAATATCTTCTTTTCAGCGCATCTCTTTCTTTGATGATATCAGGATTGTTCCCTGTCATACCCAACTGAATGGCGTACTGAGATATTTATTGAGCAATGGCTTTCTCATTCACACAACCATTCTCCAGCCTGGGAGGAGGGTACACGTATGGACCAGGGGCGGTTATCTGCACCTTTCCTTCATCCGCAAGATTTATCCATCCTTGAAGATATTTAGGATAGAAGGTCAGGAGATAGTCGATGAAAGCCTCGTTAGGATCGAGCTCTCCCCTCCCATTCTCTCGAGCACATCATAGTAGAACCCGGAAGGTTCTCTTGATTTCTTCCCATGCATCGTTGAGATGGATGGCATCCATTTGTCAACATCGCGGCCATTTAAATGCTTTAGTGTTCCCTCTCCTCTTGCTTGCGAACTTTTTTTGAACCCACTCCTTCTTTTACGCTCTTCTTCTACCTTCTTTCGATCAACACGAAATGCGAAGCGGCCGATTTTCTTCGCTTGTTCAATGGAGTGTTTTCGGGCGCTTACGGTATTGAAGACCTTCTTCTTAGGCTCAACCTCGGATTCTTCAATATCCGGCAATAATTTCCTCTGAATTGGCTTAGAAGCCTTTGCTCTTTTGCCCTCGAGGCTCTTTCATCGCCATAGCCTTTCTCTTGATGGGCATTTCGGCCCAAAGGCTTGTACCAATCCTTCCTCTACCACTTAGTTTCTCTCAAACACCTTCTGCATTGTTTCCTCTGAAACCACGAGTGTAGGCCTGGCTTCTCCACCTCCTTGAACTTAAGCTTCTCGGTGACTTCTATCTCCTTCATGGCCCGGCAATGATCTTCTTCTCGGCATCCTTTACAACCTTGCCCTTGAGTATGTTCCAATAAAACCACGAGATCGGCTCAGTCTTTCCCCTTCTTGGAACCATACTATGGCGAAAACTTTGAGAGTCTTTGTGTCCATATGGTATTGTTCTTTTCTTGACACTCCGCTTTCCCCCCGCCATCTAATCTTGCTCCTCCTTGAGCCTTCCGAGGTGGTTCTTCGCCACGCGAGAATTCTTGAACATATGAGCAAATTGGCTTGAGAGAGCTTCCTTGAACATGTCATCATCTTGGCCATGAGCATTGAGCTCATCTCCTCAATAATAAGTTCTTCACCAACATCTCACTCTTCTCTACCAATTTTGCTTCTAGAATTTGAGTGCGCTCCTCTTACCTTGACTCTGCATTAAGCTTCGACCTTGACCCCCTCCATCTTTTCTTCTAATTTTCCTTCCATGGAGGTCTGTCGAGTATCCTGGTAATCCATTTCGAAGAAAGAACTCAAGCTATCAATCTTACGTGCTTGGTTGGCCAATGCCTCCTCGATCTGAGCAACTTTGGTCGGGATCGGCTCAACCTTCTCTAGCTTCACCATCATCTCAATCTCGAGAGCATATCTAATCGGGCCATGACTCACGAGTTGGCGTTCATCCTGAGTCTCGGTCACGAACACTGAGCCGGTTTGAGCTTCGAGTCCGATTCATTCAGCATGGGTGTCCACTGAGCCTCGTCTGCATATCGGACATTCTGATTTAAAGGTAAGAACTTCAAGTAATCTGGCATAATTATTAATAGTGCCAAAAGTTACACAAAGGCTAACTTCGATCGAGGATGTTCGACAACAATACCGATCGAGATCGGTTGAGTCTTTCTCGTTCTTTGACTCTCATCATCCCCTTGTTGGTCCCCATCTTGAGATTTGTCTTTAGAGCTCGGGGAACCAACTTCAACAATCCTCTCAGCAACCTTCCTCTTCACAAGCTCATCAAAGTCTGAGATTTTCATCCTGAGCTTGGTTTTTCTGAATCCTGAGAATTCAGTGAGAAAAATTGTCTCCTCGTTCCACCAGTCTTCCCCTCCGAATGAAGCAATATTGAGCATCTCCGGAAGAGTTTGAGGATGTGAACCAGATTGACCTCAATCCCGAAGAAGATGTCTTGGAGGTCGAGGAAATGAGCTAAGCTTCGGGGTAGTGGTCAAGGATGAACCGTCCCCCCTTGCTTCGCCATTCGGTCTCTTCAGCTTCACCTTTCTTGAGCATCGGTCTCTCGATTCGCTTCTCTTGACTAAGACATCGTTCGAGAACTCATCAAAATTCATCGGCTCTTCGACAAACTTTCCCTCCTCAATTGAATCGACTTGAAGATTCCTCCTCGATCTGGGAATTCCTCACGAGCCGATTCCGGAGGGAATCCCCGAACATTTTAATTGAGCAAAGGTCCTTGGAATATTTCTTGAAGAACTTCCTAAAGCGGCGTCTCAAGAAAAACTTGCTCCTCTCCATATGCCTTTGATATAACAACAAGTAAGGCGATTTTTGAATCTCCTCAGTCTCCTTTCCTCATCATCATCATGAGAACCACCATTCTTTAGCTTTGGACAAGGGTTTTTTACTTCTTCAATTTCTCACCATGCTCCTTCTTGGCATCCAACAAAACCTTCCCCCGGTTTGTTGGCTTTCTTGGCCAGAACCATGGCCCGGTGATTCCACTTTCTTCTCTTTCTTTCCTCTAATCGTCCTTTTTGCAGCAATGGGCTTGAACATTACTTTGGACTTAGAAAATGGAGTAGTGTTGGAAAAGATATCCTCCTCCTCTCGGCACATCTCCAAAATAAATGCTATTTTGGTGGCATGGAGGATCCTGTCTTTGATAGATACTACCCCATCCTCCCTTCTTATGACCTTGGTTTGCTCACTCACCACCTTGATCAGATATTTCAACCAGTTGAACTCCTTGGTGGGTGAGTCCTCGATCACCGCCATAAGTCGGAGTTTGGGAGTGCTGATCTGCTCGAAGCTTCCAGATCGACTCATGATGCACTTTCCAACAATATCCATCAATACTCTGTATTTCGGCTTTAGATGCCGTTTATGCAGAGTTGCCTCAAACTTAATAGGATTCTCAGTAATCCCATCAAGATACTCTTGCTCCCGCCCCAACATATACAATGAGGGATCATCTCCCCTATCGCACAACTCAAATACGTCGTTTAAGTTCTTAGGGACAATATAGAGCTCTCGAACAAAATTCACATACTTCATCGATTGTTCAAGATGAGAAACAGAAATCTTTGACTCTATACAATCATCCTCATTTATTTCCAAATTAGCAACAAACTCTATTACCTCGGGAGTATACTCCGCCTCCGGTCGATTCGCGACGAGGTTCGTCAGTTTCGCCAATCGAATTAAATGGAGTGCCTCTTCTTCGTGCTTGACATTGGTGGTACTCTCCAAAGAAACCACATACTCATACCATAACTTATTTGTCTCGGCTAATTTTTCAAACATGGTAGGAGCCATTTGAGATTTGAAGATTTAGGGTTTTGAGCAATGAAGCTTTTCTGGGTAAAAAGGGATTTATTTGCAGAAGGATTTTGGGAATGAAGGGTTTCAATAAAATTTGGCTTGAATGACTTTCAAAGGGATATATAGCTCGAGATCGTGGGAAGTCGTACCGGTTTTGGTGAAAAACAACGGTTAAGATTAATCCACGATTAATCGGGTATGCAAAAGGTCGATCCCCGAAAAGTAAGCCGCCATTTTAACTTCATTGGTGATTAAATGTAACAGAGCATTTAATGACTGTTGACCTTTTTTAGGAATTTCAAAGATCCCGCCCAAAAACATTCCTCGGTGTTTTGTATTTATTGCAAATGATTACTGAGTTTCACTTAAGCAATAAATGAGTCGCATGAGTCATTACTTCTTCAGACTAATTTCCCTCTTATCAGTCTTACAGAGTATTGACCTTGATAAAAATGTCGATATGGTCTTGTAATCTTGAATGGGTTCGATATCTTCTTGAAATCTTGGCCTTGATGAATCTGAGTTTCAAGACTCGATTCGATATTTCAATTTTATCCTGAGTTTCTCGGTAGAATTCTGAGAAACCTTCATGCATCTGAAAATCTTCAATTTTTTAGATTTTACTCTATACACACAGATCCAACATCCCTAATTCAATCGATAGTTCACGAAATCTTGATTGACCAAAGGTTTAGTCAAGATATCGACTCTCTGCTTATCGATATGAATTTTCTCCATCCCGATGTCCTTTTTCTCGACATGATCTCTGATGAAGTGATGTCCGATATCCACATGCTTGCATCTGGTGTGCAATCTTTGGATTTTGTGAAATAGCAATGGCACTATTATTGTCACAAAATATTGGTACTTTATTGCTACAACTTTATAATCCCTTAATTGTTGTGCGAGCGAAAGAATCGAACCGCGGCGACTTCTGCGACCATGTATTCAAAGATGATTGGTTGCTCTTTGGTCTGCATTTCTTTGAAAACCAAGATATCAGCTTGCTTCCAAGAAATTGACAAGTTCTGTAGTGGACTTCCTATCAATCCTGCAACCTCCATAATCAGCATCTGAGTAACCAGTTAATTCAAGGTTATCATCAGCTGGATACCATAATCCTCTATTCACTGTGCCCTTAAGATACTTCAGTATCTTTTTGGCAGCCTCCATGTGACTAGCCTTAGGATTAGCTTGGTATCTTGCACATATCCCAACAACAAATGTTATATCCGGCCTACTTGCTAACGTGAGATAGAAAGAATGATCGATGATTCCTCTATAATCGGTATGACTTCTTGATTTGCCTTGAAATCGGGGATCCATCTTGTAGTTAGTATTCATAGGAATTCTAAGCGCATTGCAATCTATTACACCATACTTGGCAATCGGATCCTGGTGTACTTTGCCTGGTTGATGAAGATTCCTTCCTTTGATTGTTTCACTTGAAGACCTAGAAAGAAATTCATCTCTCCCATCATTGACATCTCAAACTTGCCTTTCATCGGTGTTGAAAACTTTTCACCAAACCGATGGTTTGGAGATCCGAAAATGATGTCATCAACATATATCTGAACCGATGAAGATATCTTCCCCATCTTCTATCCCGAGCGAGTTCTATCAGCAGTTCCTTTGACAAAACCATGGTCATTGAAACGAGAAAAAAGTATCATACCATGCTCGGGTGCTTGCTTAAGACCATACAAGGCTTTTACGAGCACGTAAAACTTGGTCATTCTGTTTGAAACCGGAGGTTGTTCTACATAAACCTCTTCTTTAAGCACACCGCTCGAAAAATGCACTTTTCACATCCATTTGATAGACCGGAACTTCATGTGGGCGATATGCAAGAAACAATCGATGGCTTCTAGTCTTGCAACCGGGTGCAAAGGTTGTTGGGGAATGAGTTACCTGATCTATTAAGGTGAATATTTAAATACAAATTTAATTCTTTAATTATTACTAGCATGAATTAATCTATATTAATTCAAATAATAATTGCAACAACATATCATGCATATAAAAAGCCACGTAAAACCCCTCATGTGGAATCTACGGGTTTGACGAACGCAACGCTTCGGGATGGTAGTGAATTCGGTTGGACGGACTAACCAAAAGGACTTCCCAAGTATTCCTTAGCCCTTGCTCGACAATCCGTGGAAGGATACTTTCATGAACAATTAACAAAAGGAAAAAATAAACTTTGTTGCACCACTTATGTGGATTTGCTAATATTTTCAGCACATGGAATTGTACTTGGGAATGAACTAATCATCCCCTATTTATAGGAGAGGAGGGGTCGAAAATTATAGTAGAATATCAATGTGGGAAAAGACTTTTCTTGGTCACCAAGAAATCTTGAATATATCCCTTATATTCTTTTTCCCATAATTAAAATATTCCACAAAAATCCCACCTCCTCTAATTATGGATTTTTCGAAAATTTAATGTGCAAGATTCCAAGATTTGGATCTTCTTGAACTTATGAGATATTCTTGTATTTCAAGAAATACATATCTTCCATAATATCTTTTCAAGAAAATCAAGAAAATCTTTCTTGCCCATTATATTTCCAAATTTTCAAAAATTTCAATATAGATAAGCTAGTGGGAGATTTCTTGAATTTAATGAGATAATCTTGTATTCCAAGAATACATATCTTCATTCCATAGCAAAATTCAAAGAAAATCTTTCTCCCAACATATCTATAAATTTCGAAATATTACTTGGAAAATTAAGCAACAATATTTATTTTATTTTAATCACGTTTTCAGTTATTGGACTATTTGTTGGGCTATTCAGGGGGCCTTTAGAAGAATTAAGATTGAACCTTCTAATGGATCTTGAATATCTAATATTGAGCCACAATATAATTCAAGCCCATAAATATTAATTAATCCCACTACATAATTAATATTGCACTATCCATCTTAACCCATATTACAGTCAATATGGCTCCCGGTCATTATTTCCCGTGTTTAAGATTATCTAGCCCATTAATTAATTCAAGCCACAGAAATAGCTATCCGTTAATTAATATCTTTTTGTCCTTGGTCGAGAGAGCGGTTCAACATTATTATCCATCTGGGAAACTAATTCCACTTGCAAGATTTGGTATGATAAAGTTTATGAACCTCCCATTCGTACTTGCACCACGATTCTTCGTATTAAATCTTAGAAATCACATGTGACCAATAATATTGCCTAAGATAAAAAAAAGTATTGAATCTCTCTCGATTAAGCTACCCATGATAAGTCAAAGCAATAGTTACCAATCCCACGTGATCCTATTTAAGGGGCGAAGGTTAAGAAACAACGAACCAGGGGGTCTAGGTCTAATTCTTCCTTGTTCGGTTAAAAGAATTTATCCTCCTGTAATCCTATTCGATTCGATCATGCACTAGTGTAATCTCTTGGTCAAGACAAACTAATCTCCTTACACCTCAACCTTTAAACGATGGGTTGTTCATTTCCATCTAGGTCGTGAATGGCGTACTTTTTAGTTACAAAGAGATTTAATTTAATCTTCGTGATGCGGTATCACTAAATTAACTACAATGTAACATGTCTGAATTATTGAGCAGGTTATGCGGTAAATATATGTAACATTCAATCATATTTAAAACATCGATGATAAACAATTTATTTCAAAATAAGTCTAGAAATTGATTTGATTATACAAAGTAAAAAAACATACTTTCGAAGATAATCCCAACAATCTCCCACTTATACTCAAAGTCCTTTTTAAGTATACTACAACATATCTCGCGTAGTCCGTGACATCTAATATCACCTACACGAACCTAATAATTTCTCCCACTTATACTCAAAGCAGATTAGCAACGGCCTTGACACCCATTCCACTCACATGTCTCGAATGTATTCAGAGGCATACGCTTTGTGAATGGATCGCTAAGCTATCCTCGATATCTTTGCCACATCTATATCTCCTCTCTTAACGATTTCTCGTATAAGATGTCTTTCCTTTAGTGTGTTTGTTTGACTCGTGGACTCTTGGTTCCTTGAATTTTGCAAATCCCTAGCGATATTCTTTGACAAATTCGAACACCATCCAAGTCCACTAAGAAGGTCTAGAGCCCAATCGGTTCTTTCAACGCTTCACACATTCTTACCCGAGTTCCATGGTTGAGTCGGTGATGCATTTACGCTTCACACTCGTCCATTTGATGGCTACACTTCCCAAATGGAAACACACTAACCGAGGCGAATAATTTACGGAATCTATATCGATTGGAAATCCGAAGTCCGGTGTGGCCGATGGGGATTGGAGTATCGATGATAAATCAACATTCTATCCCAAGTTCTTTTCGGACCCTTTAGAATGTTTTTTTAATGTCGTCCAACGCGCTTTCCCCAGGTTACTTTGATATCTTGCTACCATGCCTATGGCAAAGCATTACTCCGGTCTCGTATACGATTGCATACATAAGGTTTCCGGTAGAAGCACAATGAATACCTTTCATGTCATCTATCTCCTTTTCGTCTTAGGGGACATTTTCTTGGATAGATGGATTCGAAGCACGAAAGGTACGAATCCTTTCTTGGAATCATGCATCTTTGAAGCGTTTCAAGACAAAGTCTATGTATGAAACTTCAAATAACCTTCATCCTTTTCTTGTGATCTCGAATCTTGATCCCAAGGGCGGTCCGCAGGCTTTCCCTAAGTCTTTCATATCAAACCGCTTTTGAAAACCATGCCGCTTTCGTCGATAACACCTTCACATCGTTCCCCGATGATCGAAATGTCATCTACGATAAAACTAAGAATATCAATGCGCTTCCGAACACGCTTTTTATACACACAACTTTCAAACTCGTTTTGATCAAACCCATAAGACTTTATAACATGATCAAAACATTGGTTCCAAGCTCGGATGCTTTTGAGTCCGAAATGGACTTCTTGAGCTTCTGAAACAAGATGTTCTTGGCCTTTTTCAATGAAACCTTGGGGTTGTTGCATATAGATCTCTTCATCAAGACTTCCGTCTTGACATCCATTTGCCGATTTCAAAGTCGAAATCTTGAAAGAATCGATAAGAGAATCTGGATGGACTTAAGCATGGCTATGGGCTAAAAAAGTTTCCTCAATCGATCCGCTTCTTTTCTAGTATAACCTTTAGCCACTAGTCTTGCTTTAAAGGTTTCAACCTTCCCGTCCGGTACTCTTTTCCTCTTATATACCTACTTGCATCCAATGAGTTTGATTTAAATTGGTTCACTAGCTCCCATTTCATAGAACCCATTTAAACTTTCATTCTTTGTTTGCTGAGAATGCATCCTTATCTTGGAGTGCCTCGTCATATGTTCATGGGTCTGATTAAATCTTGTCCGGAATCAAGTCCGAGGACTCTCCTATTCCCATGAATCTCTCGGGCTATCTCACAACCCTCCCACTACAACGAGGCTCCGGTTGTGAAAGCGCATCGTTTGGTATATCATCTAGTACAGTTGGCATTGAGGTTTGCCCTCTAAGCTCATTTAAGGTAATCTCACTTCTGGGTTTTCTTTGGTTCATATAGTCTTCTTCCAAAAATCTAAAGTGGGTCTTGATGACCACCTTTTGATCTTCTGACTATAGAACATACACCCTTTTTTGTTCCCTCGAGGTATCCTATAAACAGTCTTAATTCTGATCGAGGATCCAATTTTACCGGCTTCCTTGTCCAACACGTAGGCCGGACACCCCCAAATTCTTATGTGTCTCATACTAGGCTTGTGCCCGGTCCACAATTCTTTAGGAGTTTTGGGAACCGATTTGGATAGCACCAAGTTCAGAATGTAAGTTGCTGTTTCCAAGGCATGACCCCAGAACGACTCGGGATGATCCGCATAACTCATCATTGATCTAACCATTTCCAAAAGAGTTCTGTTTCTTCGCTCTGTTACCCCGTTTTGTTGAGGGGTTTCGGGTGCAATGAGCTAGGATACAATCCCTTCATCAGATAAGCAGTTCAAAAACTCATCGCTGAGATATTCGCCTCCACGATCAGATTGTAGAGACTTGATACGTTTTTACCTATGATTCTCTGTTTGAGCCTTAAATTCTTAGAATTTTTCAAAGGTCTCATATTCATGCTTCATAACGAAAATGTACCTTGAGTAATCATCAATAAAATTACTCATAACCTTCTCTTGCTTTGGTTGACATTGGATCACATACATCTGTGTGAACGACCTCTAACACTTCTTTGGCCCTATTCCCCTTGGCTCCAAATGCCCTCTTGGTCATATTACCCTCCAAACATGATTCGCAGGTTGGAATCGATTCAACTTTGAGACGCTCCAGTGAACCATCTTTCACCAACCTTTGGATCCTCTTTGGATTTATATGACCTTCTTAGATGCCAAAAAAAGTGTCTCCGTTCATTGAAACGTTTTTCTTTTCTCGGAAACAGTTGATGTGTTATAAGATACATTTCGTGAGTGGTGTGCACAGTTAATTGTATAGAGATTTTCCATCAATGTCCCGTAACAGATACACTCATCATTTCAAAAATGATGTCATTCTTATTAGAAGAAACTTAGTGTCCTTTAATCGAATTTTAGAAACTGAAAGTGAATTCTTTCTAAAACTGGGAACATAAAGATAATCTCAAAAAACTTTATCTTCAAAAAGATAGGTGCACTTCTCCCATTTGCTTTAATCGCTACTCATGTAGCATTGCAATGTTCTTCTACTTATGCGTAGTATTGCAATAATCGTTACTATCGTAACAATATCCGCCACTTACGTAGCATTGCAATGTCTTCTACTTTAAATAACGTTGCCCGGTGTGATGAGGATCTCACTCCCACTAAGTTGCTTGGATCATTTAGAACCCTTGAAGCCAACATGATTAGTGGATCTCAATCAACCACCTCTCGAATGAGAAGTATCGCCCGCTAAACAAGTTTCAACAACTAGTTAAGTGAGAATTACCTTTCTTTCCATCCCTTTTGGGGTTGGAACAAGCAAAACCTCCATTGTCCTCTCTTACCGCATCTTAAGCACTTCCTCTTTGGATTTTCCTTGACACAACAAGCATTCCTCATCTTACCATTGCCCTTGGCAACAATTGAGTTTTATTGCTTATGGCCTTTTGGTCCTCTTCTTTATCTTGCCTCCCTTTGGCCTAGAAGATGAAGACAGACCACTTGCCGTCAAAGCTTGAGTTTGGTGCCTTATCAACATTTCTGTCGAGACCAAAAGCTTGCAACAAATTAGCTAGTGAGGCCAAAATGCTCAAAAAACTTTTTGGGCAGAGAGTGAAGTACCAAATTCATCTGAGTCTCTAGATCATAATCCTTTCGAGAATCTCAAGTTTGTTCAGATGGGCCATCTATTTTGAGGACGTAATCCCTTACGGGTTTGCCCTCCACCATTTTCAGCGATGACATCTCTCGCAAGGCGATCTGACGAGTCCCGCATGTTTTGACTCTTCAGTTGGCTCATCTGATTTTGGTGTGTCAAGAATCCACTTGTGCTTTTAATTATAATTTTTCGTTTCCAATCAATATAGTTTCCATACATGTTGTATTATCTTTAAGTATAATAACAGTGGATTAAAAGGTAACGACATGGTGAACTGAAATAAACAACTATATGCAATAGCACAAGTATATCACAAGATTCGATCACATGCATCATATTAAAATCTCAAAAAACATATGAACATGCATCAGCCAACATCTCAAAATAGTTTAAATAAGCCACGTGGGGTGGGTCATTATTTAAACACATTCAACGAAAACAAGAATTTTACAAACCTTTAATATCCAGATTAATAGTTGGCTCCCCACGACCAATATAAAATTAGCCAGGGACTTGGGAAGTATATGCATATCAATTTTATACCTAAGTAATAACCATGATTAAATCTGGTGAGAGCCTCCCGTGGGGAGGTCATCATCCACTAGTAATAACCCACAATCATCCGTTTGGAATTCATTCATGTGAAAGCTATCTTTTGGCCGTCCCGTGGGGGGAATTTCTCCAAAAGAATTCACAAATAAATAAATCATGGAGGTCAAAATTAATTCAATTTTATTATCCGGAATAAAATTATTAATTAATTATTTAAACATACTTAGTAATTTTGAAGGTGAGATTTTTCCATTTGGCAACCCTCATGCATTCACATTTAAATAAATTAAATAAAGCATAAGATAACACAAATAAATCAAGCAAAACAGAAAAATAAACATATTGGGCACAAATTATCCAATTGTCATGGTTTGATTTTTCTTGGCTTGATCTTGAAGAAACACGTCTCGGTTTCTCCCACTCGTTAAATCTCGAAAAAATACTTCGTCTCGAAATGCCACGCCGGCTCGCGGCCGGGATGCTGCCCGCATCCGGTGGCCACTTAACCTTAGGGCAGACCTCGACTTCGGCGGCCGTCTGCTCGGCACGCCTTCGGCGGTGTCGGCAGATCTCGGCGGCAGACAACATCCGCGTGCATCTGCCTTGAGCGTGCTTTCGCCCACTATCCGCCTTGAAAACAAGATCGCGCTACCAATCCCGCGCGCGCCAGCGTATCCGCCCCAGAAATCCGCCCCGTCAATTTCGGCTGGAAGCGCGCCGCGGTAGCGTGTGCCTCGCCCGCCCGTCTGTGACCTGACCACATTCCTCCCCTGCCCGGCCTCGCCTGCGCCCATGCGTGCCGGTAGCGCACCAGCGCTGGATTTCCATCCTTTAATTCTTCATCTCTTAGTTCCCGATCCGGTTACAATTTATTTACAAAAAATAAATAAACCTAGATCTAGACTAGTCTATTACATTGATCAAATCAAACAAATCTAGTCTACTTTCGTGGATTTTTCTCATCATCCGAGCGAATCGAATTAAAAAATACGATGCATGCAAAATAAAACATTAAAATCCATGACAATTGGATACGCAAAAAAGCAGATCTAAGACTATCCAATTTCAAATTTAACGTCCACAATTAAATTACAATTTAAAAAAATTGAGCAAAACAATTGGCTCTGATACGATTGTTGGGGAATGAGTTACAAAGATCTATTATGGGTGAATATTTAAATACAAATATAATTCTTTAATTATTACTAGCATGAATTAATTCTATATTAATTCAAATAATAATTGCAACAACATATCATGCATATAAAAAGCCACGTAAAACCTCGATCCGGAATCTCACGGGTTTTCGTGAGCGTTACCTCTTGGGATGGTAGTGAATTCGGTTGGACGGACTAACCAAAAGGACTTCCCAAATATTCCCTTAGCCCTTGCTCGACAATCCGTGGAAGGATACTCATGAACAATTAACAAAAGGAAAAAATAAACTTTGTTGCACCACTTATGTGGATTTGCTAATATTTCGGACATGGAATTGTACTTGGGAATGAACTAATCATCCCCTATTTATAGGAGAGGAGGGTCGAAAAATTATAGTAGAATATCAATGTGGGAAAAAAGACTTTTCTTGGTCACCAAGAAATCTTGAATATATCCCTTATATTCTTTTTCCATAATTAAAATATTCCACAAAAATCCCACCTCCTCTAATTATGGATTTTTTCAAAATTTAATGTGCAAGATTCCAAGATTTGGATCTTCTTGAACTTATGAGATATTCTTGTATTTCAAGAAATACATATCTTCCATAATATCTTTTCAAGAAAATCAAGAAAATCTTTCTTGCCCATTATATTTCAAATTTTGAAAAATTTCAATAAAGATAAGCTAGTGGGAATTTCTTGAATTTAATGAGATAATCTTGTATTCCAAGAATACATATCTTCATTCCATAACAAAATTCAAAAAAATCTTTCTCCCAACATATCTATAAATTTCATTACTTGGAAAATTAAGCAACAATATTTATTTTATTTTAATCACCTTTTTCAGGTTATTGGACTATTTGTTGGGCTACTCGGGGGGCCTTTAGGAGAATTAAGATTGGACCTTCTAATGGATCTTGAATATCTAATATTGAGCCACAATATAATTCAAGCCCATAAATATTAATTAATCCCACTACATAATTAATATTGCACTATCCATCTTAACCAATATTACAATCAATATGGCTCACGGTCATTATTTCCGTGTTTAAGATTATCTAGCCCATTAATTAATTCAAGCCACTTGAAATAGCTTTCCGTTAATTAATATCTTTTTATCCTTGGTTCGGTTCAACATTATTATTCATACCAAAGTAATTCCACTTGCAAGATTTGGTATGATAAAGTTTATGAACCTCCCGGGGCGAATCAAACAAGCGTACTTGCACCACGATTCTTCGTATTAAATCTTAGCAATCACATGTGACCAATAATATTGCCCAAGATAAAAAGTATTGAATCTCTCTCGATTAAGCTACCCATGATAAGTCAAAGCAATAGTTACCAATCCCACGTGATCTATTTAAGGGACGAAGGTTAAGAAACAACGAACCATTTTGGTCTAATTCTTCCTTGTTCGATTCTCTTTATCCTCCTCAGGTCCTATTCACATCGGTCATGCACTAGTATAATCTCTTGGTCAAGACAAACCAATCCGAGCCTTACACCTCAACCTTTCGTGATGGGTTGTTCATTTCCATCTAGGTGAATGGCGTACTTTTTTTAGTTACAAGGACTGTTAATTTAATCTTCGTGATCCGGTATCACTAAATTAACTACAATGTAACATGTTTTATTGAAACAGTTATCGCGATAAATATATGTAACATCCAATCATATTTAAAGCATCGATGATAAACAATTTATTTCAAAAATAAGTCTAGAAATTTAGTTTCATTATACAAAGTAAAAGCATACTTTCGGTATAATCCCAACAAAGGTTTCATCATAATCCAAGCCTTCTTCTTGGGAATAACCTTGTGCAACTAGCCTTGCCTTGTTTCTTACAATGTTGTTGTTTTCATCTCTTTTATTCTTAAATACCCACTTGGTTCCAATGACATTGTGCCTTTTCAGTCTATCCACTAGCTCCCATACTTCATTTCTTGAGAATTGATTCAAATTCATCTTGCATAGCGAAGAATCCAATGAGAATCTTGTAGAGCTTCACCAATCTCAAGAGGTTCTTTCTCTCTATAGGAAGCGGTGAATAGTGCACTCTCACCATGGAACCTTCTTGTTTTGACACCTTCGCTTAGATCACCCACAATCGACTTGTAGGATGACTATCTAACCATCTTCTTCTAGATGTTCCCTTCAATAGTATCCTCAACATTTAAAATGTTAGGTTCAATTAATTCAAGAAACTCGAGGAACAACGAAAAGAAAGGAATCATCTTCCTCGGGGAAATTCCATTGAACATTGTCGAGAGACATTTGTTTCCCTTTGGTTGATAGATTCGAGAATTTGCCTCACCGTGACCACATCTTCATTGGCATCACATACCCGAGTCCGAACTGGTGTCCGCTCGATTAGTCGTCTTCGAGTGTGTTGGTTTTCCTTCAAAGAAGACTTTCCATCCTAAGTCTCACCATCCCGAGTTCCATCATGAACTTCTTTATCGAGTCCGAGTCACTCCAATCATAGATGGTGGCTGACTTCTTCTTTTCGTGTTCATGGATGTTTTATCATTCCTTTTCGGGCTTAATCTGGTGATTCTCTTGGTCATTCTTTTTGCATCATGTTCTGTTTTTCCGAACACAAGTAGATTCATCAAAAAAACATGAGGTGTTTCCTCCACAATAAGAGTCCTACAGGTTGTAAACTCGAAAGCTTTCTATCGACTCGAGAATATCCTAAGAATATTCCTTCATCGCCTTTACTATCAAATGTTTTCAACCCGATCTTTACCATTATTGTGTATGAAACACTTGCAACCAAACACACGAAAAGAAAGAAACAAGAGGCTTCCTTTCATTCCAAAGCTCATAGGGTGTTTTGCCTTGACTCTTTGTCGACATGGATCTGCGTTACGAGAATAGCATGTAGTGTTGGCGACTTCAAAATTTCAAAATCTTTTAGGAATATCGGCTTCAACTATCATTGTCCTTTCTCGAACTTCTTTTCGTAGTCCTGTTCCTTCTTTCAGCAACACCATTTTGTTGAGGGGTCCTTGCAGCTGATGTTTCATGAGAAATTCCATTTGCTGCACAATAATCAGATATAATATGATTTATAAATTCAGTTCCCTTGTCAGATCTGATTTTGACCACACTCAGATTTTTCTCAATACTGAGCCTTTTCAGTAATTCAGGCAGCTTTATCTGAGTCTCTTTCTTACTGAGTAAGAATATGACCCAAGTATATCTTGAGTAGTCATCAACTACTACTAGTGTGTATTTCCTGCCATTGGTGCTCACTGGAGTTATTGGACCAAAAAGATCCATATGCAACAACTGAAGTATTCTTTCAGTAGAAACATCTACTTTGCTTTTAAATGATGCTCTAATTTGTTTTCCTTTTTGGCACACATCACAAATATGTTCCTTCTTGAACACTTCATTAAATAACCCTCTCACAAGAGCTAATCTTGCAAGTTTATTCGGGTTTTGAAATTCAGTGATTCATTCTTTTTATGCCATAACCAATCGGTATCTGTGGAACTTTTGCAACCAAACATGTATCTTTAGGAGTTGAACTCCAATCGACCAAGATACACATTTCCTTTTCTAGTACCAATCAAGAATACTTTACGTGAGATATCATCTTTCACATATCATAAGTTCTTAGAGAACTCAACATTAAAACCTTTATCACGTAAATTGACTTATTGAAAGCAAGTTATGCTTCAATCCGGATACATATGAAACACCATGGATATGAACTCGAGTCGATTTCCAAAGTTCCATATCCTTCAATCTGTCCCCCGAGTTATCTCCAAAAGTGATCTGAGGCCCCTCTTTGTCAACATAGTCACTTGAGTATCTTCTTGAATCTCGTCATATGTCTTGAGCATCCACCGTCAAGATACCATACATCGGGGGCTTTTCATCTCTACTCATCGCTCTTATGTGATCTTCAATCACCAAAGTGCCCTTGTTTTCCTCCCCAAAAATGCAGGATCAATTTTAGGTACCCAATTTGTGTAGGGTCCTACAAGGTTAAATTGTACCTTTCCGGAATCCAAATCGCTCGACAACTCTAATCACTTTAGAGTGGTGATGCTTTAAACATCTACATACACATTTACTACTCTGGGTGCCTTAGCAATTTCTAATGAGTGCTTTAGCATGAACATGGGCTTTTGAATTTTCTTTGGTTCCCTTTTTTTCATTTGCTTTGGCATACACATTCTTTGTTGACTTCGGATTCGGTAACCTTTTTACCCTTAGGCAAGTGGGGTTCACTGTCTTGAAATTTGGGTCTTTCAAGATCTTGAGGACTTGGTCTCTTCAATTGAGAATGTCTCTGTGATGTTTCTCTTCCGAAGATTCATGGTTTAGTCTTGATTCTTTCGGTTTGCATTCTTAGCTTTGAGGCTTTGAAGTACTTTGCTGAAATTTTCCAACCCAGTGCTCGGGTTTTCTAGCCTTCACACGAGGTTTGGGCTTTCCTACGATCATTCGGTTTTCTCAAACCATGGGTCCTTTTCCTTGTCTACAACCTTGGGCATTTCTCGGTTTGAAGTGTGGGTGCCATTGGTTTTACAAAGATTGTCTTCTTGCTACTTGATGCAAAGATTCGGATGACCTTGTGAGGTTCCCCCGGAATGTATCCCAATCCAGTTTTTATAGTGACAGATCTCTGGTAACTCAATTTCATCTATTACTTTAGATGCGTTATTCAATAGAGTTAGCTTTTTACGTGCACTATCCTCACATTTACTGTAGAGTTTCATGCTTCTCGAGAGGTCATTGAACTTAGTTACGATCAAATTTGAATCTCTTGATGGATTTCTCTAGCTTTTCGATTAGGGTCACTATCAACTTCTCTTTCTCTCGAGAGTTGTACTTTCGAAACATCTAGTTCATCAAGAGCTCCCATTAATTGAGAAGTGATTTCGGTTTGCTAGAGTCTTTCCACTTAAGATTTTCACCTTGATTCGCTATTTCTGCTCTTGAGTTTCATTTAGCGCTTCTTGTAAAACAACATAGTCCTTCATTAGACTCTCAAAAGAATCCATCGGTCAAAATGATTTGTTTCTGTTGAACTTGACAACTCTTGTGCTAGTGTAGGAGCAACAACAGAGAAAGAAGAGTTTACCTCCTCAATAGCCATCGGGCGATGTCATCACTTTCACTTTGTCGAGAATATTTCATCCAAGAGCTAGATCCCTCCTCGGAATGTTCTTCTTCTCGCAACCATGGCTTTTCTGTTTGGAGAACTTCTTGTCTCTTTTTTGCTGTCTTTCTCTTCTCTTCTTAGCACTTCGGTCGGTCGAAAAAATCATCTTTGGAAGTGACCTTTCTTTTAGGCAATTGTAGCATCTGTTGGCATCATCATCCTGATCACTTTCTTCTTTGGACTTGGAATCCTTCCTTTTGGATGAAGATCCCCCAGCTTTCAGGTCCTTCTTCTTCTTAGTTGATCTGTCCTCAGGTTTCTTCTGGTACCTGTGATTCCAGTAATAGGTTTTGTATTTTCCATATCGACTATTTAGTCTTTCAAACCTCCTTGCCATCGGTCTTTAGCTTATCCTCAAGCTCATCCCGATTTTTAGCAAGGAGTTCTCGAACTCTCTAGTTTTGAGGTTTTTATCCTTGACCTTAAAAGCCACATTCTTACTAGATGATGAATCATCTTTCTTTGTCAACCTTTTTTTTAGATTTCTTATCAATTACGAACTCATAGGCCTTCAGCTCAGAGAAGACTTGTTGGTATGACATTGAATTAATGTTTTTGGTGTTTTCAATCACCACTGCATGTATATCCCATTTCTTAGAAAGACCTCTAAGAATTTTCAATGCAACTTCTCTCTGTGGATATTTCTTACCAAGTGCATTTAGATCATTCATAATGCTAGTGAATCTGACTTTCAATTTGTCTATAGATTCACCTTCATCCATTTCAAAACTATCAAACTTTCCAATTGCAAATGAAAGTTTGTTTTCCTTGATATGATCTCGTGCCTTGGCACATTCATGGTAGTGTATCCCAAATTTCTTTTCTGATATTACGGTGAGAGATCATTCCCATCACACCATCATCAATTGTCTTTCAGATAGTGTGTCTTTAGTAATATAGTCTAGATTGACTAACTTTCTCTCCTCGAGAGTCAGTTGGTCATCAGACTTAGGAAATTTTGCTCTAGGATCGTTTCTCTCATTTTCTGTTCCTCTGGGATTCACCACAGTAAATTGGAATGGCCCTTCAGAGACCACTCTCCACATACTTTCATGTTTAGAATACAGGTGAGCCCGCATTCTCGATCTCCATAAATCATAGTTCTCCACTTTGAGAACATGGGAAGTTTTTAGAAGACATTTTATCCATGAGTCTTTTAAAATTCAAAGAATATGATCGATCGATTCGGATAGACCACAAGTAGTTTTTTAGAAAATAAAACTTTGGTCAACAAAGCAGGTGGTCAAGTTGAACCACTGCTCTGATACCACTTGTTGGTCCCGGTGTAAACGAGTCTTACAAGTGTATGGGGGGGGAATACACGTGTTCAGTGTTTTTAAAACTTTTCTTTACTGAGGTCAGCTTGGGTCAGGTTGTCCTGATGATTTGGTCCTGAGAAGCACAAATCGCTCTGAGTCAAAGTCTATCTGAGACAAAGGATCCTAAGTCGCTTTCGGATACCTCGAATAATCCTAACCGAGTCCTCGAAGTTTTTCGGAGATCCCGAGTTGCTTGGATCGGATAACTAACTTATTGAACCCTCGTAAGAGTAAGTTCTGTTTGGTAACTATCTCGTTCTAGCTACTCGGATGTCTTGGAATGGTTGACCCTTAGTTTATACTCGTTTTAAGCTTTTGCTGAAAACCTTCCTTTAATGGAATAGTGATTAGGCTGTGATTCAATTTTATGCAACTTTCAGTGGATTGATTCCAACTGAAATATCAATGAAAATATGCTTTCAAGACAAAGTAATGCAACAGATAAATCAAGCAAAACAGAAAGCAAAGAACACAACAAATTATAGTGGTTCAGAGACTCAAGCTCTTACGTCCACTCTCCCTGATCTTTTCAGAGAAATTAACTAATCACTTCCTAAGGCTTTCTCGACTACCTCAGTTTACTAACCTTTATAATTTTTGAGCTTTTCGACTACCTCCGGTTTACTAACTCAAAAACTCACACAAAACTTTTCTGTACATCCAAGATAGATTACTCACTTATTCTCTAGAGCTTTTACGACTACCTCAATGTAGTTTACTTACTCTTTACAACTCCAATCTCACCAACAATCACACTCAAACTACCTTACAAAGGGTTTGGGGTTTCTTGGTTGGTTTCCAACTAGGATGAGATATCCTTTACAATAAAGAACAATGCAAAGGCTAGGATATCTCGACTAAGCTTTGGATATATCTTATCAAGCTAGGCTTAGTGGAATGAGCTCTCTTCGATTTAAAGCACTTGGGAAATTCTCGATTTTTCGAGTGCTTCAACTTGCAATAATAAGTTTGAGCTCTTGAGTTGCTTACAAATTCCCGTAACCTTTCAATGTAGAAGGTCACAAGTATTTATAGGCATACATCAAGGTCACTCTTGAAAAACTATCCGTTGGATAAGATAGCTTCGTGAGTTTTCTCTTATGGTGTGTGAGAAACGGCTATATTTAGGGTTTGACACTCCCTAACACGTTTTAGGCAATAGTCTTTCATGTAGCCGGTCTTCACTTTTTGCAGTCTGGAACTTAGTACTTCTGACATCTTTTTCGAGGACTTTGTCATTTGTCGATGTCGATGATATGCGATCTTTGTCTTCCTCTTTTTTGACTTTTGTCTCGGTTTAAAGGTAGACCACTCAACGGCTCTTTTGGTTACAATCTACGAGTTGATATAACCTTAACAACACTTTGTCTTAGTTCCTTTTGTATGCGCATTTGAATGTCTTGGGCAATATCTATTTTTTTCTAAGGAATCACGATCTTCTCGATATTGAATCCTTCGGATAGATATTTTTCGATGCCTCGGAACATTCGGGTTTTTATCTTGAGCATTGATTACATTCTTGAGTCTTGATTAATTCTTGTGCCTTGATATTCTTGATCTTGATTCTTGATCTTACATCTTGAGTCTTACGAGTCTTGAGGTTTTCGAGTCTTGGCGTCTTCGAGTTCTTCATTGATATCTTGGTGATATCTTGAGTCTTCATCTTTGAGTCTTGATTTCTTGATTTCATCTTGAGTCTTCAATATCTCGATTTCATCTTGAGTCTTGATATCTCGATTTTTTCTCTTGAGTCTTGAAAAATTCGATTTCATACTAAAACTTCGGTTTCTTCAGAAACTTACTGAGTTCTTCAGAATCTTCAGATCCTAACCTGATCTATATCTGCTGACTATACATTTTGCAGATAACATCCTGAATACTCTAAAACTGAATCCTGACTCAACTATCAAGATTATTCTGAACATGTCATACTCAGGGGTTTTGGGATCTAATCAAAATCATATCTTTATTAAATTCATCTCCCAACACCATATTTAAATGTTCATCATGTTATAAGTAAAATCTTTTTCATATCTCTCTTCTTTTTCATGATAAAATAAAATAAATGAACCCGTAATTTGTTGTCTTCTTGTCCTCCATAATTTAATTTCATATCTTTCCATAATTTTTTGTCTTCTTGTCCTCCATTTTCAATCTCTTTTTTTTTCTATTTTTGTTTTCTTTCACATTAGATAACAATTTTTTAAGAAAATTCTCCAAGATATAGAATACCATTTGATGATTTGTGTACATTTTGCACTAAATTTTAGTCCTTTTAAACCAAATACATGGGAAGAAAAAAGAAAAAGGCTAAACTCTGATTAAATTGAAAATAATAAAAGAATTAAAATGAGACCGAAATTTGCTTCAATTTTATTAAAAAAATCATGAGTGCAACATTTTAATATTAAATTATGAGTCAATTAATACTTATATGAAATCTAAATTCTCTTTATGTACATTTTTACAATTCAAGAATCTAATGAATATTTATTGGCGAAACTTTATATAAAAAAATATATGTCCAAAATATAGAATTAAGAAGATAATAGGGCAAAGAATACACATATATCGGTAATAATAATCATACTTCTAGGCTAATTTGTAGAATTTAATTTTATGCTCAAAATTATAGTATTGTATTAAATAAGATTACCTAATATTAACATATTCCTATGATTATTTAATTTTAAAAAAATAACAATATATAATTCTTACATCAAAATAATAATTTTTACAATAACAAATTTATAATCTCTTTGAGTGTTGATTTACTCATAATTTCTCAACAACACATTGCCTCCAAATTAGAAGAAAAATAGGAGACACAATAGTCAGGATGTTGTTACAATTGGTTAAAAAAAAACTCAAAGCGTGTAAACAATTTCTCTCTCTTGCTCGTTTGTCTGACCATAAAAATTCATACCTTCATCTCTAGAAAATTATATCAACCGAATAATATTACAACTATCAAATGAATAAAGGTGTAAGTATAATAATAAGATAATATTACAATGTTTTTACACCACTCAATGGAGACGAAACCACCACAACTTTGAAAGCACCATCACACACATCATCTTAACCGCGACACCAATAATGTGGATGTAAAACATCTCTTTAAATAGGTGAGATAACAAAAATTTTGCCCTCATAATAAGCAAGTAATAAATAAAAATTAATACCATCGATTAAATAATAAAGAGGTGTTAATATTATCAATTAAATGGGGAAAATTATTATGATTAAATTGTGAAAAAAAATGAAGGGCCGAGATCGATTGATGAAGATCCAACGGTCCAAGAAAAAGAGCGGGAAAATCAAAAATGGAAACATGTAAGTGTATTATATAGTTATAGATAATCATAATCAATTTAGAGAATAAATTTTAGCCATAAAATTTCATAATAATAGAGAGTCATATAATTGATGAAATATATCACTTAATTAACTCTAAAGACTTATATATCGTAAACCTAGCAAAATAAATTGGTGAAAGAGAGGATAAATATGCACAAACTATAGAAGAACATAAATTAATTTACCCGATTGATAAAGTAATGTAAAAGAAGAAAAACTAATCAACTATGGAGAAGAAAGGAGAAGATGCCACTGAGTTGTGAAAAGAAATAATTAAACACTTATTACACAAAAGATAATTATTTCCATAAATTCTAGCATTCCAAAATAAGCTTGACGCCCTCATTGCCGGATCACAAATTGCTGCCGAATGTACTGAGTGAATAACCCGTCACATGATTCACGCGATGGGGAGAAGAAGACGATGTCATTCCACTTGACCTAAGTGCTGGGAAGCCACGCGGCTCTCTGCGATGCTGTAAATCCTGTTGGGAAATGAGTTGCACAGATCTATTCGGGGTGAATATTTAAATACAAATTTAATTCATTAATTATTACTAGCATGAATTAATCCTATATTAATTCAAATAATAATTGCAACAACATATCATGCATATAAAAAGCCACGTAAAACCTACGCATGCGGAATCTACGGGTTTACGTGAACGTACCTCTCGGGATGGCAGTGAATTCGGTTGGACGGACTAACCAAAAGGACTTCCCAAGTATTCCCTTAGCCCTTGCTCAACTATCCGGTGGAAGGACACTTGTCGAACAATTAACAAAAGGAAAAAATAAACTTTGTTGCACCACTTTTGTGGATTTGCTAATTTTTTCAGCACATGAAATTGTACTTGAGAATGAAACAATCATCCCCTATTTATAGGAGGGAGGTGGTCGAATTTTTCAGTAGAAAATCAATGTGGGAAAAGACTTTTCTTGATCACCAAGAAATCTTGAATATATCTCCTATATTCTTTTTCCCATAATTAAAATATTCCACAAAAATCCCACCTCCTCTATAATATGGTATTTTCAAAAATTTAGTGTTCAAGAATCCAAGAAATTTATGAGATATTCTTGTATTTCAAGAAATACATATCTTCCATAATATCTTTTCAAGAAAATCAAGAAAATCTTTCTTGCCCACTATATTTTCAAATATTTCGAAATTCTATTATGAAATAACCAAGTGGGAGATTTCTTGAATTTAATGAGATAATCCTGTATTCCAAGAATATATATCTTCATTCCATAACAAAATTCAAAGAAAATCTTTCTCCCAACTTATTCATAATTTTCGAAAAAATTAGAGGAAAAATAAGCAACAAAATTTATTTTATTTTAATCACCTTTTTCAGTTAATGGACTATTTGTTGGGCTACTCAGGGGCCTTTAGGAGAATTAAGATTGGACCTTCTAATGGACCTTGAATATCTAATATTGAGCCACAATATAATTCAAGCCCATAAATATTAATTAATCCCACTACATAATTAATATTGCACTATCCATCTTAACCCATATTACAGTCAATATGGCTCCCGGTCATTATTTCCCGTGTTTAAGATTATCTAGCCCATTAATTAATTCAAGCCACTGAAATAGCTTTCCATTAATTAACATCTTTTGTCCTTGGTCGAAGAACGGTTCAACATTATTATCCATACCGGAAACTAATTCCACTTGAAAGATTTGGTATGATAAAGCTTATGAACCTCCCAAGGGGAAAAATCAAACAAGCGTACTTGCACACGATTCTTCGTATTAAATCTTAGCAATCACATGTGACCAATAATATTGCCCAAGATAAAAAGTATTGAATCTCTCTCGATTAAGCTACCCATGATAAGTCAAAGCAATAGTTACCAATCCCACGTGATCCTATTTAAGGGACGAAGGTTAAGAAACAACGAACCACTGAGGTCTAATTCTTCCTTGTTCAGTTCTGAAGAATTTATCCTCCTGTAGGTCCTATTCAGCGCATCAGTCATGCACTAGTGTAATCTCTTGGTCAAGACAAACCAATCTGAGCCTTACACCTCAACCTTTCGTGATGGGTTGTTCATTTCCATCTAGGTCGTGAATGGCGTACTTTTAGTTACAAGGGACCGTTAATTTAATCTTCGTGATCCGTATCACTAAATTAACTACAATGTAACACGTCTTTAATTATTGAACAGTTTATGCAAAGAAATATATGTAACATTCAATCATATTTAAAGCATCAGTGATAAACAATTTATTTCAGTAAATAAGTCTGAAAATTCAGTTTCGATTATACAAAGTAAAAAACATACTTTCCAGTATAATCCCAACAAATCCTTCATATGTGATGTCTCATCAATGCCTCTCATTTAGTCTCAGAGAATCAATTTCTTATTATTTTAGGGCTTGAGATCTTGTAAGGAATATATGAATTTTTCAACAAAAATTTGATCCATAAAACACCAAGAATGAATTTCTTATTCACTAAAAAATCTAGAAGTTTCATCTAAAGATATAACAAACCTTAACTGATGATCCATTATGTCAATAAATATTTTGAAAATTACAAAAGAATAAATCTAAATCACAGACGTCGACAGAAAATGGAGAATTGTGATGATGAAAATGAAGCATAGAACATTCTTGTTGAATAGTATAAAAAAAATCCTTGAAATAAGCACATAATCCAAAGGTGCATGTTTCATCACCATAAGTCAACAGTTAAGATGATAATTTGTAATAAAATGATATTAAATAAATTGTCAAACTTACCATGTAAAATTACCAAAAAAAATGGACGTCCAAGATCAATGCATGTAATATATAACAATGGTCCACAAAGTTTCCCGCCTAAACTATTTTAGTCATCTGTAGGTGTATTATATAGTTATAGATTATTATAGATAGATAAATTATCGAAGGTTTAAAAACATATGATTAATTGATCAATATAAACCTAACAATTGTTGTATGTTTTAGATATTTACTACATCTTTTTGAATAACTCGAACAATAGTAATAGTGGTGTATGGTGTACGGTGATAGTGATGCACACAATACCTTCTCAAAATAGATTTAATTATACTCAATTGATTGTTGGAATTAAAAAAAAATTAACGTTTAAAATTAAATTATAACAATTATTGATGAATTGTTATGTATGGATATGTTAAAAAATAAATTAATTTTATATTTAAATAAACTTAAACACTGTAACTTCAATAGAGGCTTTTTTCGAACTAATATCTCTACTTATAGATAAAGTTGACGATATTGTATCAGATATTGTGAAACCTGATGAAATAATAAAAACATTAGATAAATAGTTTTAAAATTAAGAATTAGACATACGGAAAAAAATGATAAAAAATGCATAAAAATATAACATATACTTATTGATATGGATGAATAGGAACTTTTATAAGAAGATATAGGGAAATAATTTTTGTAGAGTTAAAAATGATATTCGTATCTATTTATATACAAAACAATTCTTCAATATTTAGAAAGTGGATATAATTAATCAATCTTTTTTTAATTCTATAGTCATAATTTAATACTATGCATAATTATTGCTTGTAATTAGCATGTAAATTATTAAATGTTATATTAATATTGATCAATAAATCAACAACTAATCACATACCTTAATTTTTTAAATACACATGGCTTTAATATCGAGAATTAATTACGAATTTATAGAAAATAAATTAATAGATAAACTATTAAAAGCAAAGATGCATATAACACCCTCGGTCGAAAATCCTAAATACAATCAACGAAACAACGTAGTTTTGAATTTTTCGACGGACTTGGGATGTAAATTGGACACTGGCAAATATATTGGGATTAAATCAATAAAAAATAAATAAATTATGGATCTGAATCTATTTGTAGCCAAAGTTATTGGACCATTTGTGATTTAAATTCACATAAATGGTAAAAATTACATTTATAAATGCTTAAATAATTGAATATCCCATAATCCATCAAATTTAATGATGAAAATGCTGTGAAAAATTTATATTGCCCTTGATTATTTTCAATTACAAAGCAAATAAAATATAGATGATTCCAATGATGTTTCATTTTAGTAGGCCCAATACCATATTCCTTGCAAATGATCGGCAGAAAAATAATATAAGTACCATCATATATATAACTGAGAATTGTAGGGATAAAGTTTAATATAACTATATTCATGGCACAAGTAATTATCATCCCCTTGCACAATCAATTATAATTTCCTGCTTATAAATATAAGGGAATATAATAATTAGAAGTGAAGTAATCCCAAAATTAAAGGGAAGTCACAAAATCAGTGCTCGACTGGAAACGTCAATTAAGTCAACAAATTAGTGCACAATTGTAAACGTCACTGTGCATGGCAAGGTTATTTCGCCAAAAATAGTAGATGGAACTCTGAAATATCATATTCGACGAAACTGGAAAGAATTGACCTATTTCTTGAACAAATGCGACATCGAATAGAACTCCAGCGAATGCAAGACTAAATGTCGATGCTACCAGAAAATTTAGAGAGCGAATGCAAAACTTAACGCCTATACAACCAGAATATCAAGAAATTTAAAACATTACAAAGATAATCACAAAAAGAATTTATCCACTGTCGTGATTTATCTTCCATGAATTGTAGATTCTTCGTTCCGTCGAGGAGATTTTTGAATCAGAGTGTTTGATGGACAACCCAAATCAAGAAGTAAATCCACATCCGTCAAAAAATTCAAATTAATGAATAAACTAAGAACAAAAAATCGAAATCTTATTAAACAAAAACAGAAGAAATCATAAAATAATAATAATAATAATAATAATAATAATAATAATATACATAGTAGATTTGAAAAAAAATTCCAAGAATCCAAGAAATGAAATGAATAGAATTGAAGCTCACTCCCACTCGGCACTCCCCATAGGTATATATAGCACTAAATTGGGTCGTCGAAATAATTGTAAGAAAACAAAATTAAGGAAGCCAAAATAGAATGTAGCACATTTATTGGGAACAAACATATTCTTAGGATTTGATACGCATGGATGAGGAGATTAAAATAATATTTAATTAATATGGTTGAATATGGTCAAAAATTCTTAAATAAAATTGATGGCTGAGATTGATTAAGAAAAAGAGATCAACGGTCATAAAAAAAAGGCGGAAAACCAAAAATGTCAAGATGTAGGTGTATTATATAGTTATAGATAATAATAATAATAATAATAATAATAAATAATAATATAATAATAATAATAATAATAATAATAATAATAATATAGTATGATATGTATATATGTAGATATGTATTTTGTAACATTCAATTTTCTTTTTATAAGTTACATACTAATAATATCTAAATAAAATTAAATTAAAAATATCTTACCTCTATGAAAATTATATATACTAATCAAGCAGGAGAATGAGACTGAATCATATGCAACACAAATCAAACCTTGAGCACTACGACGACACTTATTTTCATATTTCCCTTTAAAAAATACAGATGCTAAATTCAATAAAAAAAATAGGAAAAACATATTTAATTTAATACATCTAAATATTTTAAATATTCAAAACAATAACCAATACATTACATACCTTGATCAAACAATTTGCCTTTGTTTGAAAATGTTGAAAGCAAACATCCATTCTGGGAATATATTTTAATCCAAATTGTACAAAGTCCATCATAGTAAATAGAAATATAATCATTTTTATTAACATTGCCAAGCATCAACAAATGATTGCCGACCATCACCAAATGTATAACTTTGTGTGTTTAAAACTTTTAATTTTATAACCCAAAAGTCTCCATTCGAGCTTCTATAGATATATAGATTTTGAAAACTTTTCACCATAAATATCGGTCCATATTTGAGGAATTACTTATATGTAGAATAAGTTAGAAAATATACATAAAAAAGAATTTATGAACAAAAAAAACATATAAAAATCATAACAAATTATTATAAAAGATTTGCAAAAAAATAAAAAATAAAAAAATTCCTCCTCAGCTCTCCTGCAAAATATTTTTTTATTATTATCAAGAACAAAATATATATATATATATATATATATATATATTAATTTGGATTAATGGAACGGATACACTAAATAATATACTCACCATATATATTATAAAACTCTGATATAAGATTGGGCTTACCAACATCTTTTAGGGTACCATTTCGATGGTAAACCTTAACATAAAACATGCACAAATTATATTCGGCATATGTCATGTAATCACCAACACACATATTGAAATGTTCTTCAATTTCTTTCCATCCATCAGTAAAGTACCAACAACATCTAATTATATCTGGTTGTACCTTCCATATCTTGTCACTCTGATTAACAAATGTATGCCTTGAATTTAATGATATGTCCCTTGATGAAATAATATCATTAGGTATACACTGAAGAATAAAATAAATAAGTAACAATAAATAAAAATAAAAATTATATAATTAGAATTATAAATTATTCGACAATGAAAAGCATACAAATTTATATTGCACTTCAATGGAATTACTGGGTACGTATTGAACAAAAAAATCAAATGAATCCTTTGATAATAATGTTCCTTGTACATCTTCAATTCATCATATTGCATAAAAAAAAATCTCCAACTACATTAAAAAAAATCATTAAATTTATAAAATCATTAAAAAAAATCATATAAAAACTACCAAGATGATTTGTTTATAAGATTTTATACTTATGTGTAAGAAACTTTCTATCATCCTTAAACTCATCATCAGAAAGCAAATTCATCACTTCAAATTTGTATATTACTATTATACAACTTGAAACTAAAATTACTAACGAAAACAAACTTACTAAGAATCGAAATTATTTTACTTGTTAAAAATGAGATTCAGCAAAATAATGGATGAAAAATTTTGTTGATTGAACTTCTCTTTAAATAGGTGTGACAACAAATTAATGGGGCTTGAATTAAGCACATCATTAAAATTGTATTAAAGTTTATTAAAGAAAGGTGAAAAATAATATGAGTAAATGATGCAAAATAATGGACGATCAAGATTAATATACTAAAAACAATCAACGGCCGTATACAATTGAAACTTGAAGTTTTCATAAAAAAATATGAACATGAGATTAAATATAATATATTTATTTAATTATACAATTACAATTAATCTATACCTTAAACCTGGAGACAATGTCTTCCAGATTAATATTTTTTCCGGTTCCACGGTGTTGTACAAAAAAAAAGATTTTTACCTTTGCCAGAATGAACGACTTTGAGTATTGATTCATAAATGTTTCATTATTCATCGTTAAGTCTACTCATTAAATACACAAACTCATTTTTCAAATTTGATCTATTGTATATAAATTCCATCATTAACAATCTATTCTAAGATGAATAATTAGGGTCGGAGTCTGCAATAGGCAAACCTTCAAAGTACTGTAGAGCTTTGCCTACAACTCTCAACATTTAGTCTATTACTATAAGACAAACGTTCTTTATTTCTTCATCGGTCATAATCAATTCTACATAAAATAGAAATTAAATGTATTTATTACTTAATTTGATAGTACTTGGAATAATCACATATTATATAGACTATATGTATAATAAGATATATCTTACTGTTGAAATAAAAAAATATTTATTGTCTTTTAATTAATTCTTTTAGATAAATGTATTTTATATAATATTTTATTTTTTTATATTTGTGGTTGAAATAAGTTTATGTGAAACTTTTATGAAAATATAATCTATATTATTTTTTAATGGTATATTCCAATTAAATTTTAAAGTTTTATAAGTTTAATTTAATTTAATTAATAATATTTTTTACTGTGCTAAAAAGTTTTTAAAATGTTAAAATATAATACATTATATAAAATTTATATTTAAATACATCATAAATTTTATTTTAATAGGTAGTTTTTATTGAAGGACAATTAATCTACATACAATTTGATAAAAAAAAAATACGTAGCATAATGATTTGCTTGATTGATTCCAACCAAAAATAAATTAGAGGATGAGATGCAAAAATGAAAATATAGTAAAATAATTATATATCACTAAATCCAATTTTACAGTATTTAGTATTAAAAATAATATATTTTTTAAATGAATCTAACAATTCAATCTAAATTATGACAGTTCTAACAATGTTTAATTACATAAATAATACTATAAGTTTGAGAAATATATAAAATCTATTACTTTTAAAAAATATATCACACATTAAATGAGCATTAAATCATAATAATAAGTTTTGTCAAAAAATTCCAAATGATTGCATAATTGAAGCAAATTTATAATATGTAACATCCAACTATAATGTAAATTCCATAATTAAATAAATCAGACATTAAAATATATATAGTCAAATGTGTATATGTTGGTCCCGTTTTGAAAACCCATGAATGCGGAAAATTCCAATTGTAATGCATATAAAACAGGGGTGAGGAATGGTGGTTCCAATTTTGCTTTTTAAACCATGTGTTTTGCTTATAATCAAATGCATATGGCAAGTAAGAACATAAAGCAGTAAAGAACACACGATTTTATAGTGGTTCGGACAAATCGTCCTACATCCACTCTTCCCTATCACAAGGGGCACCAACTTAACCAACATATGTTTATTGAGTTCTCACTCAAACGAGACTTATCTCCCTCTCGGGATCGCCTACCCTCCCTTTCGGGATTGCTTAGATGTTTACCGAGTTCTCACTCAAACGGGACTTATCTCCCTCACGGGATTGCCTACCCTCCCTTTCGGGATTGCTTAGATGTTTAACGAGTTCACACTCGCACCCAGAAAGTAAGCTAGTCCAACTAACTTACAATCCTTGCTTAACAAACTCAACCTAACTTTTGGGTTTGGGTATAAGATTGTTTGGTTTCCAACTAGATTGAGATTTTCCCTTACATTTGTTTAGCCTCAATGCTAAGGATGAGAAAATCTCTCTAAGCTTAGGATATTACATTTGTTCTTAGATCTAGGGTAGAACACTTTTGAATATATGCGTGTATTTCTTGCTCAGTGTTCTATGGTGGAAGTGCTAGATGATTTGGCTCTGTAGCTTGATGGATCACACATTTTTCCACTACAACTTAATTTGATGGAAGAACTTGTATTTATAGTGTAGATTTGAATGTTACCGTTGGATGGAGTCACATTCAAATCCATACTATTCTGTAGCTTTTGTAGCTTTTCAGGCTGGTTGTCTTCCTCTCATTGGTCCACGTCAGCTGAATCTAACGGCTATATTTTTCAGGATCCTTCTGAGTCTTCAGAATTCTTGATTCAGCAGACTTCTCTTCAACGGACCTTGTCGATCGGTATATCTTGACACTCGAATAACCGAGTTCATCTCTTCCGACTTAAGATAATCGACCCTCAGTCACTAGCTTTTCGAGCTATCGATCATCGATGGCGTTACGATTCTCGATGAACATGACTTCAGATGACTTGTCTTTAGGTGACTTGTCTTCTGAGGACATCAGATCAGTACGCTTGTGTTTATTGTTCAGATTTTTTGACTTTTGACTTCTGATTTGGTCGCCTGATCTGGTATCAGATTTACGGTTTTTCGATGTCGATTTCTTCTCGCTGATCGTCGGGTGGTGATCGAATCGATATAGCATCAGTCGGCATATCGGTTTATCTGCGTCAGTTAACACATCGAGGTTAGCATATCGGGTTAGTTGCATCGGGTTATCTTATCGATCTCGATCGCGTCGATCTCGATTAGTTTCATTTTTCCTCTTCCTCTCGAACCGCTTCTCTTAACCCTTCTTCGATCTGGTCATCGATCTGGTCTTACGATCAATGCACATTACGGTCATCGATCATCGACCTTGATTCTTCCGATCGGTGGCTTAGCTTTTCTTTTCTTGATTTTCTCGGCTCATCGATTACCTCGGATCATCTTACGTCTGACCTCGTCGATCTCGATCATCTTAAATGCGATTTTGTGAGTTCCTCTCAACTTGTTATCTCGTTCCCCTCAACTTGTTATCTGTAGATTAGCTTAAATAACACAAGTTGATAATGTTTTGGCATAATTCATCAAAACTAAAATATCCCAACAGTATATATGTATATATATCTCAATTTTATAATATTTAATAAGAATGAATCAAAATTCATTTTTGTTTATAATTGTGCACTGATTTGTTGTCTTAATTGAGGTTTCCAGTTGAGCACTAAATTTGTTACTACCCTTTAATTTTGGAATTACCCTGGGTCCATCTTATGATCTCCCATCATTTTTGTTGTTTTTAGAGAGTTTCAAATTAAAATGGTACGAAGATTATTAGTTGTTTAACGGAACAATATTGGTTAAAAATATTTGTTGGTTACACGTAAAGGTACTTGTTGGGAAATTTATAGTTTTGATGGAAGTTTCAAAACTAGTTGTAATAGGACAAGTCAGACCTGTTAGCTGACTGATGAATTATATATCAGAATAGGATGACCAGCTGAGATGTATAAACAACTGATGTATTAGATAGGTCACATATTGAGGGGGAACTCAATATGTATAGGTCAAGTCAAGAAGATCAGAAGATCAGACAAGTCAAGAAGATCAGAAGATCAGACAAGTCAAGAAGATCAGAAGATCAGACAAGTCAAGAAAATCAGAAGAGCAAAAGTTTCAGAAGACCTGAAAATCAGATGACTACAAGATAACAAGACCAAGAAGACCTCAGATAACCTACATCAGAAGAACGAAGAAGAGTCTGCTAGTTGTGCTAAGACAACCTGCATCAGAAGACTCAATCAGGTAGACTGATCAGGTCAGCTCAATCAAGTGACAACCAAAGGTTCACCAAGTCATACGAGTTCATCAGACAAGAAGAATGTAAACCTAAGTTGGTAAATCAAACATTGAATAAGTGTACTTGATAGCCAATGAGAGCAAGACATGTATGTATGGAGCTGACATTGCAGGACAAAGTGCTTCAGAGTCAAACGGCTAGAAAGGACAAGCTTACATGCTTTCGGCCATGTGGCCTCTACATACGTCATATCAAGAATGGAAACCTATAAAAAATAGCCTGAAATTCAAATTGCTCTCCAACTGCTCTTTGATTTCAAGGTCTATAAATATGGGATCAAACCTTCAGAGTAAGGTGACATAAACTATTATCAAGCTCAAGGTACTCGCAATTTCCGCAAGAACACCAAAATCAAGAATATTTTCTAAGTGTTCATCCCATAGTTCTTAGCACATAAATCTTATCCTTTAGCTTTATAGGTTACCCAAATACTAGGATAGATTTCTAGTTGGAACAACTCAAATCTTATACCCAAACCAAGTGTTAGGTTAAGTTTTGTTTAGCAAGATTTTAGACTAGGGTTTCTAGTTCTGATTTCTGGGATTGGTTGTGTGAGAACTCTTGAAACATCTGTTGTACTGTGTTGGACTAACACATTAATCTAAGTCCAGTTGGTTAAGTTGGTGCCCCTGCTGATAGGGAAGATTGGATGTAAGACAAGTTGTTTGAACCACTATAAAAATCTTGTGTGCCTTAATCTGCTTTACCTGTTTTACACTATCTGGACACACCTGTTTAACCATTGCATGCATATTCTAAGTCTGGATCAGATTTGCACCAAGCAACTGATCTGATCAGTTTAGCACTTTGTCATCTGATCCGATACAGATAACTTAGAACCTGATTTAGTAAACTGGTTTTTCACACGGGTTAAACTTATCTTCCGCACATCAGTTAAGTTGATAGACACCGAACTGATCTGCTCTGAAGCGATCAGTAAGTTGGATATCAGTCCAAACTGATTCACATGCACTCTGATCAGGCAAACTTGCTATACACACCTGATCCCACGAAAAAGTTCAGAAGTCTATTCACCCCTCCTCCCTAGACTCCCGCTCGGGACCTACAAGTGGTATCAGAGTTGTGGTTCTACGGACCACTGGCTTTGAGTATCATCGGTTCTTGAGGAAGAACCATTGTGGTCACTTGAACAGATCTTTGAAAAAACTGTTTTAAAACTCATCTATTTTAAACTCACATATTCAACATGGATAACACATCTGGGATGTATCATGATCTGCCGAAGTTCTCTATTGATGAGTATGCTGACTGGACCATTCTCTATTGATGAGTATGTTGGGGAATGAGTTGCATAGATCTATTCGCGGTGAATATTTAAATACAAATTTAATTCATTAATTATTACTAGCATGAATTAATCCTATATTAATTCAAATAATAATTGCAACAACATATCATGCATATAAAAAGCCACGTAAAACCTACGCATGCGGAATCTACGAGTTTACGTGAACGTACCTCTCGGGATTGCAGTGAATTCGGTTGGACGGACTAACCAAAAGGACTTCCCAAGTATTCCCTTAGCCCTTGCTCGACAATCCGGTGGAAGGATACTCACGAACAATTAACAAAAGGAAAAAATAAACTTTGTTGCACCACTTTCGTGGATTTGCTAATTTTTCCAGCACATGGAATTGTACACTACTCACAATTGTCATTTTTTGAAAAAAATACAATCTGTCGACGTTACAAAATATTTGATATTTTATCGACGCTGATATTTTTCCGAAAAACCAATTTTCGTGTGTTGTTGAGAATGAAACATTCATCCCCTATTTATAGAGGGTGGTGGACGAAATTTTGGGTAAAAAAAATAATGTGGGAAAATCTTTTCTTGATCTCCAAGAAATCTTGAATATATCTCATATATTCTTTTCCCATAATTATAATATTCCACAAAATCCAACCTACTCTATTTTTATGTATATTTTCGAAATTGATGAGCAAGATTCCAAGATTTGGATCTTCTTGAATTTATGAGATATTCTTGTATTTCAAGAAATACATATCTTCCATAATATCTTTTCAAGAAAACCAAGAAAATCTTTCTTGCCCACTATATTTCAAAAATTTCGAATTTTCTCTTATAGATAACCAAGTGGGAGATTTCTTGAATTTAATGAGATAATCTTGTATTCCAAGAATACATATCTTCATTCCATAACAAAATTCAAAGAAAATCTTTCCCCTAACATATTCATAATTTTCGAAAATTTAGAGGAAAAATAAGCAACAATATTTATTTTATTTTAATCACCTTTTTCAGTTATTGGACTATTTGTTGGGCTACTCAGGGGGCCTTTAGGAGAATTAAGATTGGACCTTCTAATGGACCTTGAATATCTAATATTGAGCCACAATATAATTCAAGCCCATAAATATTAATTAATCCCACTACATAATTAATATTGCACTATCCATCTTAACCCATATTACAGTCAATATGGCTCACGGTCATTATTTCCCGTGTTTAAGATTATCTAGCCCATTAATTAATTCAAGCCACTGAAATAGCTTTCCATTAATTAATATCTTTTATCCTTGGTCAAGGAACGATTCAACATTATTATCCATACCGGAAACTAATTCCACTTGCAAGATTTGGTATGATAAAGCTTATGAACCTCCCAAGGGGGCAAATCAAACAAGAGTACTTGCACACGATTCTTCGTATTAAATCTTAGCAATCACATGTGACTAATAATATTGCCCAAGATAAAAAGTATTGAATCTCTTTGATTCGCTACCCATGATAAGTCAAAGCAATAGTTACCAATCCCACGTGATCCTATTTAAGGGATGAAGATTAAGAAACAACGAACCACTGAGGTCTAATTCTTCCTTGTTCAGTTCTGAAGAATTTATCCTCCTGTAGGTCCTATTCAGTGCATCAGTCATGCACTAGTGTAATCTCGTGGTCAAGACAAACCAATCTGAGCTTTACACCTCAACCTTTCGCGATGGGTTGTTCATTTCCATCTAGGTCGTGAATGGCGTACTTTTAGTTACAAGGGATTTTATTAATTTAATCTTCGTGATCCGGTATCACTAAATTAACTACAATGTAACACGCATCGAATTATTGAACAGTTATGCAAAGAAATATATGTAACATTCAATCATATTTAAAGCATCGATGATAAATAATTTATTTCAAGAAATAAGTCTCGAAAATTCATTTTATTTATACAAAGTAAAAAACATACTTTTCAGTATAATCCCAACAATTTCCCAGTTATACTCAAAGTCTGCTTTTAAGTATACTACAACATGTCTCGCGTAGTCCGTGTCATCTAATGTCACCTACACGAACCTAATAATTTCTCCCACTTATACTCAAAGCAGATTGGCAACGGTCTTGACACCCATTCCTTCCACATGTCTCTCGAATGTATTCAGAGGCAGACTCTTTGTAAATGGATCTGCTAGGTTGTCCTTAGACGCTATCTTTGCCACATCTATATCTCATCTCTTAACGATTTCTCGTATAAGATTTCTTTCCTTTAGTGTGCTCGTTTGACTCGTGGACTCTTGGTTCCCTTGAATTTGCAACTGCCCTTAGCAAATATTGCTAGACAAATTTGGAACTCCATCCAAGTCCACTAAGAAGGTCTAGAGCCAAATCAGTTCTTTCACCGCTTCACAAACAGCTACTTACCCGACTTCCATGGTTGAGTCAGTGATGCATTTCTGCATCACACTCGTCCATTTGATGGCTACACTTCCCAATTGGAAACACACTAACTGAGGTAGATAATTTCTGGAATCTAAATCTGATTGGAAACCCGAGTCCGTGTAGCCGATGGGGATTGGAGTATCTGACTGATAAATCAACATTCTATCCCGAGTTCTTTTCAGACACTTCAGAATGTTTTTAACTGTCGTCCAATGCGCTTTCCCTGGGTTACTTTGACATCTTGCTACCATGCCTACGGCAAAGCAGATATCAAGACTCGTACACAGCATTGCATACATAAGGTTTCCGACAACCGAAGCACAAGGAATGCCTTTCATGTCATCTATCTCCTTTTGCGTCTTAGGGGACATTTTCTTGGATAGATGGATTCCATGCCTGAAAGGTACGAATCCTTTCTTGGAATCATGCATGCTGAATCGTTTCAAGACAGTGTCTATGTATGAAACTTGCAATAACCCGATCATCCTTTTCCTGTGATCTCGAGTTATCTTGATCCCAAGGATGTGTCCGGCTTTCCCTAAGTCTTTCATATCAAACTGTTTTGAAAACCATACCCTTAAGTCTGATCACACCTTCACATCGTTCCCGATGATCACAATGTCATCTACGTATAGTACTAAGAATACCAATGCAGTTCTGACACGATTTTTATACACACAACTTTCAAACTCGTTTTGATCAAACCCATAAGACTTTATAACATGATCAAAACATTGGTTCCAAGCTCTGGATGCCTGTTTGAGTCCTTAAATGGACTTCTTGAGCTTACAAACAAGATGTTCTTGGCCTGTTTCAATGAAACCTTGGGGTTGTTGCATATAGATCTCTTCATCAAGAGTTCCGTTAAGGAAAGCTGTCTTGACATCCATTTGCCAGATTTCAAAATCAAAATGCGCAGCATTCGATAAGAGAATACGAATGGACTTAAGCATGGCTACGGGCAAAAAAGTTTCCTCATAATCGATCCCTTCTTTTCGAAAGTATAACCTTTTCGCCACTAGTCTTGCTTTAAAAGGTTTCAACCTTCCGTCCCCTCCTCTTTTTCCTCTTATATACCCACTTGCATCCAATGGGTTTGACCCATTAAGTGGTTCGATTAGCTCCCACACTCTATTATGAAACATAGAACTGTTTTTAGAAACTCATTCTTTGTTTGCCAAGAAATTGCATCCTTATCTTGGAGTGCCTCGTCATATGTCCATGGGTCCGGATTCTACTTGTCCGGGAATCAAGTCCGGGACTCTCCTATTCCCATGAATCTCTCGGGCTGTCTAACAACCCTCCCACTACGACGAGGCTCCGGTTGTGAAAACGTATCGTTTGGTATATCATCTAGACAAATTGGCACTGAGGTTTGCCCTCTAAGCTCATTTAAGGTAATCTCACTTCTGGGTTTTCTTTGGTTCATATAGTCTTCTTCCAAAAATCTAAAGTGGGTGCTCATGACCACCTTTCGATCTTCGGGACTATAGAACATACACCCTTTTGTTCCCTCGGGGTATCCTACAAAAAAATTTTTAATTCTCGATCGAGGATCCATTTAAAGAAGCTTTTGTCCAACACGAGGGCGGACACCCCCAAATTCTCATGTGTCTCATACTAGGCTTACGCCGGGTCCACAATTCTTTGGGAGTTTTGGGAACCGATTTGGATAGCACCAAGTTCAGAATGTAAGTCGCTGTTTCCAAGGCATGACCCCAGAACGACTCAGGAAGATCCGCGTAACTCATCATTGATCTAACCATTTCCAAAAGAATTTTGTTTCGTCGCTCTGCAACCCCGTTTTGTTGAGGGGTTCCCGATGTTGAGTCGATACAATCCCTTCATCGATAAGTAGTTCAAAAACTCATCGCTGAGGTATTCGCCTCCACGATCAGATCGTAGAGACTTGACACGTTTTTCCCTATGATCCTCTGTTTGAGCCTTAAATTCTTTGAATTTCTCAAAGGTCTTAGATTTATGCTTCATAAGGAAAATGTAACCGTACCTTGAGTAATCATCAATAAAATTACTCATAACCTCCTCTTGCTTTGGTTGACATTGGACCACATACATCTGTGTGAACGATCTCTAACACTTCTTTGGCTCTATGCCCTCGGCTCCATTGCCCCTTGGTCATTTTACCCTCCAAACATGATTCGCAGGTTGGAATTTGTTCAACTTGGAGACGCTCCAGTGAACCATCTTTCACCAACCTTTGGATCCTCTTTGGATTTATATGACCTAATCTTAGATGCCAAAGAAGTGTTTCGTTCACGCTTTCTTTTGTCGGAAATAGTTGATGTGTTATAGGATGCATTTCGTGAGTGGTGTGCACAGTTAATTGTATAGAGATTTTCCATCGATGTCCCGTAACAGATACACTCATCATTTCAAAAATGATGTCATTCTTATTAGAAGAAAATTAGTGTCCTTTAATCGAATTTTAGAAACTGAAAGTGAATTCTTTCTAAAACTGGGAACATAAAGATAATCTCAAAAAACTTTATCTTCAAAAGATAGGTGCACTTCTCCTAGTGCTTTAACTACTACTCATGTAGTATTGCAATGTCTGCTACTTGCGTAGTATTGCAATAATCGTTACTATCGTAGCATTGCAATATCTGCCACTTACGTAGCATTGCAATGTCTTCTACTTTCGCAACGTTGCCTAGTGTGATGAGGATCTCACTCCCACTAAGTTGCCGGATCATTTAGAACCCGTGAAGCCAACATGATTAGTGGATCTCGTATCAACCACCCACGAATGAGAAGTATACGCCGCTAAACAAGTTTTAACAATTAGTGCGTGAGAATTACCTTTCTTTCCGTCCCTTTTTGGGGTTGGAACAGGCAAAACCTCCATTGTCCTCTCTCACCGCAGCTTAAGCACTTCCTCTTTGGATTTTCCTTGACCTGACAAGCATTCCTCATCTTACCATTGCCCTTGGCAAAAATTGAGTTTTTTATTGCTTATGGCCTTTGGTCCTCTTCTTTAACTTGCCTACCCTTGGCCTAGAAGATGAAGACGGACCACTTGCAGTCAAAGCTTGAGTTTGGTGCCTTATCATTATTTCTGCCGAGACCAAAAACTTGCAACAAATTAGCTAGCGAGGCCAAAATGCTCAAAAACTTTTTGGGTAGAGAGTGAAATACCAAATTCATCTGAGTCTCCAGATCATAATCTGCACTCAGAATCTCAAGTTTGTTCAGATGGGCCATCTATTTTGAGGACGTAATCCCTTACGGGTTTGCCCTCCACCATTTTCAGCGACGACATCTCTCGTAAGGTGATCTGACGAGTCCCGCATGTTTTGACTCGTCAGTTGGCTTATCTGATTTTGGTGTGTCAAGAATCCACTTGTGCTTTTGTGCAGTTAGGACAATTATAATTTATCGTTTCCAATATAGTTTCCATACATATTGTATTGACTTTAAGTATAATAACAGTGGATTAAAAGGTAACGACATGTTGAACTGAAATAAACAACTATATGCAATAGCACAAGTATATCACAAGATTCGATCACATGCATCATATTTAAAATCTAAAAAAAAATATGAACATGCATCAGCCAACATCTCAAAGGTCATTATTTAAACACATTAAAGCAGGTTACAAACAAGAACAGTTACAAACCTTTAATATCCAGATTAATAGTTGACTCCCACTTGACCAATATAAAATTGACAGGGACTTCGGGGAAGTATATGCATATCAATTTTATACCTAACTAATAACCATGATTAAATACAGGATTTATTTCGCTTTGATCGAGCCTCGTGGGGAGGGTCATCGTCGCCACTAGTAATAACCCACAATCATCCGTTTGGAATTCATTCATGTGAAAGCTATCTTTTGACCGTCCCGTGGGGGGAATTTCTCCAAAAGAATTCACAAATGAATAAATCATGGAGGTCGGGAATTAATTCAATTTTATTATCCTAATAAAATTGTCAATTAATTATTTAAACATACTTAGTAATTTTGAAGGTGAGATTTTTCCATTTGGCAACCCTCATGCAAACACATTTAAATAAATTAAATAAAGCATAAGATAGCACAAATAAATCAAGCAAAATAGAAAAATAAACATATTGGGCACAAATTATCGAATTGTCATGGTTTGATTTTTTTCTTGACTTGATCTTGAAGAAACACGTCTCAATTTCTCCCACTCGTTAAGTCTCAAAAAAATATTTCTCGAAACGCCATGCTTAAGCGGCTAACATGCTGGGATCCTTGCGCATCCGTCCGGCCGCTTGGCCTAGACCGACTAGGCGACCTGCGACGCGCCGTGGGCCGTGCCGCCCGATGCACTGGCATGCCTCGGCACCCCGTCGGCGAGACGTTTGTAGCTCTCGGCGGACGGCGCTCATCGGCGCGCTCACTGCCTCCGCCTCGCCATGACCTCGGCAATTCTGGTCCTCACTGCGTGCCAGCGTCTTGTGGCAGCCCGTCATTCGTCGATGCCGCGGTACCGCATCGCGTGATCAAGATGCTTTTACCCGTCTTCGCACATGCGCTCTCTCGCAAGCTCGTTTTCCTGCCTGCCACGTCGCGTGCCATGAAGGCCAGCGCCACGCCTCCCGGTTCCGGATTTTATCCTTTAATTTTTCATCTCTTCGTTCCTGATCCTATTTACAATTTATTTACAAAATAAATAAACCTAGATCTAGACTAGTCTATTACATTGATCAAATCAAACAAATCTAGTCTACTGTGAATTTTCTCACGAGGCAAAAAAAATCCGAATCGAATCGAATTAAAAGCACAATTTATATGCATGCATAAATAAAAACATTAAAATCCATGACAATTGGATACCTGCAAACCAGATCTAACAGTTCTACTATCCAATTTAAAAAAATTGAGCAAAACCGTGGCTCGATACGATTGTTGGGGAATGAGTTGCACGCAGATCTATTCGGGGTGAATATTTAAATACAAATTTAATTCATTAATTATTACTAGCATGAATTAATCCTATATTAATTCAAATAATAATTGCAACAACATATCATGCATATAAAAAAGCCACGTAAAACCTACGATGTCACGGAATCTACGAGTTTACGTGAACGCCTCTTGAGATTGCAGTGAATTGGTTAGATTTGACTAACCAAAAGGACTTCCCAAGTATTCCTTAGCCCTTGCTCGACAATCCGGTTGGAAGGATACTCGCGAACAATTAACAAAAGGAAAAAAAATAAACTTTGTTGCACCACTTTTCGTGGATTTGCTAATTTTTCCAAAGACATGGAATTGTACATTACTCACAATTGTCATTTTTTGAAAAAAATACAATCATCGGCGTTATAAAAATATTTGATATTTTATCGACGCGATATTTTTCCTAAAAAACCAATTTTAAAAGTGTTGTTGGGAATGAAACATTCATCCCCTATTTATAGAGGGTGGTGGACGAAATTTTGGGTAAAAAAAAATAATGTGGGAAAATCTTTTCTTGATCTCCAAGAAATCTTGAATATATCTCCTATATTCTTTTTCCCATAATTATAATATTCCACAAAATCCCACCTACTCTATTTTTATGGATATTTTAGAAATTGATGAGCAAGATTCCAAGATTTGGATCTTCTTGAATTTATGAGATATTCTTGTATTTCAAGAAATACATATCTTCCATAATATCTTTTCAAGAAAATCAAGAAAATCTTTCTTGCCCACTATATTTCAAAAATTTCGAATTTTCTCTTATAGATAACCAAGTGGGAGATTTCTTGAATTTAATGAGATAATCTTGTATTCCAAGAATACATATCTTCATTCCATAACAAAATTCAAAGAAAATCTTTCTCCCAACTTATTCATAATTTTCGAAAATTTAGAGGAAAAATAAGCAACAATATTTATTTTATTTTAATCACCTTTTTCAGTTATTTGAACTAATTGTTGGGCTACTCGGGGGCCTTTAGGAGAATTAAGATTGGATCTTCTAATGGACCTTGAATATCTAATATTGAGCCACAATATAATTCAAGCCCATAAATATTAATTAATCCCACTACATAATTAATATTGCACTATCCATCTTAACCCATATTACAATCAATATGGCTCTCGGTCATTATTTCCCGTGTTTAAGATTATCTAGCCCATTAATTAATTCAAGCCACTGAAATAACTTTCCATTAATTAATATCTTTTATCCTTGGTCAAGGAACGGTTCAACATTATTATCCATACCGGAAACTAATTCCACTTGCAAGATTTGGTATGATAAAGCTTATGAACCTCCCAAGTGGGCAAATCAAACAAGAGTATTTGCATTACGATTCTTCAGATTAAATCTTAGCAATCACATGTGACTAATAATATTGCCCAAGATAAAAAGTATTGAATCTCTTTGATTCGCTACCCATGATAAGTCAAAGCAATAGTTACCAATCCCACATGATCCTATTTAAAGGACGAAGATTAAGAAACAACGAACCACTGAGGTATAATTCTTCCTTGTTCGGGCTTCAAGAATTTATCCTCTCCTCAGAGGTCCTATTCAATTACATCGGTCATGCACTAGTGTAATCTCTTGGTCAAGACAAACCAATCTGAGCTTTACACCTCAACCTTTCGCGATGGGTTGTTCATTTCCATCTAGGTCGTGAATGGCGTACTTTTAGTTACAAGGGACAGTTAATTAATCTTCTGTGATCTGGTATCACTAAATTAACTACAATGTAACACGTACGAATTATTGAACAGTTATGCAGTAAATATATGTAACATTCAATCATATTTAAAGCATCAATGATAAATAATTTATTTCAGTAAATAAGTTTGAAAATTCAGTTTCGATTATACAAAGTAAAAAGCATACTTTTCAGTATAATCCCAACATTTCACACGGGTTAAACTTATCTTCCGCACATCAGTTAAGTTGATAGACACCGAACTGATCTGCTCTGAAGCGATCAGTAAGTTGGATATCAGTCCAAACTGATTCACTCGCACTCTGATCAGGCAAACTTGCTATACACACCTGATCCCACGAAAAAGTTCAGAAGTCTATTCACCCCTCCTCCCTAGACTTCTGCCTCACTAAAACCCGCTCGGGACCTACAAGTGGTATCAGAGTTGTGGTTCTACGGACCACTGGCTTTGAGTATCATCGGTTCTTGAGGAAGAACCATTGTGGTCACTTGAACAGATCTTTGAAAAAACTGTTTTAAAACTCATCTATTTTAAACTCACATATTCAGCATGGATAACACATCTAGGATGTATCATGATTTGCCAAAGTTCTCTATTGATGAGTATGCTGACTGGACCATTCTCATGAGCAACCATCTGGGTGCGATAAGCAACAGAATGATAGAAGTTCTTGAACAAGGACCCATCATCATCTATCACAACAACCCAGCTGAAGGAGGTTGTAACACCCCAAATCCAGAATGACGGCTCTTGCGCCTTCGACACTCTAAACTCGGGTCGCCACTTAGTGATTGTAAAATATGAGCTAAAAAATATATTTTTAAAATATAACGACAAGCATAAATATTACATTTTGCAGCGGAAAGTATAATGACAAATATAAGTTATGAAAAAGCAGCGTGGGCCCGTTTATTAAAACTAGATCATTGATAAGTATTAGTTAATTTTAAGGATATCTTACAAGATAAACATCTAGCAAATTTTAAGAGAAGGTTCATTACTCGGCATATAAATATATCATCAAGCATTAAGAGTGATAACATTTATTTAAAGAGTCATAACTACATATTATTAACATTAACCAAGGGAAACTCCGTGTCATCCCTGCTGCAGCTCTGACCCCTCTCAATCATGTCCTGAAAATATCAAACTGTGGGGGGGGGGGTGAGATAAAAATCTCAGCGGACAACTTGTACACTGTTACTCATACTGGTCACCGAAATATAATTATCTTAGTATTTTATTAAAGATTTATTCATACGCTTTTGCGTAGATGATTTTTTGGAGAATTGTACGGAGTCTTTGTATAGACTCGTTCGTACCTTGGTTTCTTATGGTAATCTTATTAGTAGCTTAATTTCTTAACATCGATGATATTCATAAGATATCATCCATCATGATCATTCGATCATAAGCATTTCATTTGGGACACTGGTTACTCCGACCACATGCAATCCCCTTGTCGCTTCCAACCTACACCGCATGATAATTATCATGTGGGACACTGGTAACAGCTACCACGTGCAATCCCCTCTTACATCTTCCCACCTCCTTCGTGAAATCACATCTTATGTATCTCGTAAGATACATAGCATATCATTCATAAGCTTGTCTATTTTATTTATTATTTTCTTGTGTTCTTGGTCATAGATTTGTGTTTGTTTTAGTCGAGTTCAGAATACACCAACAATCACTGTAACATAAACCACTGCATACAAATAATGTCACCCACCTTATTAACTTTTAAGAAAAGTTACAAACTTTGAAACCAGTTTGAGAGTTTGAGCGTGGCGGTGATCGTCCGAGCTTTGATTCGAGCAGCACTTCCCCTTTGTCGTTCTCCTCCTCTGTTTTTCGCTAGGATCTTCAAGGAACCAGGTGTTTAGTAACTTGAAGCTCTTTGGATACATATTAGATGATGGTTTCATGCTCAAAAGGAACACTTGAATTGAGGAAGAGCTTTGGCTTGATGAAGATGATGAGCTCGATGATGATGATAAACTTGACGATGATGATGATGACCTTTGATGATGGTGATCGATGGGTTTGGAGGAGAAAGGAGAAAGTTGGATTTGATTTTTGTTGGTTTATTTGCTTGCTCTTGGTTGATATATGAAGTTGAGATGAAGTGTAAATTTTGGCAGAGCTTGGCCATGTTTTGAAGAAGAGATCGCATGTTAATGAAGAAAGGAGGTGATGTATTTATAGGTGGATAGAGGGGGCCGATCAAAATGGAAGAGAAGGGAAGGACCATTTTGAAATTTTAAAACTTAATATCTAGATATTTATTTACTTCACGGTGTTGTTATTACTCAGTATTATTATATCTTCGCACCTTCACATCTGTATTATAAAATCGTGGTTTCACTAATTAAAATTCAAGGCTTTGTTAGAAATAATTGTTTAGGACTTTTAGCAATTAAATCGTCACGTTCTGAAATGAAAATTATTTATTTAATTATTTAATTAAAAACATTCGATTTTTCTTAAAGTTCTCAATAATTTTAATTTAGTTAGACAAAGTAGATTTTTCCGTCGCCGTATTTATTATTCATCAGATTTTCGATTTTTATATTGAAAATCCTAATTCGTTGATAATATTAAATTTTCTTTCTTTAAATTGAAATTAAATATTATTATTAAATATTTTATGACCAAACCTTCATTAAGTATTTTGTTACAGTGCTAGGAGTGCTCCCGGTTCGAAGTGCTCATCCGTTCTCTGAAAAATCAAAACCTTTGCAAATATATACGCTCCAAAATCATTAGGAAAAACCTTAAATTAAATATTCATTTTATTAAACTCATTTCTTTTATTATTCTTATTAAAATCGACGGGTATTATTAGAGGTGATCCAAAGACATCCAATCGAGCTAGAATCGTAAAAAAATCCTTCAACGATGGATCTTTGAAGAAAGGAAACCGTCTAATCTGATATCTTGTGCGGACATATCATCATGAAGACGGTGGACAAGACAACACGTGAGAAGATCAAGTATCTTAAGACTGCTAAGTAGATGTGGGATACTCTGGCTGAGATATGTGAAGGAAACGATCTGATTAAGGACAGCAGATTGCAAGCTGAACTGGTGAAGTTTGAGAAACTCAAGATGCTACCAGATGAAACTATAAATCAGTTTGATGGAAAAATCACCATGTCAGTTAACAAGCTTCGTGAACTAGGATGAGAAATGTCAGATAAGGACATAAACTACAAGATCTTGAGGTCCCTGACCAAGAAATGGGACATGAAAGTAACTGTGATAAAGGATTTCCAAGATATTGCGAAGATGAAGCCAAACAACCTGTTTCTGAGTCTAAAAGCTCATGAATTCGACCTGATTGAAAGAGGTCAAGAAGAAGATGAGTCACCTGCTGAAGCTACACCTGCCACATCAAAAGCAGTTGCATTTAAGGCAGTTAGTAGCAGTTCGAGGTCTACTGAACCAATAGGAAATATCATAAGTCAAGTCGAATAGATTGCCTTGTTGACTAGAAAGCTTGAACGATCAAACGTTCAACTGGGCTAATATCGGAAATTCTATCATGACTACAGACAAAGCAGAGGAAGAGATAGAAGATCAACTGACAGATCACAAGAAAGAAATCGTTCTAATGACAGAAGAGATGATCGAAGAGACGATTGTAGAGAAGAGAAAAGAGATGATCGAAAGGATGACAAACGAGATGATAGATCAGATCGAAGAGATTCTGATTATATGCAAGCTGGTAAGTCTCCTAACATAACATATAGGAGAAGAGACTCACCTGGGAGAAGAAATTCCGTGGAACCTGGAGCATGTTTCAATTGTCAGAAACCAGGTCACTATAGCGCAGATTGCCCTGACCTAACTCCCAAAGAAAGAGAAGATAAGCGAAATAGAAGAGAGCAAAGGTACAGAGACAGAAAAGCCATGGTTGCTGATACATCAGGTATCGATGACTCCTACCTGCCATCAGTTGATTCTGGATACTCATCTGTTGAGGACTTCTGCCTGATGACAACGACTGATGATTTTGACGATCTGATATTCTTATCTGATGAAGATATTTGCCTCTTGGCTAAAGATGCTGATCAAACTGAGGTAACTTCTAAACCTTCTGTGTTTTCTGTTTCCACACCTGTTGTGATGAGCACACCTGCTGGAGAGATTGATCTGCATCTCTACAATGATCAATTGCTTGATGATCTCTCTAATGCAGTAGACACTTATACAATATTGAAAGCTGAGAATGATAAGCTAAGGGCTGATAATATTCAGTTTATCAAGGATAAAGAGGTAAGTAGAGCAGCTGAACTAAGATCAGGTGAGACTGTTCAGAAAGATGACCACAAAACTGGAGTTTCTGAAAGTCAGCACTTCTGATCAAGGTAAACTGATCAAAGAACAGCAGTCTCTCAACCTACAACAAGCTGATAATCTCAAAGTCCTTCAAGCTAAGTTTGATGAACTCTTCCGACTGCATGAGAGTCTAAAAATCAGTGAGGACATTTTGCAAAAGAAAGTAGAAGTTTTCACAAACTCATCTAAGACTGTTCAAAATCTGAACAACTACTATCGCAAGCCAACTGATAAGAAGGGTATTGGGTTTGAAGACCCTTCTGGATCCTCACATGTCCCGATTGGTTCATCCTCAAAAGGTATCAAAGAAAGTTTCTGGTAAAGATGCACATCATGCTAAATCTGCATCTGATAAGGGAAATAAATCAGTTGATCAGGTAAGGCCAAAGCCTAATCAGAAAGGGAATTGAAATGGACCCCAACTGATTAAGCAGTAGCCGAGGAATCAACAGAAGTGATGGTCCCGTTTTGAAAACCCATTTGCACGTGCGGAAGCAAAACGTTTCAGTTCGGTGCATATAAAAACAGGGGTGAGGGCAGAGTGATTCATTTTTTTTTTGCTTTTAAGCTCATGTGTGTGTTATGCTTTATAAACGAATGCATATGACAAGTAATAACATAAAGCAGTAAAGAACACACAATTTTATAGTGGTTCGGACAACTCGTCCTACATCCACTCTTCCCTTCATGGGGCACCAACTAAACCAACTTAACCAACGGGACTTATCACCCTCACGGGATTGCCGACCCTCCCTTTCGGGATTGCTAGATGTTTACCGAGTTCACACTCAAACGGGACTTATCACCCTCACGGGATTGCCGACCCTCCCTTTCGGGATTGCTAGATGTTTACCGAGTTCACACTCAAACGGGACTTATCACCCTCACGGGATTGCCTACCCTCCCTTTCGGGATTGCTAGATGTTTACCGAGTTCACACTCAACCTACAAACTTAACCTACCAACTGGTTTGGGTATAAGGTTGTTTGGTTTCCAACTAGGAAGAGATTTTCCCTTACATTTGTTTAGCCTCAATGCTAAGGATGGGAAAATCTCTCTAAGCTTAGGATATGGCATTTTTGCTTAGATACAATGAAGAACACTCTTGGGTAAATTTGGATATGTAATGTTCTGTGTTCTTGAATGGAGTTGCTTGAATATTTGGCTTTTAATTTCACTTTGCAGATCCTCCATTATCTTCTTTTGAAGATAGTGCAATGTATTTATAGTGTGGATTTGAATATTACCGTTGGAGAGTAATATTCAAATCCATACTAATAATCTTCCAAATTTTCTTTGTCCTTTTGCCTTTGTTGTTTTGCGCCTTTATGTCACAAACCATATATGTTGTTATCTTCTTATTGATCACCGCTTTTGTGTGTCTAACGGATCCGATCAATTCATGGATTCTTGTTCATTGCTTCGATTCGTCGCCTGATCCGTCCAATAAATCGATCAGTAGATTTACGGTGTCTTGAAATCACTATTCATCGATCTTTGAAATCATTTGTTCATCGATTCTGCGAATCACTTTGTTTCATCGGTTCGCAATTCTTGTTCATCGAGGCCGATTTTTCTTGTTCATGGCGATTTCCTGAACCGATTTTCTTGTTCATCGGGTTCGATTTACGCCGCTTTGATCGATCACCACCTTTGATCGGATCAGTCTATCATCTGATCTGCATAAGGAAAACGCATCGACCGCTGATGTCGGTTACTTCGATGTCGAATCTGATGATTTGCGTTAAGCTGCATTGCGGTCGGTTTACACGCGATTAGTTAGCTCGAACTCATCCTTCTCATCTGATCTTGATCAGCCTCGTCTATGACCTCGTCGATCTCGATCATCTTAAATACGATTTCATGAGTTCCCCCTCAACTTGTTCTTAGTTCCCCCTCAACTTGTTATCACGTAAATTAGCTTCAAAAAAACAAGTTGATAATGTTTTGGCATAATTAAAGTAAACTAAAATATCCCAACAATTTCCCCCTTTTTGATAATGATGCCAAAACTTTAAAATATATGCACTTTTACAGAGATCGGGTTTTTGATTTAAAAGATCAGTTCAGGTGGTCACTTTGAAAAATTGTGAACGTTTGAACTCCTTACGATACCAATTGATGGTATCGGTTCGAGAAATCCACATTGAAAAAACAAGGACCTTTTGAACAACCCGCTCGATACCAATTGATGGTCCTGCTTTTTGAAAACCCATTTGCACGCGGAAAGCAAAACGTTTCACCGTGCATATAAAAAACAAAAGTGGGTGAGGGCAGAGTGATTCAATTTTTTTTTGCTTTTAAGCTCATGTGTGTGTTATGCTTTATAAACGAATGCATATGACAAGTAATAACATAAAGCGAGAAAGAACACACAATTTTATAATGGTTCGGACAACTCGTCCCTACATCCACTCTTCCCTTCACGGGCACCAACTAAACCAACTTAACCAACGGACTTATCACCCTCACGGGATTGCCGACCCTCCTTTCGGGATTGCTAGATGTTTACCGAGTTCACACTCAAACGGGACTTATCACCTCACGGGATTGCCTACCCTCCCTTTCGGGATTGCTAGATGTTTACCGAGTTCACACTCAACCTACAAACTTAACCTACCAACCGGTTTGGGTATAAGGTTGTTTGGTTTCCAACTAAATTGAGATTTTCCCTTACATTTGTTTAAATTCAATGCTAAGGATGAGAAAATCTCTCTAAGCTTAGGATATGGCATTTTTGCTTAGATACAATGAAGAACACTCTTGGGTAAATTTGGATATGTAATGTTACGTGTTCTTGAATGGAGTTGCTTGAATATTTGGCTTTTAATTTCACTTTGCGATCCTCCATTATCTTCTTTTTGAAGATAGTGCAATGTATTTATAGTGTGGATTTGAATATTACCGCTGGAGAGTAATATTCAAATCCATACTAATAATCTTCCAAATTTTCTTTTGTCCTTTTGCATTGTTGTTTGCGACTTTATGTCCTGACCATATATGTTGTTATCTTAACATTGATCACCGCTTTTTGTGTGTCTAACGGATCGATCATTTCATGGGATTCTTGTTCATTGCTTGATTACGGTGGCTTTGATGCGGTCGTGAAATCGATCTGTAGATTTACGGTGTCTTTGAAATCACTATTCATCGATCTTTGAAATCCTTTCATCGATTCTTGAAAATCCTTGTTCATCAGTTCGAATCACTGTTCATCGGTTTGAATTCTTTATTCGCCAGGCTGATTTTTCTTGTTCATCGGTCCGATTCCCCGGCGATTTTCTTGTTCATCGATCGATTTACGTACTTTGATCGTTTCGCTTTGATCGAATCGGTCTCTTACATATCTGAGCAAAGCAAAGCATCGGCCCTCACGATGTCGATTCTTTCTGATGTCGACTCTGATGTCATTTGCATTAAAAACTGCATTCTTGGTCGATTTCACCGCGCCCGGTTAACTCGGAACTCATCCTTCTCATCTCGATCTTGATCACCCGCCCCGATCTCGATCATCTTCGTCGATTTCATGAGTTCCCTCAACTTGTTCTTCCGCTCCCCCTCAACTTGTTATCTCAGAATTAGCTTCAAAAAACACAAGTTGATAATGTTTTGGCATAATTAAACAAAACTAAAATATCCCAACAAGAAGAATCATATTCTTCTAAAGAGACCTCAACCTAATCAACAGATTAGATATCAGCTTGGACCACCTCGCAAGAGACAGCGGTCGGTGAAATCTAATCGAGTTAAGTCACCTAACAAGCAAGCTAAGGTATATCTTCACTAAACCATTTGTGCAAAAGAGATATGAATCTTTTGATGGTAGCGATTGTTTTATCCCTTTAACCGTAAATCTAGGACAAATGACCGAACCCCCCAATCGGATTAAAAAGAAGATGGCCAAACGGGAAAAATCCCAAGTCTTCTGATTCATCCAAGGTTCACACTCGTAATCATACTGACCAGAAAGCACATGAAGAGATGTATGATTATGTAGATGCTTATGGGAGACAAATTATGCCTTCTGATCTTGATGATTATCATAGAAGTGCCCTAGTTTGTTTGGATCCCAAAAGGTAACACTAACCCCTCAGGACCCAATCCTACTGGGGTACCTAAAATCTGATCTGATTGCAAGTTCGCGTGGGTTTGGTCAATAAAGGAGATGTACAAGCAACTATCCGGTACATCGATAGTGGATGCTCAAGGCACATGACAGGCAACAAACATCTCCTCAGTTCATACATAGAACAAGAAGGCCCACGTGTACTGTTTGGTGATGATAACTTTGGTTTTACCAGAGGATTCAGAACCTTAGTCAATGATGATGTACAGGTTTCTGGAGTCACGTATGTCGATGGTTTAAAGCATAACCTGTTATCGGTTTTACAATTCTACGACAACGGATTCAGCGTTGAGTTCTCGACTGATCAATGCACTGTCAAGAATCGAGCCACTCAACAGATTTTGCTAACTGGTTCTAGAAAAGGAACGATCTACACCACAAATTGGAACAGTTATCCAAGAAATGCATGCCTGATTGTTAGGAGTTTCAAAAGTAGCAGTTGACTCTTGTTGTAACCGATTTTTATCTACTCAGTTAAACAATAATTATTGTGAAATGCGTGTGCTAAAGGCAATCAAAACAGGGAAAGGGACAAAGAAGTTGGTGACCCGGTTCGTCTTTGGAATCAGACTACGTCAGGGTGTCCAAGCCAGGGAGAGGATTTATGTATATGCTTAGAAGTATAAGTTGTTCGACCTTTTACAGAGGTGGCCGTGGTGGCCTATTTAACTATGACTCCCACCCTTTGGGTAGGAATTTACATAAGGAATAATGCCTATGAAAGGGCTACAATATCGGGAACCATTAATCCCACCTTGACCGCCGTAAATCGCCCATCTTCGGCAAGGCGCAATCGTGGAGCGGACGTGGAGGGCAGATTAGTGGCGTGTCGGGGGCTGTCATTGACCACGTGAACTGTATAGTTACGGCTGGTGCAGGTCGCTCCCGACTTGAGGATATAAAGCGGAAATTGCATCACGACTTCCCGAATTGCCGAGTTGCCGACCTTTTCAACTTAAAGGTTTGGTCTTGTGGGAATTACATGGGCTGATCCCTTGGTCCCCTTGCTGAGGTTGCTTCATGCAGTCATTGTTGGATTGTTTATGATCCTTCGTGTCCAGGAGGGAGGTCGGGTTTATCCATGCTACAACAATTGCCCCTCAAGTTGAGGTCTCTTGTTTCGAGAAGGGACCTTTGCTTGACACATGGACTAAATCGACTCGCGACCATCTGACCTGGAAAGTCTCCCATGAGCGGCTTACTATCCTCGGGTAGGTGAAAATTCAGTTGAGGTCTCTTGTTTCGAGAAGGGACCTTTGCTTGACACATGGACTAAATCGACTCGCGACCATCTGACCTGGAAAGTCTCCCATGAGCGGCTTACTATCCTCGGGTAGGTGAAAATTCACCTCGATAATACGAATCGTCGCATCAGACTTCCCTCGATCTCAGAGATTCGAAATGATATCATGCCAGGATGATGACGTAAAGTGCCACCATTTCGTCCAATGAGATGTCGTAGTGGATTTCACGCGAGCCCCTCTCGTCTTTTGTTGCTAGGGGGCCAAAGTTTTGGCTAATTTCATTTTGGCCCCTCCCCTTCTTCGATAAATAGACGGGGAATTAGGTTTTGAAAACCTTATTTCCTGTGGCTGTCTCGCGAAAGAATTTCCTCAAGATACTCCTCCTGTTTCTTTCTCCCTTCCACCGGAAATGCATTCTCGTGTCCCTGAAGCAGATATAATCACATGTAAGCACTTTGGTGCCTTTGGATTCTGGCGTTTCCAAATCCACTTTTGCCTCTCGGCCCATGGTGGCTTCCTCCTCTTCGAGGATGACATCCCCTATTGCCTGCGTCTGCTGGATTTTCGGCTCATCAAGACATATGGGGTGAAAACATCAGCTAAGGTTATGGGCGACGCCCGGAAGGCGATACCCAATGTCGGCCCAGGTGGATGACCAATTTTGGAAAAATTAGCGAAGTTACCCATCTTCCCCCGTTGGATGTTAATCTCCTTCATCCTATCACGGGGGACGATCGTCGATAATGCGGGTCATACCGCTTTTGGTTCGGATTATGGGGCTTATGAGCGAGTCTTCAATTATGATGCGTATTGTAACCGAAAACCGCATGACCGTGACTGACCGGGCATACCCAAGTCGGGTCGACTCTCAATTTGCAGCGCTCCGATAAAAAGATACCCGTCTGTGCTCTCCGTCGGTATGTGCGGGGACTTAAATCGTATGTCTACAAGGTGCCCCGGGATGTGCATTTTTGTAGATCGACTCTGGATGAAAAATCGACCTCCTCTCCTAATGATTGTTGTGAATGAGTCTTCCATGTCGGTTAGGTATTCAATTTCCATTGCAAACCATTTCCTATCTATTTGGCGGCTCGAATGTGAGCCTCACGAGATCACCCCAATGGGTGGAGTTACATCATCTCCACCATGGTCGTTTTGGGGGGTTGCGCCGAAAAAGATCATAATCTCGAGAGATATCTCACGTGATGTCGCCTGTTGCTCGATAGGAGGCTATCACGCTGGCGGATTCAGAGAGGCAAAGAGCTCGGAGTGGGAATTCGAATAAGGTTGACGGGTGGCACCGAAATGGTGGTTTGTAGGAGGAGCATGGGAGTCGGTGGCCCTCCAAAGACCTTATCCATTAGAGTTCCTATGGATTATGCGATCCGTGTTGAGAATGGTATCCGCCTTAATATTTTGTGCTCGATTGACCGATCTAATTCCTTTCTCGCCTTGCGTTGTTTGCACCTGACCTTCTCCGAAATATATTGGGACTTTCGAGGCGTTCAAGGAGGTTCGAGACACACCCCCAGTCAAGCGAGACGTTAATTTGGTGAATTCGAGCTCGACCGCTTGCAAGTTTGGATCAGATACTTACCCTCCACTTGAGGATTCCCTCAAGTCTCGGCCGCATCTTTTCAAGTGTATTTCATGATTTCGCCAAAGGTTCTGTTTTTATGTTAGATCCGGATATCCCGATCTACCACACGCCCTTCCTCGCCGAGATGGCCTCGCGACCTCGTCAAGATTTCGGCTCCATGAGGCGTCTGCCTCTGCATCAGCCCAGGGGACATTCGATTCCGACTCCTCCCCTGCTAAAGGTAAGAAGAAAGTTGCTTAACCCGCCATCATGGTGGTGAGCGACCTCCCAAGAGGGCGCGAGTCGAACTCCGGTGCACCGATCCACGCCAAGTTGGGGTGTTGGAAGGTGGCTCGGCCGACGCCTTTGCCGATTTCTACCTTTAGGAGGTTTCCATCCCGGAGGACGATTCTTGGATTGGTTGGGATGAGGAGAGGATGCAGAGTAGGTTTGTTTGCAACTCTTAATGAATTTACCTCAAAAACCGGGATCAAACTTAATATATTTGTTCCTCCTTGCGCAAATAGAGGCGATGGCCAGCAAGTTCTCACCGGAGGTGCCGAGCTTCCCGAGATCCCCCGATTCCCACGCCAAAGGCAAACCCGAGATTAGCCCGGCTACTTGGAGCGGAATGATGAGGCGAATCAACGCATTACGGACGAAACGATGATCACTCTCCGCCCGTCACCAAAAGTCCGCGGGCAACATGTATTCGGGCAGCTTGTCCACTCTTGAAGGCCGCCCTACTGCATGGAAAAAGGCACAGGCCTAATCCGAAGCTCGAGCCTCCAAACTAGAGAGGCTCGAGGCGATGACCTCCCGAAAGTGCTTTAAATCACCTATAGCCATTGCCATGAGGTCTCGTAAGAAACTAGAGGTTTGCTAAGGATGATTTGGCCAAGTGACCTCGAGCTCGAGGGCCACCAGTTCTCGAGATCGGGAGAAGGAGAAGGAGATCTTTACCATCGGGTGGAGCTAATCTGCAGGATGTAGAGGTCGGGAGAAGTTAGCCGCCCAAGATGAACATTTTAAGCAGTCAAAAAGCGAGAATGCTAACCGCCTATGTCGTGGCGCGTTATCCGATCCGAGCTGTTGGCGGAAGAACCACCGGCCGACCTCTAGAAATGTGACCGAAATACCGCTACGTTCGTTCGACTTCCCCTCGCCTCGACATTGTCTTTGGAGATTAAAGATCTGGAAGATCCGGGCATTGATTTGTCCTTCTTCCCTAATCGTAGTCGGATCGTGCCCCCACTCCGATCCGGATGAGACACAACCGAGACTCTGGGTGATCCTCAAGAGACTCGGTCGGATGAGGTTGGGGCCTGCGAAATAAATCGTGATATGTCGTGGCTCCTCCCGAAGAACAAGCCTGGCCTGGCCTCTAGGGGGAGGTGTTTACCCGACCCAGATCCCTGGAAGGCGGTTGGCACTTTACCTCACCGGGTTATTCGGCAACAATTAGGTGGGTAACCTTTGAACATAGTCGATTGGTCTTTGGCGATGGGATTCTTGATCGTTCTTAAGAATGATGACATCAAGAATCCCGATAAGAAAAAGGAGATTGAGAAGTTGTTGAACAAAATCTCCAACAATACTTTTGATCATCATGCCTTAAAGCCGGAAGTCGTCTGCCAGTCGTGGATATTGGGTTGTAGTAAAACATCTGTCGTCAGTTATCATGATGTACCTTGGTTTCCGCTTGATGTAATCTAGCCTTCGGGCTCTTATAATGTACCGACCTTCGGGCTTGTTGTCATTAATGAAATCTATCTTTTTCTTTCCTTTATTGTGCCGACTTGATTTCCTTATGCGACTATAATCTGTGCGTATGTTCATTCGTCTTATTGGCATTGCGATTTTAGATTGAACCTCGCTTAGTCGTCTAATAAAGTTAGGGGAGGATCACACCGCTAGGGGTGGTGATCTCGCCGCAATTATGTCAAAAGTCGTTCCCGGGGGAGGTCGATGTTTCATCTATGCGACCTCCCTGGGTTTAAACACAGGAATTGTGAAAAAGAAAATTTAACTCATTATTATTGACTCGCCTGAAAGTCTACAAGTACATTAGCCCCGACCCTACTGATAGTATCTCTTCAGATGAGATGCGTTCCACGAATCTTGACCGAAAAGCCATCTGGGTTCTTGAGCTCAGATGCCTGTTGGATAATACTCGAGCAACCTCAGATGGTCCTTCCCGTTTGGTCCGAAAGTTCCTTTGGTTACTCCCGAGTCTTCTTCAGGACGTGTCGCTTTCTTTTGAATTTTTTTTAAGTCGTGACTTTAGAGTTGTAGTATTTTTCGGATCGTTGTTTGTATCTCGTGATTTTAGATACTGCTTTTCTAATCGCTTCTCTTCGAGCAAGTCTAGGTTTCTGGCCAAGGCCTCATCGTTGCAGTCGGTCGTGATCTGCGAGGTTATGAGAGTTTGAAATTCAACCTCTGCAGGTATGATTGCTTTCGAGCCAAATGCCATCGAATAAGGGGTCTCTCCGGTCGAATTTTGGCAGGTCGTTCTGTATGACCATAGTACATCCGGTAACTCATCGCCCACTTCCTTTTCCTCCTCAATCTTGGTTTTTAGTCGCTTTGATGATTTTGTTCACAACTTCACTTGACCCGCTTTGACCGAGGGTGATAAGGGGTAGAGAAAAGCTTGGTGATTTTCTAATTTCTGAAGAAACTATCGATCTTATGACCATCAAACTGCTTCCCATTATCGGATATAATTTCTTGCGGTAGGCCGAATCTACAGATGATGTTTCACCATATGAATTTGATGACGTGATCCTGATCTATGGTCGCCAAAGCCTCAAATTCGCCCATTTTGTGAAGTAATCTCATGCGACTAGGGCGTGATTGATCGAACCCGGTTCATTGGTAATGGCCGATGATATCTATCCCCCCTTAAAAAGGCCAGGGATCGAGGATCTTTGGTGAGTTCTCAAAAGCGACCTTGATTGATGGTGTGTGTGTATTTGACATTTGTGGCATTTTCGCGGCGAAAACCATGGCATCGGCCTTTTAAAGTTGGCGATAATAATACCTGTCTCATTGTCTTATGAGCGGCGGCCTACCCCCAAAGATGGTTTCCAGATACCCCATGAATACCTTCCTGAGGATATACCGCCTTTGCTCGGGTAACACATCGAAGCGTTGGTATCTTTGAAGCCTCACTTATATAGTTCGTTACCAACTAATGTGTACCTTCTTGCTGCCCTTAGTTGCAATTAATTACGCCCGAATTGTCCGATTCGGTAATGCCCCCACATCAAGTAGTAAATTATTGGGTGTCCAAATTAAATTCCGGGAGATTAGGCTAATGATTAGCGGTTAAGGATGGGGGTAGAGAGTTTTGTGATGGTGACATCCTCATCTCTCTGTGTCTGTCGCTCGTGAGTGCCACGATCGTCGGCTCGGGAGTTCGCATCCTCGCACTAGCTTTGATGTAGATTTGTTCAAATTCGTCAAAAGTGTTTTGACGACCTCTTGGTAGGCGACATCCGCTCGTCTCGGGCCTCATACTCCCTATATCCGGCGTGCTACGGTACAGCCGGGAAACATGTATTTGAAGTCGCTTGATGCCCATTGCGGTGGACATTTCTGGATCAATTGATCAACGCCGTTCATACTCGGCCTCGTTGTTGGTGGCGGAAATCAAAAGTGATGGCATTCTAAAAAAAAACCCATCCCGACCGATTAACACAATTCCTACCCCCGGCTTTGGCGATTCTTGAAACATCGATCAACTCCTATTGTGGGCGGTTGAACCTGGCCCTGGGAGGAGGTTAATTCAACGATGAAGTCGGCCAAGGCTGAGCCTTTATTGGGGTCGTAGACGATGTTATTTATCCCGTACTATCCAACCTTGATGGCCCCATTTTGAGGCATCGACCCGATGTATTGGGTCGATGGAGCACATTACGAAGGGGTAAGGAAGTGAGGACCTCCACTTGGTGATCGAAGAAGTAAGGTCTCAATTTTCTCACACTCATAACTAGATCATATACTAATTTCTCTAGAAGAGGGTATCACTGCTCGGTTTCATTTAGCATTTGACTGACAAAGTAAATGGGCAGATGGGTTTGACCTTTTCGCTACAAACAAGCATCTTCGAGGTTTTAAGGTCGCCAAGTATAAAAATTTTTTCGCCAGGATCGATTTGGCTAAAATCTTTTGTCGGCCAGATATGCTTTGATCCTGTCAAGAGCATCCTGACTTTCAGATGTCCATTCAAACCTCGCCTTCTTTCTAATGGTGTCGAACATGGGCTTGCATTTATCCCCCATTCGGGAGATGAATCTGTTCAGAGCGCCAGCACCCCGGCCGATTTTTTGAACGTCCTTTTTTGGTTTTTGGGGGCCCCATATCCAAGATAACTGCGCCTTGACCGGCTTTGCTTCAATCCCCCCTTGTCGACCCGTGTGCTCTAGGAACTTCCCCATTCCACCGTTGCACTTTTTCGGGTTGAGTTTCATATTGAACTTCCCGAGTATCTCAAAAGCTTCTGCGGATGAGCCAAATGATCTTCTTTTTTTAGACTCTTCCGCGACAATGTCGCCAACGTACACCTCCACCGACTTGCCTATTTGCTCAACAAACATATGATTGACCAAAATTTTTGATACGTTGCCCCGTTCGTTCTTCAAACCAAAAGGCATTCTCTTCCAACAAATATGTTCTTCTCTGTTAAAAATGAAGTGTCTTTACTACAAGCCCATGCATAGCTATCTGATGGTACCCAAAAAATGCGTATATGAAATACATCATCTCATGGCATGCCGTATTGTCGATTAAGTGGTCGATATGCGGCATCGGGAAGAAATCCTTGGGGCATGCCTCGTTAAGATCTGTGAAATCGATGCAAAGTCGCCAAGTCCCGTTTGATTTATTTACAAGGACCGCATTTGCGACCCACTGTGGTTGGTCGGCCTGCATGATCAGGTCATTGTCAAACAACTTCTTCACCTCTTCAGCGAGGGCCGCATATTTTTCTAGACCAAACTTCCTTCTTTTCTGAGCTACTGGTTTTCGGGCTGGGTCAATGTGTAACCGATGACATGCGATCTCAGGGTCGATCCCGACCATATCCTTGTGTGACCAAGCGAAAACGTCTAGGTTATTCTTGAGGAAATCGACGACTTAAATTTTCAGGTCGTTGGGGATCTTGGATCCAATGATGATCTCCAGGTTTGGCTTGGCTGGGTTCACCTTGACCCTCTCAAGTTCCTCCCCGGGTACCGCTCTGGGTCCCCCGAGTCATGGATCATCTATCTCGGCCTCGAGTATAAAATCTTCAGGCTCGTGACCCATTCTCGGATCAAACTCATCACGCTTCCTCTTCTTACTTTTCTTTTCAGTATCTAGTGTCATTATGTGACGACTAACCGTGCGTGCTAAATTTGAATAAGGTGAAGAATAAAGCAAACAACCTCTTGCATCCACTTGGTCACCTTTAACGGTGCTAACCAGCCCACCCTTGGTGGGGAACTTTACAAAAAAATAATAGGTGGAGGATCACTGACCTCCGAATTTGTGCTCAAATGGCCTCCAGGAAGCAATTATAGGTACTTTCTAGAGGCGATTATAAATTCTCCAGGATACGAGCTCCACGGACAAAGCAAATCATGCCTGGAGGTTTGACTGTCGCGTTTCCGAAGCCCTTCACTGTGTGATTGCATGGGGTGATGTATGCTTTGTAATCCCCGAGTTGGTCTAGGGTCTTTTTAAATAGAATGTTGCGAATAGCCCCTGTCGACCTCAAAGATCCCAAGATACAATCATCATCCCATGATATTGGCCTTTATAACCAATGGGTCTATGTTAATTACACACGACTCCAAATTTGTCTATTTCCAACTCAATTTTTGGGGTTTCTTCTTCACGCCCAAGATGGGCGTAACCATTCTTTGAGCACTCTCCATTGCCTCGACTTCCGCCTTTAGGCGACGCTTTGATGAGGAGGTCGGAGACAGGCCCCATCGTGGCAAGGGGCGAGATGGTGTGGATGACCACGACCTCGCATGCCCTCGGTATGGGTGGCATGGGAAAGCCACTCCTGGCGGCCCTATCCGCGGGCTCTCTTTGCACCTGATCTCCCGGCCCATGTTGGCGGTCATCTTTGTCGACCTTGCCCCCACGATTATCTGCTGAGGATTCTTGACAAACTCATCCGGTTTGGCCATCTTTATAAAAGTGTCCCAAGCTAACTCAACAGATCTCGACACTTTCGGTGTAGTGTCCCTCTGGTCATGATAGTGGCAATACTTGTTCGGGTTTTGCCGACTTTTGTCTTTCATGGGGCGGGGTGATCGCATTATGTCTGGTCCCCCCGGATGCGGGTATAAATCGTTACGGTGTCATACATACCGGGATGCCACTCATCAAATGGTTTGAAGGCTATAGGGTGTCTTGTAATGACCCTCGGTTTTCTTGGAACCTTTCTTGGGCTCATGACTTCCTTTGTCTCTGAGGCGGGGTTCCAACAATTCCATGGTATGGATATAATCGGTTGCCCTTTTTCTAAAATCGGGCGTAGGCCGGTCGGGTAGTCATCGGTAAATGCGTCGCCATAGCTTAGTTCCTCTTCCGAGCTAGATATCTGCCTTGACAGAACGGCCTCGTCCCCAATGGGGTCACATTCAATGATAAGTCTATCGATCCTCTCAACATAGGATCGTCGACTCGAATCCACCCTCGACGTCAGCGTTCATAAGCCTCTGCCTTATCGCGGTCGGGGCGCCATCGCATTATAGTGGCCAAGATAATAATCCGGCCCGGTTATCGAAAGTATCGATGGAGATGGCGGCAAAAAAAGTGTACCACATGTGGGCACGGTTTCGGCGTCGAGGGAGAAAAGATCTACACTTCGCCATCAAGCGCCCCCCATCGAGGCCATATACTCATTGTCACGCCATATGGACTCGCGGGGTTTGTACTCCGGTTATGGCGATCTAGAGCCGCTATCTTTGATTTTCCTCTGGCGGTGCGAGTGATCATAGTTCCCGAGGGCGAATCGGGGATGACAAGGTGTTGTTGAACCCGCACGGTCCATCTGATTTACCCATTTTCCAACAATTTGTTGGGCCAGTCCCCTGCCCAATCTGCGCACACGGAAAGTCGATACGGCTCTTGCCCCCGCCGTGACCATGGTGGTATCTTAATGTGTCTCACGATCCTTTTCAGGGTGCATGTCGAGGCCATGGCAAGATCTCTTTCCACTGCTCATTATGGCGTGGTTGAGAGGAGCCTCGCCTCGCCCTCATGATGGGCCTTTTGGCGGCAGCTTCGGGTCGGTGAATGCACTATTTGAACCGGCTGTCTATCCGGGCCCGGGTTCGCGATGGCATGTTTAGCCGCGTTATGCGCCAATTGGCCCGGACCCATCCCCTTTTCCGGCCATAACATGTTTACCTTTTGGAGGTTCCAAAGGTCATGGGCTATTTTTCTTGGGGCCGCTTCCTCCTCCGAAATTGAGACGTTTCTTGTTGAGGACGGCCATCAACGCTTAACATCCTCCTGTTTGGACAAGATTCCACGAGTCGGGGGAACCCGTCGGGGCTGCCCGATGAGTTGGTTGAAAACTCAGTGAAACCTCGACGCCATCACGAACGTCGATTTCATTCCTGATTATAGCTTTCCCCTGGTTGGTTGCCATTTTGTTTTTCTTAGAGAATGTGAGGTCTCCTTGAGAATTGTTGAAATTTCTCAAGAAATGTTTTCCACATTTACAGCGCCAATTGTTGTAACCGGTTTTTATCTACTCGCTTAAACAATAATTATTGTGAAATGCGTGTCTTTAAAGGCAATCGAAAATGGAGGAAAGGACAAAAAGTTGGTGACCCAGTTAGTTTTTGGAATCGGACTACGTCCGGGGGCGTCCAAGCCAGGGAGAGGATGTATGTATATGCTTAGAAGTATAAGTTGTTTGACCTTTACAGAGGTGGCCGTGGTGGCCTATTTATACTATGACTCCCACCCTTTGGGTGGGAATTTACATAAGGAATAATGCCTATGAAAGGGCTACAATATCGGAACCATTAATCCCGCCTTGACCGCCATAAATCGTCCATCTTCGGCGTCTTTAATCGTGGAGCGGATGTGGAGGGGCGGATTAGTGGCGATAATAACGAGGCTATCATTGACCACGTGAATCGAGTAGTCTGGTGATCTTGGTCGCCCCGACTTGAGGATATAAAAGCGGAAATCGCATCGCGACTTCCCAACTACCGACTAGCCGAAAGTTCTTGATTTTGCGACTTGAAGGTTTGGTCTTGTGGGAATTACATGGGGTTGATCCTTGGTCCCTCGCGAGGTTGCTTCATGTAGTCTTTGTTGGATTGTTTATGATCCTTCGTGCCCAGGAGGGAGGTCGGGTTTATCCATGCTACAACAGCTATGACTCTTAAAAAGATAGCAAGGATGCCTCTGGTTGACGGTCTCCCGAATGAGGTATTCTCTAAGGATCAAACATGTGTGGCATGTCAGAAGGGAAAACAAGTTAAAGCCTCATTTAAGGGGATCCTGGACCAAAGATCGGTAGAGTAATCGCAGAATCGCTCCCACATGGATTTATTTGGACCAGTTACACCACTAAGTTTCAGCGGACGCAAATACACTCTGGTGATCGTGGATGATTATTCCAAGTTCACCTGGGTTGTATTCTTGTATAAGAAGAATGAAACTACAACAAAGATACCTGCGTTGCTTAAGAGATTGAAGAATGAGAAGGGCGTTAGTATTGTGAAAATCAGATCAGATAAAGGTACAGAGTTTCTGAACTCTTTTATAACTGATTTTTGAACTAAGTTTGAATACAACATGAGACATCAGCCGCCAGAACACCACAACAGAATGGTGTAGCTGAACGGAGAAATAGAACACTCAAAGAAGCTGCTCGCACAATGTTGGCTGAACATGCAACTCCAAACCGTTTCTGGACAGAAGCTATCAACACTTCATGTTACACTCAGAACAAATGTTCTCTGACTAAGATTCACTTCAAAATACCCTATGAACTGTGGAAGGGCAGAAAACCTCACGTTTCTTACTTCAATGTTTTTGGGTGTAAGTGTTTCATTCACAACAATGGGAAGAGTCAGTTGAAAACTTTAGAGGCCAAGTCAGATGAGGGTATATTCTTAGGATATTCCTCAATTAGCAAGGCTTTCAGGGTATTCAACAGGCGAACTCTAGTTGTGGAAGAAACACCTCATGTGGTCTTTGATGAGTCAACATCTGATCAGGAGAAATCTGCCTCAGAACGAGCCATACCAGAAAAAGATGTACTTGATGCTCAGAAAATGGATCAGTTAACGATCAAAGATAAGGAATCAGATCACGTTACAATGTATATTCCTAACCTAGATCTTGACGATTCACCAGGTCAGTCAGACCCTAAGGTACGTACAACTGTCGATGAAGAAGCTGGTACAGCTGAGACAGTAACAACTGAACCATCTAGTTCAGGGGGAACACCTGATGTTCCGGCGGACAGACATCAGCCTATGATGATTCCAACATCAGCTGAGACATGTCCATGCCAAGTGGATCCTATTAATGTACCTCTCCCAACCTCTAGTGACTCAATATCAGATGAGGATGACAATGTCCAAACTGATATACATCAGGGAAGAAGGACTTGGTTGAAAAACCATCCAACTGACCAGATAATCGGCAATCCTAATGCCCGAGTCCAAACTAGACATCAGGTTGGTGAAAGTGCTATGTATTGTTGCTATCTGTCTTTGAAGGAACCTACCACAATAGAAGAAGCTCTACAAGATGCCAGCTGGTATCTAGCTATGCAAGAAGAACTAGAGCAGTTCGAGATGAATCAAGTTTGGGAACTTGTAGATAGGCCAACTCACCAAGATGTGATTGGTACCAAGTGGGTGTTCAAGAACAAGAGGGATGAGAATAATGTCATCACCAGAAATAAGGCAAGACTTGTTGCGAAGGAGTATTCACAATCAGAAGGGATTGATTATGATGAGACCTTTGCACCAGTCGCTCGCCTGGAAGCCATTCGGCTGTTTCTGGCTTATGCTGCCCACAGAGGGTTTACTGTGTATCAGATGGATGTAAAGAGTAAATTCTTAAATGGGGTACTAGTGGAGGAAGTTTATGTCGAACAACCTCCTGACTTTGAAAAAGGCAACCAGGTGTACCGTTTAAGAAAAACTCTTTACGGACTGAAATAGGCTCCCCGAGATTGGTATGATACACTATCCCAGTTCTTGATAGACAGTGGTTTCACTAAAGGAGTCATAGACAAAACCCTATTCAGAATAGAAGACGGCGAAGACATTCTAATGGTTCAGATCTATGTGGATGATATCATCTTATGATCTCCCAACAAGAGCTTATGTGATAAGTTCAGCAAGTTGATGCAAGGGAAGTTCGAGATGTCCATGATGGGTCAGATGAATTACTTCCTAGGTCTTCAAGTCAAACAAAGTACAGAAGGAATATTCATCTGTCAGGCAAAGTATACTAGGAATTTGTTGGCTAAGTTTGGAGTTCAGAACAGTAAGGTAGCCAAAATTCCTATGATGACTGGATCCAAGATGGATCCATATGAAAATGGTCAAAAAACTAATCAGAAAGAGTATAGGACTCTCATTGGATCATTACTATACCTGACTGCCAGCAGACCAGACATAACCTTCGCAATAGGTGTATGTGCTAGATTTCAGGCAAACCCAATGCAAAGCCACCTGGAAGCAGCTAAGCGGATTCTTAAGTATCTGAAGGGGACAACAAACCTCGATTTATTCTACCCATCAGATGATAATCTAGAGCTTAGTGGGTATTCTGATTCTGATTATGGAGGTTGCAGAATAGACAGAAAGTCAACCTCAGGTACATGTCAGTTCTTTGGAAGCAAACTGATCTCTTGGTTTTCAAAGAAACAGACATCTGTTGCCACATCTACTACTGAAGCAGAATACATGGCCGCAGGAAGCTGTTGCTCCCAACTGCTTTGGTTTAGTCAGCAGCTGAGGGATTATAACATTGTAGCTACGAACGTGCCCATATTCTGTGACAGTAATAGTGCTATTGCAATCACTCAGAACCCAATTCTACATACAAGATGCAAACATGTGGACGTCAGACATCATTTTATAAAAGATCATGGTGAAAAGAAGAACATCAGAATGGAAAAGATCCATACTGATAAGCATAGAGCTGATATCCTAACCAAGCCTCTAGAAGAAAACAAATTCAGGGAATTATCAGTCGAGCTAGGGCTACTGGACTTAGGAAAAAGTGCACCAAAAATCTTTGGTGGATTAATCTCTAAGACCAGTTAGTTAAGGAACTGACCAGGTAAGTGGAATCAGTTGTAGGGGGAACTTCAACTGACAAGATAAGATCAGTTGGATACTGATCATGTAATGGATGACAGTTGAAGGGGGGGAACTTCAACTGATAAGGTAGGATCAGTTAAGCACTGATCAGGTAAAAAGGTATTGTTGGGAAAATTTTGAGGATTAGACTACCATCAGTAAGATCAACATTAATTAGGCAAGCCAGGTCAGACCAAAGTGGTAACTGACTGATTACAATATCAATCAGTCAGATACATTTTCTGATTTCCTTACTTATCTATGCTATTCTGTGCTATTCATTATTGTGCCCATTACTTTATGACGGCATGCCTGCAAGCATTAATTGTGGACGTGGGATTTATGTATTAAATGCATTTATTACGCGTTTTTAAGTCCAAAAGTCTGTCATTCAAATATCCTCAACCGCACGATCAAACTTTTTTTTAAACCGTTTAATCTTGATCATCCGATTTACACACGGATACTCAAGTACTCTTAAGAATTCGTGCAAAATAATTTTTCCCTCCTGCCTATTTAAACCCTAAATCTATTTCTGCAAAACCTTTCGCATTACACTTCCTTGCAAAAAGACTCATACATTTCCAGAAAACTTCTAACTTACAAAATACATTTAAGTGATTTTGATTTCAAGATTCATCTCACTTCAAATCGCTTCTCTGGTAAATTTCAATCTTCTTTACAAACTCTATTTGGTTATGCATTAGGGTTTTAGGTTTATGCATATATGTTTTCCTTGCTTATATGTCTGATGTTATATGTCAAATCTTTATCGATATGAGCTACACATGTGTTGGGTAAATGATTGAATGAATGATTCTTTGAAACACTCATATGCTATGTCTATGATCATTCTTGTTGGGTACTTTTGGAACCTAATTTGAATTTTTGCCGTTTATACATAAATGGCATCTTCACATGTGACCGAAGAGATCTGTAACTATACATCTATGGTTAAAGATGTTATTGATGAGAAATACGTCATCTTCACAGTCACAACCGATCCAGAATCTCTCGAGATTTTGGAGTGTCTCAGCGAATCTGGGCTAGAGCAGCTCTGCTATAGACATCTGAACGTTGTCTATATGCTAGAATCTTTGGAGTTTCTGCGGAATTTAAAAGAGACAGACAACAAAGAGATTATCTCATCTCTTGGAGGGATGACGATTAAGGTGTCCAATGATGACTTGAGAAGGATTTTTGGACTACCAGCTGGAAGAATTGCCCCTGATGAGTACACAACGGGTGTGAGCGACAAAGAATACCTACAGATAGTCCTTCTAAGGCCAGCGAACAAAGATCAGGTGGTCAATGTGAAGCAATCACACCTGAGAAGAAAGTACAGATTGCTTTTTGAGATCATCTCAAAAGTAATCTTGGGTATTGCTTTCAGCCCCGACGCTCTTACTCAGCTAAAGCAACGGGTGATGACTGCCATTATTGAGAAGGCCCAAGACATGAACTGGATTGGGTTATTCAAACACAGGCTGCTGCAAGAGACGAATAAGTTTGTGGTGAATGAGAACAATGAGGTGGTGCTGACAAAGAGAATATGTAACCTTCAAAAGGTCTCCCTTATTCTTGTTGATAAGCTCCCACACTACAAATGGTCAGAGTAGGGAAGAAAGCTGTATCCGGAGAAGTTCAAAGCTCTTCTCTGGAAGGATATGGAAATTCCAGGCCAACGTGATGACGATCCAACTTCCTATGTGTCCAAACCAAGGTCTAAGAAAGACAAGACCCAGGCTTCATCTGTTCAATCAGAAGCCCAGGGGCACGAAATCGACGAAGAGGAAGCAGCTGGCCATCAGAACTTCTCACAAGGCTGAAGATGTGAGTGAGAAGAGGCAGAAAAAACTCACCTCTATGTTGCCCAAAAAGGCTGGTATGCCATCTGATGGACTAAGGGACGAGGATTCTGATGTAGAGATTGTGGAGGAACCTGTTGCCGAACCGATAGTAAGCCCGAGAGCACACAAGCAGTCTTGAAAAAGATGGAAATGAATGCGAGGAAATCGGCCGAGTACAGAAGGGCGGCAAGATTTAGAGCCTTCTAATTACGCCTAATTGAGCTTCATGTTGTTATTATATTAAAAATGTGTTTTTACTTTGTATAACCAAACCAATTTTTTATCTTATTTATGAAATAAATTATTTATCACCGATGCTTTAAATATCATTGAATGTTACATATATTTATTGCATAATTGTTCAATAAACAAAGATGTGTTACATTGTAGTTAATTTAGTGATACCGGATCACGTAAGATTAAATTAACAAATCCCTTGTAGCTAAAAGTACTGCTTCACGACCTAGATGGAAATGAACAATCAATCGTGAAAGGTTGAAGTGTAAGGCTCGGGATTGGGCTTGTCTTGACCAAGAGATTACACTAGTGCATGACCGATGCATCGAATATGACCTACATGAGGATAAATTCTTCAAGATCAACAAGGAAGAATTAGACCTCGATTCGTTCGTTATTTCTTAATCTTCATCCCTAAAATAGATCGTGTGGGTTAGTAATTATTGCTTTGACTTATGACGGGTAGAGAATCAATGAGATTCAATACTTTATACCTTGGGCAATATTATTGATCACATGAGATTGCTAAGATTTAATACGAAGAATCGTAATGCAAAGTACTTTGTTCGACGGTTTGCCCTCGGGAGGTTCATAAGATTTATCATACCAAATCTTCCAAGTGGAATTAGTTTCCGGTATGGATAATAATGTTGAACCGTTCCTTGACCAAGGATAAAATATATTAATTAAAGGAAAGTTGTTTCAGTGGCTTGAATTAATTAATGGGCTGAATAATCTTAAACATGGGAAATAATAATCGAGAGCCATATTAACAGTAATATGAGTTAAGATGGATAGTGCAATATTAATTATGTAGTGAGATTAATTAATATTTATGGGCTTGAATAATATTGTGGCTCAATATTAGATATTCAAAGTCCATTAGAAGGTCCAATCTTAATTCTCCTAAAGGCCCCTCAAGTAGCCCAAAGATAAAGTCCAATAACTGAAAAAGGTGTTTAAAATAAAATAAATTATTGTTGCCTAATTTTTTTCCTAATTTTCAAAATTAATAAATAAAAGAGGGAGAAAGATTTTCTTTGAATTTTATTATGGAATGGGGATAAGTATTCTTGGAATACAAGTTGATCTCATTAAATTCAAGAAATCTCCCACTTGGTTATTTGTTAAGGAAGTTTCGAAATTTTGATTAAATAAGGAAATAAAAGATTTTCTTGAAAAGATATTATGGAAGATATGTATTCTTGAAATACAAGAATATCTCATAAATTCAAGAAGATACAAATCTTGGATTCCTATTCCTTATTATTTTTGAAATACACCATAATATTAGGAGGTGGGAATTTTGTGGAATTTTTAATTATGGAGAAAAGAATATATGAGATATATTCAAGATTTCTTGGAGATCAAGAAAAAGATTTTCCCATCTTACTTTCACCCTAAAATTTCGACCACCCCTATATCTATAAATAGGGGATGAATGTTTCATCCCCAGGGCAATTCCATGTGTTGGAAAATTAGAAATCCACAAAGGTGGTGCAACATAATTTTATTTTTCCCTTTTGTTAAATTGTTCGTGAGTTCCTACCACCGGATTGTTGAACAAGGATAAGGAAATACTTGAGAAGGTCTTTTGGTGTGTTCATGTGAACGGGATCCATCTTCTCAACGGTTGTCACTCCGAGAGGTTAGTTCACGTAAACACGTTGTAATTCCGCATGCGTAGGATTTATGTGAACTGTTTATATGCATGATTTGTTGTTGAATTATTATTTGAATTAATATATGATTAATTCATGCTAGTAATAATTGTTAGATTTAAATTTGTATTTAAATATTCATCCCGAATAGATTCGGACAATTAATTCCCAACAAGCTCTTTATTCAAGAAGCCAACTCAAGACCCCATGCACTTTCCCAGATCACCCACCCCCACTTCAAAATCTCCATCACCCTCCCCAGCTAAATCCAAAACACCCTTACCCATCACTCAACCACAACCCACACCTCAACCTGCCCTTCAACCAGAAATAATTGTCTGTTGGTCCTGGTGCTAACGAGTCTCACACGTGTATGGGGGGGAATACACGTGTTCAGTGATTTTTAAAACTTTTATTTAACTGAGGTCAGATGGGTCAGGTTATCCTGTTGATTTTGCCCTGAGAAGCACAGATTGCCCTAAGTCAAAGTTTCATCGAGATAATGATCCTTGTCGCTTTCGAAGCTTCAGATTAGCCCAACTGATCCTGAGTTTATCAGAGATCCTGAGGCGCTTGGATCAGATAATTATCTTACTGAACCCTTAGTAGAGTTAATTCAGTTTGGTAACTATCTGTTCTAACTACTCAAGTATGCGGAATGGTTGGCCCTAAGTTTATACTTTCGTTTTAGCTTTGCTGAAAATCTTCCCTTCAATAAAACAGTGATTAAGGCTATGATCAATTTGATACAAGTTCAGTGGATTGGTTCCAACTGAATATCAGTGAATTATGCTTTCAGTGAAAAACATGCAACAGATAATAATGCAAAGATGTAAAGCAAAACAACACAAAGAATTATAGTGGTTCGAGACTCAAGCTCCTACGTCCCACACTCTCTCTCGATCTTCGTGAGAAATTCAAACCACTTCCTAAAGCTTTCGCTAACTCACCGTAGCTTACTCACATTTCTACCTTGAGTTTTCTTCGGGGCGACTCACCGCAGCTTACTAACTCAAACACACACAAGTGTTCGTGACTACCACAAGTAGCTTATTAACTTCTTCTCAGAGTTTTCCGCTAACTCAATCGTAGCTTACTAACTCTTTACAACTCCAACTCACCAACAAAACACACACAAACTACCTTAACAAAGGGTTTGGGTTTTGGGTTGGTTTCCAACTAGGATGAAATATCCTTTACAATAAGAACAATGCAAAGGTTAGGATATCTCTACTAAGCTTTGGATATTTCTTATCAATCTAGGCTTAGTGAATGAGCTCTCTCCAATGTGAAACACTTGGGAAATTCTAGGTTTTTTGAGTGCTTCAATTTATAATAATACGAATGAGCTCTTGAGTTGCTTTGAAATTTCCCGTAACCTCTCAAAGTAAAGGGTCACTAGTATTTATAGGCAACTTCACCAAGGTCACTCTTGAAAAACTATCCGTTGGAGGAGATACTTCATGAGTTTCCTCTTATGGTGTTTGATGAACAACTATTTTTAAGGTTTGAATACTCCCTTGCATGTTTTAGGAAATATGCAGTCATGTAGCCAATCACCAATTTTTACAAATTGAACATAGTACTCATTGACATGATTCAAAGACACTGTCAGCTTTCGATGTCGATAAAAGTATGGTTTGTCTTCCTCTCGATTGGTTCTTGTCTTCAAGAAATGTAGACAAACATAACGGCTCTTTTTGGTCAATCTCTCCGAATGAGACAACCTTAAACAACACTTAGACTTAATTCTTTTGTTCCATATGAATGTTTTGGGCAATATCTTCTTTTTCCTAATGTTTGCATTTTTCTCCGCTTTTGTAGTCTTGATATAGATATTATTCATTTTCCTAACATTCAAAGATCTTTAGTATTCATATCTTCACCGAGTCTTCGGAATCATCGGGTCTTGATTATCTTACGTCTTGATATCTTGATCTTGATGTCTTGAGTCTTGATGTCTTGATGACATACTAAGTCTTGATGTCTTGATTCTGCGAGTCTTGATGTCTTGATGACCTGTTTTGAGTCTTGATGTCTTCATTAACTTCTTGAGTCTTGATGTCTTGATGTCTTCATTGACATCTTTTGAGTCTTGATTTCTTGATTGCCTACTGAGTCTTGATTTTCTTGACAACTTCTGAGTCTTCAATTTCTTGACCAACTTCACGGGTGCCGGTTTCTTGACAACCCTTTTGAGTCTTGGTTTCTTGAATACTTCTTGAGTCTTGATTTCTTGATTATATACTTGGTCTTGATTTCTTGAGAAACTTCTGAGTCTTAGTTTCTTGAGCTCTCTTGATTCTTGATTTCTTGGCTTTCTTGAGTCTTGGCTCCACGTCTATGCTCTTTATACGCATGATGCGGAATAACTTCTGTCTAATCCCCGTCACTTAACTTAACTCATCTATCAAGATTATCCTGAACATGTCATACTCAGGGGTTTTGGGATCTAATCAAAACTTCTTTATTAAATTCATCTCCCAACAATTTCCCCCTTTTGATGATGCCAAAACCATCTTGTTACAAAAACCTAACCTATACTGGGTTTCAGTTTTTTTACTATTACAATCCAAAATGGTAATTCTTCCCAACAATTTCAAAACATAAGGCATATCAAACATAAAAGACATGTAAAAAGATAATGAGATATTATATTTGAGCATAAAGATACAATTTTCATTGATGTAAGATAAGAGTTACAGATTACAATGAAAATCAAAAACAAAAACAGAAGTACAAAATCTTCAGTCTTCTTCTACTTCATCCTCTGGCACTTCCAGGTTGAACATCCCATAGTATCTCTTCTTCAGTTCATCCCTTGCTTTGATGATATCGGGTAGTTTCTGTTAGGGCCTAATCGATGGCATATTGAGCTATCTCCCCGAGAAATGGTTGTTTCATTCACATAGCCATTCTCAAGTCTAGGAGTTGGGTAAGTGTATGGACCAGGCTACTATCTCTAGTAGTATTTCCTTCATCGCCAAGTTGATCCAACTTTGCGGTGCTTAGATAGAATGTCATTAAGTACTCAATGAAGGCTTCATTCATATCCAAATTTGCTCCCTCCATTCTCTCGAATCTCATAATAGAACCGTAAGGTTCTCTTGATCTCCTCCCATGCATCATTGAATCAATAGGCATCCATCTCACAATGTGTGGCCATTTCGAGTTTTCTATGTACCCTCTTTTTGCTCAAAAAACTTTTAAAACCACTTCTTTTACGCTTTCTTAACTTCTTTTTTTTTCCCGATCACGGGAACACCCGATCTGTATAAATAATCTTCTTCTCTTTTTCAATTTGAAGGGTTTTCAGAGTTTTCTTGGTATTGAAGACTTCTTTCTGACTTTCTTCCTCAGATTCTTCAAAATCTATTATCAATTTCCTCTGAGTAGACTTAGAAGTTTTAGCTCTTTTCTTCTTTTCTTGTTCTACAAATGCCACAGCCTTTCTCTTATCAGGTCTGACTTGATCTTCACCGGCTTGGCTTGTTTCAACCATCCTTCTATCACTCAATTTCTCATAAATTACTTCCTGAATAGTTTGCTCAGATGCTTGAGTGTAGATAGGTTTCTCAGCTTCTTTGAACTTGAGCTTCTCAGTGGCTTCAACTTCTTTTAAGGCATCATCAATTTTCTTTTCTTCAGCTTCTTTCTGAGCTTTTTTTCTTCAAGGTTTGTGCCAACAACTCACTTAGTTTGCCACCAGGCCTTTCCCCCTTTTTGGCACCATACCTTGGAAGAAGTTAGTCGGTCAGATCCATATGATATTGCTCTTTTGCTTATATTCATACTTCCCCAACCGATCATGCTCATCCTCTAGCCTTCTCATGTAATTTTTAGCCATTGAGAGCTCATCTGAAAGAGGTGCAAACTGATTTGAGAAGACATTATGCATCATCTCTGTCATCTTGGTCATGAGCATAGAGCCCATTTCCTCAACAGTTGTCTTGAGCATTAGATCATTTTTCTCAACCAGCTTGGCTTCAAGATAGGTAGTTCTTTCCTGATACATCTGCTTCATCTCTGCATTGAGCTCAGTTTTGACTACATCAACCTTTCCTTCCAAAGTAGTCATTTTATCTCAAGAGATGTTTGTAGTTCTTGACATGTCCAAGATGAACTCAGATTTTCCTGCTTTTGAGATTGTCTTGCCAAGGTTTCTTCAATTTGAGTCACTTTCTCCACCATTGGCACCACCTTCTCCAATTTATCCAAGATAGGACTGAAGTCAATTTCTGGAGTGTGTACAACTTTTTCCACCTGAGCTGGGTGCTCCATCTGAGCCTCAGTCTGCATATCATACATAACAGATTTAAAGATAGGAACTTCAGTAGCTTTGGCATAATGTTTAATAGTGCCAAAAGATACCTGAAGAGTGTTAACTTCAGCCTGAGGATGTGTGATATCAGTCTGTCCAGCATCAGTGTCCTTCTCCATCTGAGTTTGTTTTTCAGCATCATCTTGTTTGTCACCCTCTTTATCTTGATCCTCATCTCCTTCCGGATTCTTAGAACTGGAGGCATCAACATCAGCTTTCCTTCTCTCAACCACCTTTCTCTTTACTAGCTCATCAAAATCAGCAGATTTCATTCTGAGCTTGGTCTTCCTGAACCCAGAGAACTCTGTCAAAACAGTAGTCTCAGCATTCCACCAATCTTCTCCTCTGAAGGAGGCTATATTCAGAATCTCTGGAAGAGTCTGATTCAGGATGTAGACTGTGGTTCTGAGTCGGAAAAAGAGATCCTGAAGGTTAGGATATGTGCCCAGCTCAGGGTACCTATCCAGAATGAATCGTTCCCCCTTGCTGCGCCACTCAATTTCTTCTGCCTCTCCCTTCTTAAACTTTGGGCTCTCAGGGATAGTAGGATCAGATTGTATGAGTTCTGGTGCTGATGGATCAAGATATGGTTCACTCAGGAGCGCATCCAAGTTCAAATAGCTTCGAGGTTCGACTAATCGAGGTCCGAACAGTCTCTCTTCAATGAGGGAAATCGAGGCCCCTTGAAGATTTCTGAGAAATTTTATCTGAGCTCAGAGAAGTTCCGAGTACCTCAGAGAAAACCTGTTCCTCAGTTTCTTGATCTTGTGCAATTGTCACAACCTGAGCCAGAACCTGCAGAGGGAATTTCAACCCTTACTGGCCTTCAGGTTGAGTTTCTTTAGAGTCACTGACCTCCTCCTCAGTAATAGATTGGAGCTTTTAAGGCGTTTCAAGAGAGCCAGTGCTTTTTTTTTAATTCTCTCCTTTTTCTTTTTCACTTGCATCGGACTTTCCCCTCGCTTGTTTGGCTTCAACAACTTCTTTTCTTCTAGCTCTCCAGAGACTCAAAGCTTTTCTCTTTCTTTCCTTTCAAAGTCTTCTTTGTTGTTGGTGGTTTGAACATTATTTTTGACTTTGGAAAGGACGAGGAATTGGCAAAGATATCCTTCTCTTCTCTGCACATTTCCAAGATAAATGCAATCTTGGTTGCATGTAGGATCTTTCCTTTGACAACAACAGACCCATTTACCTTCTGTACTTGTTTGGCTTGATCACTCACCACTTTGATTAAATAGTGTAACCAGTTGAATCTAGTGGTAGGTGAATCTTCAATCGCCGCCATTAGCCAAGATAAATGCAATCTTGGTTGCATGTATGATCTTTCCTTTGACAACAACAGACCCATTTACCTTCTGTACTTGTTTGGCTTGATCACTCACCACTTTGATTAAATAGTGTAACCAGTTGAATGCAGTGGTAGGTGAATCTTCAATCGCCGCCATTAGCCTCAACTTAGGCGTGCTTATTTGTTCAAAGCTGCCAGATCGACTCATGATGCATTTACTTACAATGTCCATCAATACTCGATATTTAGGCTTCAAATGCCTTTTATTCAGAGTAGCTTCAAACTTTACTGGATGCTCTGCAATTTTATCCAGATATTCTTGCTCCCTACCCATCATATATACCGTAGGGTCTTCACCTCTATCGCTTAATTCATATATGGCATTAAGATTCTTAGGAATTATATATAATTCCCTAACAAAATCCACATATTTTGAACTATGCTCTAAAATGCGTCTGAAGAATCATGATTCTATACAATCTTCATCATCTAACTTCAAATTAGAGATAAACTCTATTACCTCTTTTACATATTCGACCTCTGGTTGATTCGCAACCAGGCAAGTAAGCTTTGCCAAATGAATCATATGCAACACTTCCTCTTCGTGAGTTGCATTTGATGAGCTTTCGAGAGAGACGACATATTCGTACCAATGTTTATTATAAATGGCGAGCTTGTCGTATACAGAAAACGTCATTTTTGGAGAATTTTTGGTGAAGGGTTTTGAGATAGGTGAGAATTTTCTGGGCAATCAAGAGTTTTTGAAGCAGAGTGTTTTGAAGATGAAGGCTTTTTGGAATCAGGCTTTGAAGGAAAATTTTCCAATAGATATAGGATTTTGATTTATGGAAAATCGCATAGATGAAGAAATCGACGGCTGAGATTAAAAACTGACTGAATCGGGTATATGAAAGGACGATTTCACAAATATAAACCGTCAATTTATCCCTATTGGTGATTAATGAACAATGCATTTAATTACTGTTCCTGCAGACCATTGACTTTCTTCGTGGATTTCAAAGGTCCCGCCCAAATATTCCTTCAGGTGTTTTGTTATTTATTGCCAATGATTACTGAGATTCAGTTAGACAATAAATGTGTTGCATGAGTCAATACTTCTTCAGACTAATTTTCTCCATCACCTTCTTGAAGTTTTGACCTTGATAAAATGTCAAGATAATCTCGAAAATTGATCTTGATAAAAGGTCGATAATAATCGAGTAATCTTGATCTTCGTGATATCCGAGTTTCCCAAGACTCGATTCGATTTTTCAATTTTATCCCGAGTTTTTCAAAGGAAAACTCGAGAAAATCCTTACGATCCGAAAACCTTCAATTTTTTTCAGATTTGCTTTATTCACCTGGATCCAACATACCTAATTCAACTGATAGTTCCTGAAATCTTGATTCAGCCAAAGGTTTAGTCAAGATATCAGCTCTCTGTTTATCAATATGAATTTTCTCCATTCTGATGTCTTTCTTCTCAACATGATCTCTGATGAAGTGATGTATGATATCAACATGCTTACATTTGGTGTGCAATACCGGATTTTGTGTAATAGCAATTGCACTATTATTATCACAAAATATAGGTACTTCATTGTCTATAATCTTATAATCCCTCAATTGTTGTCTGAGCCAAAGAATCGGTACTGTGAATTTTCCTCGCAGCCATGTATTCAACCCCAAGAGTCTTGGTTGCTCTTTTGAGTTTGTTTTTTGAAAACCATGATATCGGTTTACTTCCAAGAAATTGACAAGTTCTGTGGTAGACTTCTGTCAATTCTACATCCTCCATAATCGAAGATCCGAATAACCGCTTAATTCAAGGTTATCGTCACCGGATACCATAATCCTCTATTTACATTGCCTTTTAAGATATTTCAAATCTTTTTGGCGGCCTCTCCATGTGACTAAATTTTAGGATTAGCTTGGTATCTTGCACATATCCCAACAAAGAAATGTTATATCGGGCCTACTTGCGTAGAGATAAAGCGATGATCCAATGATCCTCTATAATCGATGTGATTTATTGATTTGCCTTCGTGATCGATCCATCTTGTAGTTAGTATTCATAGGAATTCTAAACGCATTGCAATCGACACCATACTTTGCAATCGGATCTCGTGTATTTTGCTTGATTGATGAAAATTCCTTCCTTAGTTTGTTTCACCCAAGTCCAAGAAAGAAATTCATCTCCCCATCATTGACATCTCAAACTTTCCTTTCATCGGGTAGAAAACTTTTCACACAAATTGATGATTTGGAGATCCAAATATGATGTCATCTACATAAATCAACAAGTAAAATGTCTTTCTCATCTTCTATCCCTAACAGAGTCCTATCAATGCAGTTTTTGATAAAACCATGGTCGAAGAAGAAACCGAGAAAGGGTATCATACCATGCTCGGGGTGCTTGCTTAAGACCATACAAGACTTTCCGAGCAAACTTGGTCATTCATTCAAAACCGTGGAGGTTGTTCTACATAAACCTCTTCCTTAAGCACACACCATTCATAAATGCACTTTTCACATCCATCTGATAGACTATGAATTTCATGTGGGCAGCATATGCAAGAAACAATCTGATGGCTTCTAGTCTTGCAACAGGTGCAAAGGTTTCATCATAATCCAAGCCTTCTTCTTGGGAATAACCTTGTGCAACTAGCTTTGCCTTGTTTCTCACAATGTTGTTGTTTTCATCTCTCTTATTCTTGAACACCCACTTAGTTCCAATCACATTGTGCCTCTTAGGTCTATCCACTAGCTCCCAAACTTCATTCCTTGAGAACCGATTCAAATTTCTTCTTGCATAGCAAGAATCCAAAATGAATCTTGTAGAGCTTCTTCAATATCAGTAGGTTCTTTTTCAGATAGAAAGCAGCAGAACAAAGCACTTTCTCCATGGAACCTTCTTGTTTTGACACCATCTGATAGATCACCCACAATCTGACTTTTAGGATGACTATCCAATCATTTTCTCCTGGATGTTCCCCGTCCAGTAGTATCCTCAACATCAGAAATGTTAGGTTCGGGTTCATTAAATTCAGGAACAACAAAAAAGGAGAAAGAGAATCATCTTCCTCGGAAAATTCTATTCGTAACATTGTCGAGACATTTGTTCCCTTTGTTGATAGATTCAGAGTTTGCCTCACCGTGACCACATCTTCATCGACATTACATACCGAGTCCGAATCACAGTATGTTCGGATTGGTCACTTCAAAGGTGTTGGCTTTCCTTCAAAGGATAATTTCCATCCCGAGTCTCACCATCCTCGAGTTTTTCCATCCTCGAACTTCTTTGTCCGAGTCCGATTCACTCCATTCATAGAAAGTGACCCCCTTCTTCTTTTTTGTGTTCGTGAGGATGTTTTATCATTCTTTTTTTCAAAGCTAAGTCCGGTGATTCTCTTGATCGGTTCTCCCGAAAGTCATGTTCTGTTTCTTCCGAACACAAGTAGATTCATCAAAACCAACATGAGGTGTTTCTTCCACAATAAGAGTCCTACTGATTTGTAAACTCGAAACTTTATCGACTTCGAGAATATCCTAAGAATATCCCTTCATCAGCTTTGCTATCAAAAGTTTTCAACTGATCTTTACCATTATTGTGTATGAAACACTTGCAACCAAACACACGAAAGAAAGAAACAAAAGGCTTCCTTTCATTCCACAAATTATATGGAGTTTTTCCTTGGTTCTTGGTCAAGATGGATCTGCTTTAGAGAGTAGCATGCGGTGTTGATAACCAAATTTCAAAATCTGTTAGGAATATCACCTTCAAAGAATCATTGTCCTTGCGAACTTCTTTCGAGTCCTATTTCTTCTTTCAAAGAACACCATTACATTTGTGGGGTTCTTGCAAATGATGTTTCATGAGCTATTCCATTTGTTTTACTATAATCATATATAATATGATTGATAAACTTCGATTCCTTTATCCGATCCGATTAGGACCACACTTTCATTCTTTTTCAAAGATCTTGAGCCTTTTTAGTAGTTCAGGCAGATTTGTCTGAGTCTCTTTCTTATTGAGTAAGAATATGACCCATGTGTATCTAGAGTAGTCATCAACTACCACAAGTGTGTATTTTCTGCCATTAGTGCTCATAGGTGTTACTGGACCAAAGAGATCCATATGTAACAGTTGTAGTATTCTATCAGTAGAAACATCTACTTTGCTTTTGAAAGATGCTCTGATTTGTTTTCCTTTCTGACAAGCATCACATACATGATCTTTACTGAACACTTCATTGGGTAACCCCCTCACAAGTGCTAATCTTGCAAGTTTGTTCAGGGTTTTGAAGTTTAAGTGATTCATTCTTTTGTGCCACAACCAACTGGTATCAGTGGAACTTTTTGCAATCAAACATGTATCTTTAGGAGTTGAACTTCAATCAACAATATACACATTTCCTTTTCTAGTACCAGTCAGTAAAATTTTCTGTGAAGTATTGTCTTTTACATAACATAAGTTCTTTGAGAACTCAACACTGAATCCTTTGTCACAAAATTGACTGATAGAAAGCAAGTTATGCTTTTAGACCGCATAACATATGAAACACCATGGATATGAACATACCAACTTTAAGAGTTCCATATCCTTCAGTTTGTCCTTTGGAATTGTCTCCAAATGTGATCTGAGGGCCTTTTTGCTCAACATAGTCAGTGATTAGTTGCTTATATCCTGTCATATGTCTTGAACATCCACTGTCCAGATACCATACAGCAGGATCCAATTCATTTCCACTCATCAGTGCTATGTTGTTTTCATTCAGCTCAGTGCCCTTTTCTTTCACCTCCTCCACAGGCCATAAGACAAATATCATCATCATCACTATCCGAGAAAATCTCATCTCGAGGAACCGGAACCTTCTTCGAATGTTCTTCTTCCTCAAAGAATCATAACTTTCTTCTTTGGAGATCTTCTTGTCTCTCTTGGCTTGTCTTTCATTTCTTTCTTTAAGACTTTCATTTCAGGGCGATCATATTGAAAAGTGACCTTTCTTCCGACAGCTTGTAACATCTGTTGGTATCATCATCCCGATCACTTTCCTCCTTGGTTTTGGAGTTCTTCTTCTTGGATGAGGATCCTTGACTTTTCTCGGTCCTTTCTTTTCTCGAAGTATCTGTCCTCGGCCCGAGTCTCTCTTGTACCAGTAATTCCCCGTAATATTTCTTATATTTCCCATATCTGCTATTGAGTCTTTCAAACCTCCTTGCCATCGATCTTAGCTTATCCTCCCCGCTTTCATCCCGATTTTTGGCAAGTGAGTTCTCATACTCTCTAGACTTACAGGATTTCTCTTTGGCTTTGAAAGCCACATTCTTGCTAGATGAAGAATCATCTTTGCTGTCAGATTTCTTAGTTTTCTTGTCAATTACAAACTCATAAGCTTTCAGTTCAGAGAAAACTTGTTGATATGGCATGGAATCAATATTTTTGGTGTTTTCAATCACCACAGCATGTATATCCCATTTCTTAGATAATCCTCTAAGAATTTTCAATCTCCATAGGTCATAGCTCTCCATAGAGAACATAGGAAGTTTCTTAGAAGGCATGATGACTGAGCCTTATAAGATATCAGCAAACAGATCTATTCAGTAGACCACCAAAGTCTTTCAGCAAATTAGACCATGGCTACCATAGCAAGTGGTCAAATTGAACCACTGCTCTGATACCACTTGTTGGTCTCGGTGCTAACGAGTCTCACACGTGTATGGGGGGGAATACACGTGTTTAGTGATTTTTAAAACTTTTCTTTCACTGAGGTCAGATGGGTCAGGTTATCCTAATGATTTTGCCCTGAGAAACACAGATTGCCCTGAGTCAAAGTCTACTGAGACAATGATCTGAAATGCTTTCGAGCCAGACAATAGCCAACTGAGCTTGAGTTTATCAGAGATGCTGAGGCGCTTGGATCAGGTAATTATCTTACTGAACCCTAAGTAGAGTTAGTTCAGTTTGGTAACTATCTGTTCTAGCTACTCAAGTGTGCGAAATGGTTGGCCCTAAGTTTATACTTCGTTTTAGCTTTGCTAAAAATCTTCCCTTCAATAAAACAGTGATTAAGGCTGTGATCAATTTGATGCAAGTTCAGTGGATTGGTTCCAACTGAATATCAGTGAATTATGCTTTCAGTGAAAAACATGCAACAGATAATAATGCACGATGATGTAAAGCAAAAACAACACAAAGAATTATAGTGGTTCGTAGACTCAAGCTCCTCGTCCACTCTCTCTCGATCTTGAGAAATTCCTTAACCACTTCCTAAAGCTTTCTGGCTAACTCACTGTAGCTTACTCACTTTTCTACCTTGAGTTTTCTGGCTGACTCACTGCAGCTTACTAACTCAAACACACACAAGTGTTCAGACTACCACAAGTAGCTTACTAACTTCTTCTCTAGAGTTTTCCGCTAACTCAACGAGCTTACTAACTCTTTTTACAACTCCAACTCACCAATAAAACACACACAAACTACCTTAACAAAGGGTTTTGGGTTTTGGGTTGGTTTCAACTAGGATGAGATATCCTTTACAATAAGAACAATGCAAAGGTTAGGATATCTCTACTAAGCTTTGGATATTTCTTATGAATCTAGGCTTAGTGAATGAGCTCTCCAATGTGAAACACTTGGGAAATTCTAGGTTTTTTCGAAAGTGCTTCAATTTGCAATAATCTGAATGAGCTCTTGAGTTGCTTTGAAATTTCCCAGAACCTCTCAATGTAAAGGGTCACTAGTATTTATAGACAACTTCACCAAGGTCACTCTTGAAAAACTATCCGTTGGAGGAGATAGCTTCATGAGTTTCCTTTTTATGGTGTTTGATGAATCATTATTTTTAAGGTTTGAATACTCCTTGCATGTTTTAGGAAATATCTTGGATCATGTAGCCAATCACCAATTTTTGCGATGCGGAACATAGTACTCTTGACATGATTTAGTGACTGTCGCTTTCAAATTAATGATAAAAATGCGATTTTGTCTTCCTCTGATTGGTTCTTGTCTTGATAAATGCGAACCAAACATAACTTGCTCTTTTTGGTCAATCTCTCCGAATGAGACAACCTTAAACAACACTTAGACTTAGTTCCTTTTGTCTACATATGAATGTTTTGGGCAATATCTTCTTTTTTCGAATGTTTTGCGTTTTCTCGGTTTGTAGTCTTGAGATAGATATTATTGATGCCTCTGAACATTCGAGTTATCTTGAGTATTCGATATCTTCTTGAGTCTTCGATAACTCTTGGGTATTCAATATCTTACGAGTCTTGATGTCTTACGAGTCTTGATGTCTTCAATGACATCTTTGAGTCTTGATGACATCTTTGAGTCTTGATGTCTTGATTACTTCTTTTGAGTCTTGATGTCTTCAAAGTGACATAATGAGTCTTGATGTCTTGATAACTTCTTGAGTCTTGATGTCTTGATGACATCTTGAGTCTTGATTTCTTGATTACTGCGAGTCTTGATTTCTTGACAAACTTCTTTGAGTCTTGATTTCTTGACAACTTCTTGAGTCTTGATTTCTTGATTACTTATACTGAGTCTTGATTTCTTGATTACTTCTTGAGTCTTGATTTCTTGATTACTTCTTTGAGTCTTGATTTCTTGAAAACTTCTTGAGTCTTCGATTTCTTGAAACTCACCTGATCTATATCTGCTGACTATACATGGTGCAGATAACTTCCTAAACAATCTATACTGAAACTTGACTCAGTCTATCAAGATTATCCTGAACATGTCATACTCAGGGGTTTTGGGATCTAATCAAAACTTCTTTATTAAATTCATCTCCCAACACTGTCTCATCCCATCCCCAACCCGTAGTTCAACCCAAGGTTCAATCAGAACCTCCCACGACCAGTAAAACACAAACTCCCACACCCACACCTGAGAAACCAGAAGAGGAAATTCCACCTGTTCAAGAACCTGAACAGGAAGTGTAAGAAGAAGAAGAGAGAGAGGACATGTTTGTCTCCGTCTCTCATAATCCATTCAAAAAGAAGACTATCCTGGAATCACCTGAACAAGAATACTCTACAGTGTATTTCTTAAGGAGACAGGTGAATGCTTACCTGGACAGGAATTTTCCTGATCTAGTTAACCATCCGGGGATCAGAAAGCAGATGGAGGATATCGTCTTCTGGAGGGATATCAGACTCAAGGACATTGAGGATTTCCTCATTCTGATGGAAGCCTCGGAGTCTGATTACTTTGTGGATTTGGAGAAGCGGGCTAAGTTGAATGCTGGTGTATCAAGTGTTGCGGAGTTGGTATCTGATGAGGATATCCGATGGTTGGTGCATTAGAAGCTTGGTATTTCTGAAGAAGAGGAAAAAATTGCTCATGATTACGTGGAATATAAGCAAGCTGCCGATGAACCAGTCCAGGGTGTTGCAGATGAGACCCTAACTAGTGAGGCATCAACATCTGGACAGGTTGTTGCCCTTTCTGTTGAATCCCTAGATCTTCTTTCGAAGACTATTCAAGATGGGGTGAAGGCATCTGTTGATTCTCAATTCAACAGTCTGGCAAAGAACCTGATGGATAGATTCAGAGAAGAACATCAGGCACTGGTCGAAGCAGAACGTAAGGTGACAATCAAAAAGCTACTGCACATGCATGACAAAATATTTGGAAGAGTGATGAAGCGCATAGATTCACTATTAGATAAACTTGCAGCTGAAGTGTCCATTCTTTCTGATATTGAAATCCTTCTGGAGAATGTTTACTCTTCTTTGGAGAAGACTGATATAAGTTTTGATCTTGCCTGGAGAAGATTTGAAGGCTCCATAAGCAAGGCCATAAAGTCTCTGGAATCTGTTTTGAACAGGATTCTAGGACCTGCGTCCACAACTTCAAATGTTCAGATAACCCCTTTGGCCGTCGAAGAACTGAAGGAAGAGGTGATGAGAGAGTTTAGAGCCTTGAACATTCATCTGATGAACCTTTTTGAAGTAACAAAAAGGGGGGTAGAACCAGAAAAATAGGCTACAACTTCATCTGGTCGGGGTTTAACACTTGCCATTGTGGAGAAAAAACAACCGAGGCTCCAAATACGGAACTAGCTGACATGTTCCATTCAATTGAAGAACACAGCAGGTTGTTGGAAATTCAAGATAGGGCCATTACAACGGTTGACAAGATTGAAGATTTCTCTTCAACTGTTCAGAAAAGATTCGATTCTGAAGATCAGGCCAAGAGTCTTGAACTGGCAAGGAAGCTGCATGAGGAAGAAACTGCAGAAATAGAAACTGAAGAAAGGAAGCAACTGAAAGTCAAACAGGCAAAGAAGCCGATTCAGAGGCCAGTTATGACTCGATCTCAATCGCAGATGACAACTGCACAGAAAGAAGAACAGAAAATGAGACATAGAGTCATTGATGTTTCCATCAAGAGAAAGAAGCTTCCTGATGCTGCAGGGTTGAGCAGAACTTATGTCGGAAGACAGAATAAGAAAGTTGCTGCTGCAGAAGAGATGGCCTGGGAAGAACGTGTTTTACCTGAAGAGGTAGAAGGTATTCTGGTAGCACGACAAGATCTGATTCCAGAATGGAACAGGATCAAGTTCGATTGGTTAAGTGATGCTTACATCCTACAGAAGAAACCAGAACACGAAGATCAAGGCGTTCTCGATGCTGAATTTCGAAACTGGCTAGAGACAAAATATGAAAAATTTTCAAGGTTTTGATGCATGAAGGCAAGATCATGACCTTGATGCCTTCTGCACCCAGTTTTGAAACTATGATCCCGCCCCTTCGATCTGACAACACTTTGTTCTACGACTTTGCAAAGAGAGGAGACATCATTGAACGAGACAGACTGGAAGCCTTGCTGTAAAAAATGTACAAGATTTTTGCTATCCCAGTAGATCTCCAGAGGTTCTCTTTTTGAAGGTTGGTTCAGAAGACTGCGGATAGGATCAGATAGATAGGTACCTGTTTGCTTATTTCATTGTACTTGTAATCTTCTTATAATTAATGAAAATGCACTACCTATTTGATCCTAAGACAACTTCTCATTGTCTTCTGAACTATTGTTTCTGTAATTTACATTTTGGTTATCTGTTTTTCTGATTAATTGTTTTGGTTCCATCAAAAAAGGGGGAAATTGTTGGGAAATTTATAGTTTTGATGGAAGTTCCAAAACAGTTGTAATAGGACTAGTCAGACCTGTTAGTTGACTGATGAATTAGATATCAAAATAGGATGACCAGCTGAGATGTATAGACAGTTGATGTATTAGATAGGTCACATATTGAGGGGGAACTCAATATGTATAGGTCAAGTAAAGATGATCAGAAGATCAGACAAGTCAAGAAGATCAGAAGATCGGACAAGTTAAGAAGATCAGAAGAGCAGAAGTTTCAGAAGACCTGAAAATCAGATGACTACAAGATAGCAAGACCGAGAAGACCTCAGATAACCTACATCAGAAGAACGAAGAAGAGTCGGCTAGTTGTGCTAAGATAACCTGCATCAGAAGACTCAATCAGGTAGACTGGTCAATTTGGACTGATCAGGTCAGCTCAATCAGGTGACAACCAAAGGTTCACCAAGTCATACGAGTTCATTAGACAAGAAGAATGTCAACCTAAGTTGGTAAATCAAACACTGAATAAGTGTACTTGATAGCCAATGAGAGCAAGACACATATGTACGGAGCTGACATTGCAGGACAAAGTGCTTCAGAGTCAAACGGCAAGAAAGGATAAACTTACATGCTTTTGGCCATGCCGCCTCTGCACACGTCATATCAAGCCTGCAAACCTACCAAAAATAGCCTGAAATTCAAATTGCTCTCCAACGGCTCTTTGATTTCAAGGTCTATAAATACGGGATCAAACCTTCAGAGTACAGGGACGGAAATTATTATCAAGCTCAAGCTACTCGCAATTTCCGCAAGAACACCAAAATTAAGAATATTTTCTAATTGTTCATCCCATAGTTCTTAGCACATAAATCTTATCCTTTAGCTTTAAGCTACCCAAATACTAGGATATATTTCCAGTTGAAGCAACTCAAATCTTATACCCAAACCAAATGTTAGGTTAAGTTTTGTTTAGACAGGTTTCAGACTAAGGTTTCTAGTTCTGATTTCTGGGATTGGTTGAGTGAGAACTCTTGAAACATCTGTTGTACTGTGTTGGACTAACACATTAATCTAAGTTCAGTTGGTTAAGTTGGTGCCCCTGCTGATAGGGAAAAGTGGATGTAGGACAAGTTGTCTGAACCACTATAAAAATCTTGTGTGCCTTAATCTGCTTTACCTGTTTTACACCATCTGCACACACCTGTTTAACCATTGCATGCATATTCTAAGTCTGGATCAGATTTGCACCAAGCAACTGATCTGATCAGTTTGGCACTTTGTCATCTGATCCGATACAGATAACTTAGAACTTGATTTAGTAAACTGGTTTTTCACACTGGTTAAACTTATCTTCCGCACATCAGTTAAGCTGATAGACACCGAACTGATCTGCTCTCAAGCGATCAGTAAGTTGGATATCAGTCCAAACTGATTCACTCGCACTCTGATCAGGCAAACTTGCTATACACACCTGATCCCACGAAAAAGTTCAGAAGTCTATTCACCCCTCCCCTCTAGACTTCTGCCTCACTAAAACCTGTTCGGGACCTACATTACTACTTTGTTTTTTACCAATATTATATTAAATTCTATGGTAGAATGCTCATGAAAATGAAATATATGTAATCAATTACAAATAAATGATACACGTAAAATAATACACAATACCTGTAATTTTATATACACTTGATGTGTTCTTGATATGAAGAAAAGAGATAGACGAGAGAATATCTAAGTGTAGGTGATCAATTGAAAAAGACGTGATAAAAATCAAGAAAAAATAATATTTGTGATACAAAATTTATATAGAACATAATGAATGAATCTTTTAGAATGGATTTTACATGCTTACAAACTAAACTAAATAGTAAATTTTATACATAAAACACGACATCATTACAACAAAAAAATTCATATAAATCTATCTATATTGTGAATATAAAGCATATTTTTGTAGCTAATCCAAAGAAATGCAACCAAAGTAATAAGAAGATGAAATTGAGAATTGTAAGTGAGAGTATTTATAGAGTTTGAAGGCAAAAAACAATAATTAAATGTGATTTAAGGTGATTTTCATGAATTGTGGTGTGGAATTTGTGTTCAACATTTCAACGGCTCAGATTAAACAAATGCATAGATCCACGGCCCACAAAGCTTCCCACCAAAAATAAAAATGGTAAAAGAAAAAAGTGGTAAAAAATTAAAAGGAGTGATCGATGGAAGAAAATAGTCGATCCAGATTAATCCAGTAAAAGTGATCAAGGGTCATAAATGAATGGCGCCAAAACTATAAAAGGAAAAATAACTCCTATTATATATTTACTAGTATTTCGCCAGCCCTTGCGTTGCACATAAGTTATTAGTTTTTACAAACTTAATTAATTTAATACTCAATACATAATCCCCTTGAATGATCTATATTTCTCAACAACATAACATGCGTTCCAACTTTGAGATTAAGTTCATGTTCAGGCACACCGGAAAATTTCAAAGTGTTGAGGAACTCGTGAGTATGAACATCAACAAGAGAATCAAAATTGGAATCAGACCTGCAAAGACTATCGAAGCTGAGATACTTGCGAGACTCCTTTTGATTTAATCGAACCATGTAATCATTAATAGATTTAACAACGTCAAGTGTCGGCGCAAGTATAGCTTTGTCCTGTAAAAATTCGTGATCGTACATCCTGGATTTAAAATCCGGATAAATGCAAATAACTATGGAAACAATTGGATCATCGCCACATTTCAACAAAATATCAGTTTTTGTCCCTATACTTCCATCACCAACTGATTCAATCCATTCAGAAAATAATTTCATTTAGTTCATCCCCTTAACCGAATCGAATTACATCAACCTCATGTTTCTTCTCAACTTCAAAACAGTGCATGCATTCCACAAATCGGATGAATTGATAGTGGCATGTACAATGTCTTGTCTCCTTCCTTTTGGAATGACAAACAGTATCTGTCGAAAATCTCCCCCAAAAAATAATTGTTTTTTCACCAAATGGTATTTCACAGCACGATGGATCAGACAGTTGCATGATATCTCTCAATGATGTATCTAATGCTTCAATACAATGTCTGTGAGTCATTGGAGCTTCATCCCATATTATGAGCTTGCACTTAATCAAAAGTTCAGCAAGATGACTACCTTGTTTGATGTTACACGTAGAATCTTCCAGAAAATTGATTGGAATGCAAAACCTAGAATGCGATGTACGTCCACCAGGAAGTAAAAGTGATGCTATGCCACTCGATGCTACATTCAATACAACCTCACCTTCAGATCGTAATCTAGAAGATAGTGTCCTCCACAAAAATGTTTTCCCAGTACCTCCATAACTGTACACAAAAAACACTCCACCTAAATCCGACGAAACAGATGTAATTATTTTATAAAAAATAACACGCTGCTCATCATTCAATATCCCTAGCAAAACTTCATACTCCATTCTCAGGTCAACTTTATTATAGGATAACTCAGTCAAAATCATCCTATTACGGGATGCTATATTGGTATCAGCAATTGCCACAGGCATACCATCAAAGTCATGCAAACTCTTACCAAGAGAACTTAACATATTATCAATTTCCAAAAGACCGCAGTTCTTGATCTCATCATCCGACATTCTCAACTCTAGAAATATAAGAAGAATAAAAAAAACCATAATTTAAAAAATCATACATAAATTATTAAATGATATTTTTTAATAATAAACTTAACAATTACATATAATATATATATATATATATATGAAAATATACACACCAACAATATAAAAATGACATTTTTTCTTTCAAAACACTTAATATAATATAATATAATTATATAATTATGATTGATTATATAAAACACCTAAAAAATAAATCATGCAATAAACTTTGGTGAGGAAGAATAAGGAAATTTAGCGAGAAATAATTGGGCGGAGGGAATTAAATTGAAATAATTTATAATTTAAAAAAAATACCTGGATACCGCATTATTTTTCTTCTCTTGTACAAAATATCATCGGACAATTATTTTCAACACTTATTCCATATTTCACCCGAATTATTTAAAGATCCGGAATTGAGAAGAGTAACAAAAAGAGATCTCATCGAAGATGCAGAGGCCCAAACGCTAGCCTGTTCTAGTCCATCAACATATACTCTATCATCGTCCAACAACCCTCTAGCAAAGCAAGTATCATGGAATGTGGAATAAACTGTTCCTCTAAATTTTTTGATATCATCAAAACACGTAGGTCCAGTGACAACGTTCAACAGAATCCTCAGATAATATGCCTCACCAGTACCAGGTGGTAGATAAGAAATACGACCAACTGAAAATCCCCTCTGTCTTGGTTCCCACTTCCTTGTTTTTCTTTTAAAAACAAAAAACTGAGGAATTTGAACATATGTCAACTTAGCAGCATCATCAGAATGCTTATTCAACTCAAACCAAGCTAAAAGCATGCTAGTCTTCACACCCAGTCTGTCCAAAACAGAATGCAAAGAATCGGTGTCCCTGAACACAACATTATATTGTTCTGGTAGATGGAATGTCAAACGTTCAACAGACGGATTCATGTAGTTAATTTCAAAACCAAATAATCTCCAAGCAGCTTCACACGGCGAAATATACCTACAATCATAATACATCTTGATCTCATCAACATCCGATGCGTGATTAGACTCCCCATTATTTTCAACAAAAGTAGCTATCACACGATCATGCCCCTTGTTGATATACTTGAATAAGTATTTAATGACTCTGGATTGATTGCACCATTCAACATTAATATGTGCACCGTATTTCAGGAGAAGATATCTGTTATGAGGAACAACAAATCTGTTGTCCAAAACAATACCCTTTTTTTCTTCACGGTTTTTCCATCGTCCCTCCGCCTATAAATAGGATATCCATCATCATCAAATGAACTCTCGGACGAAAATTTCTTTGGAAAGTGCTTTGTACATTCACCTTCTTCAGAGTAGCACGGAGAGTACTTAACAGTTGGACCACAAGGACCATGCATCATAAAATCACGGACAACTTCAAAGTACTGCTTATCATTCGACTCATCTGGTAATTCAGTTGAAATTATTCGATCAATATCATCACCTGAAGGAGCATTGTTATACTTTTCCAAAAAAACCAAGATATGTGCATGAGGCAGACCACGTTTTTGAAACTCAATAGTATATAAAACTTCAAAATAATGTATAGATTTTATTACAAATTTCTACATTTAATTTATGATTATATACTATTATTATAATATAATTTATTTATAAATAAAACTCTATACAAAAAAAAAAATTGTACCTGATTTAACGTTTGAAATATTTTATTTTATCGATATTATATTATAGGTCCTATTATATATTTATGATGATAGACACCAGTTCAATAAAACAAGCTCTCATAGAAGTAGGGACCCCATGAAATTATATTTCAATACGTTGGGAATCATTCGGAATAAGGATTAAAATTTTAGGGACTCTTAAAAACAATAATAAAAATATTAAGTGATCTTTTCAAATAAAAATTAATACTTTATAAATCTCTAGCACAAATTTTCCTTTGAAACTTGTTCATAGTATACGAAATTGACACTATTACATTAATAAATTAATATTATTACTTTTATGAACTTACCCATAGCATTTAATAATACGATATCAGTTTAATAAGTGTAATTCTATCAGTTAATAAAAATCATAGCATTAATTTATAAGTACAATGACATAAATTTTATATTGTAAATAAGTATTAATATTGTTCAGTAATATTGTTCAGTAAAAATAATTAATATTGTTCATTAAAAATAATTAGTATTTGATCACTTAATATATTTTACTAAAATAATAATTTAAAAATATATTTAATGTGTATGGTACAACTGTGCGTGAACTATTTGCCTTTAAATTCAACATTTTCAATATTATTATGTAACATTTGCCTTTAAATCCATAACAGTTTTAATATTATTATGTAGTATTTACCTTTTAATTAATCCATAACATTTTTCAATATTATTATGTGCAACTTAGGAAACCAAGCACGTGATAGCTATGCATGTACATTCCTTTCTACCTAATTTATTATTGTTGGATTCATCAATTTGGGGGAGTTAATTATTGATATACTATAAGTCAGTAATTTCAATAAATAAATTGTCGGTTAATAAATTAACTGCTGATTAGATTAAAATTAATTAACTTATTGAACCTAAATCTATTTGAGTCCAATCAGGTCCATCGGGCCGGGTGGCCCTATAATGGACTTGTATCAGAATTGATAGTTTGGTGGATTGCTTTTATTTAGATAATATATTAACTTATTTGATATCATATCATAACAAAATCTATTTAAGATACTATAAAAGTTTCATATCTCTATAAATCTCTATTTATGAAAAAGTGATATACTGATATATAATTAGAGACTGTGATCACGTATATTATTTCCTTTAATAAAATCTCTATATGGACCCGTTTATCAAGTGCCCACAAGCATAATTTCCACAACAAAATTTTGTACGAGAGTTGGGGGATTTGAAACATAGTAACGTTTGTTAAATAACGCTTCAAAGGTAATCATTATGTTCTTTTGCTCAATTGATTAATACAATTGAAAACACTTAATTTATATCTAAGATAGGTACATCTGAATTGTAAAATTTTACAATTAGATTTTCTTCTTATTTTCCAACCACTATGTCGAACAAATCTATATATGCTTTAAAATCGTAAAATTTTATCATATATACTCCATGAAAAATTTCGCCCTCCGGACGAATTCCTGAATCCGTCCCTGATCATATGTAATGATTATTTTATGTATTAAAATATAAACTTAAGAAGATGGGCGTCACATGCTTGTTTATGTTATGAACAGTGAACAATTAAAAACAAAAAATACAATTTCATTTTATAAAATTTGATTTGATTCATCACCCCTGCCTCTAGAGTGTATCCTAAATCCAAATATTGCTATCCTGATTTTAAAATATTTTTATTTTGTATCAGATAATATTATTTTACCTATTTATTTGATTTTTTTAGACTACCTATTTTAATGGGAATTTGTGAAGATATGTTTTTACTTATTCTATTTAATCTTTAAGATATTATTATTTGATTTGTTAATTTGTACCTGTGTCTATCAAATTTAATGGGCCTTGTATCAAATTTAACTGGATCGGTGCAGGCCCAATTATCCATTGACCCAAACACGGTACTAAGGCGAACTCGCTGCTATCGTGCGCCGCGCTCCAGATATATCAGCTTGCTATTCGGTCACTAAATTACGCACCTTCTCTACTCTGAAATCTTCAGAGTAGCAGATTCGCTGACACCCACCCTTTTTCTTTCTCTGCGAAGAAAAAGAAAAGGGTAATTTCACAATTTTATAATTCTGAATTTTTTTGGGGTTAATTATTGAAAAATTATGCCTCGTACATCTTCAAGAAAAGGCTCCACAAATTCTACGGCTTCCGGCAATTCATCAAACGTGGATCTTTTTCGCTCAGGTTAATTTCTTTTTTCTATTGCTTGGACTTTTTTTTTGTATCTATATATGTAGATATACAGGGTGTATCTAATTTGGCTTATTGGGAGTTTGAAGTTGAATTCTTTTCTGATGTGCTGTTTGTAGATACTTAGTTGGTGTTATTTTTAGAAGATTGGATTTTGATAGATGGGGCTTAAGTGGATGATGTAATGGAATTGGGAATTAAAGTGAAGATAATTGGAAGTTTTGTTTGAATTTAATTTTACAGGATCTTTCTATAGAGTGTATAGATTTTGTACCAAGAATTTAGTTAAGTTAGTTATTCGTGAAATTCTCGTGGTAGGGTGTATGATTTTAGAGCAAGTCTCTTGTAACGGTGCAACTGTACAAAACTAATATTTTTCACTATTAAGTGAAAACAACTAATACAGATTGAAAATACACTTGGATTGAGTGGTGCACTTGGTGCATACAAGACTTTGTCATGGTTTTATTGGTAGAATAGGAGGGAGCTTGAGAAGCAAGTGTAAGCAGTGGTTTGGTATATCTATGGAATTGCCTTTTGGAATTAGTGTATGTTGTTAGGCAAATCGTCATTGTAAAAGCTCTTTCATTTACAAGTGAAAAGGTAGTATGAGCATTTACTGGACATGATGGTGGATAGGAGTTCTAATGATTCTGTAGTACTATCATTTAATTTATCTTGGTATATTTCGCCGTGTAAGTTTCTGACATAGTGGAATTGAGATTTAAGAGTCAAGTAGGTATTAGTCAACTTAATGCCTGTTTTCAAACTCTAAAGAATAGGGTAGAAGTGCTTTTTTTAGAAGTTGGTGTGACCCAACTTCTTTAAAAAAAAAAAGCACTTCTCATGTTTGAGTAGAGAATGAAAACAGGCCCTTAGAGGTGATACAACGGTATCACTTTGTCTTTATTAAATTTCATGTCCTACTAATTTACTTTTTGGAATATTGTCCAATTTGTGATTGTTGCATTACCTTTCAACCCTTTGTTGCATTCCCACATTATTAAGCATTTTCCTCTTCTTTTTTCCAGCTTCGGGTAAAGTAGGTGCTAGAGAGCTGGAGCGAATTGACCAGTTCTTCAATGCATATTCTAGCAATGCATCTGGTGTGATTGAGTAAGTGTCCTCTATTTACATTAATGATTAAAGCTCGTTGACGTTGTTCTATGTTTTCCTTTTCTGTATATTTTATTGAGCGACTTTCATGGATGCAAGTCGCTGGAAGGTAAAAAAGTAACGTGCATTTTGCATCATGAATCTGAATGAAGGAAACATTAAGGAAAATATTTCATTTAATTTTCGTGCATAGGCCTCTATTCTTGAATTCCAAAATTAAATAGTAACACTTGAGTTGTGCCTATTTAATGTGAAAGAGAATGCGGAAACATTGGTTTTCTCTGATTTTTCATATTTTCATTTTTTTTCCTTAAATTGAATGAATGAGGCTAGAGTAAAATCATGATTGTATTTTGGCTTTACATTTCCAAGTCCCTTCTCTCGGTCCCTCTCTTATAACATATAGATTCAAAACTTCACTTCAATTACAAGGGCACTATTATTCTGGTTGTTATATCTTATTTTGATACTAGACTGTTAAAGTTTGGATAGATATATAGTGGGGCTTTTAAGATGTTTATAATGTAATTATGTAGTTAGAATGACCAAATATAAAGGATCTTTAAAAATAAAATCTAAAAATTTGATTGGTTCTCCTTACTTTTTTTATAAACATCTTGTATGCTCTAACATATTATGCTCAGAGCATATAAGACCCCCTTTTTTTATACCACACTTATAAGAGCTTATAAGTTGCTTTAAAGAGCTTGCCTAACATCCTCTAAGTTTTGGCTATAGGTGAGATAACTTCACTTATTTGGTAAATTTGGAGAAGAATATTTTATTTCCCATTCACAATAAACCTCGTTTTCTGGATTCTTTATTAGTATTTGGAGAGAAGTATACATTATCTAGAAATCGGTTAACATTTGACTGTAATTCATCTATTCAATTCTTTCTTTCAAGTTCATGAAACTGACTTTTTGCAATCACTGGAATAGTCAATACTCATCGCTTTAAATTAAATTTATATTTTTTTATCCATATTTTCCCGTTTCTTTGTTCTAATTTGGAACTTTTTTTGAGCAGTCCTGAGGGAATTGAGTCCCTCTGCTCAGATTTGGAAGTTGATCACACCGATGTGAGGATATTGATGCTCGCTTGGTGAGTCAGTTGTATATTTGCTTTTCTATATATGAAAATCATATTTACTGGAAATTGAATTCAGCTGATTTTGTTTTAGGAAAATGCAAGCAGCAAGACAAGGATACTTCACCCTGGTAAGAATAGTTCTGTCGTCAATACATATTGAATTTTTATTTGGCTAAACAAATTGTGCTTCATCGTAGCATTTAATTGTGTTTAGGCATATGATTCATCATTATAAGATCTCTAGTCTATGACAATTTTTAGCTGTGCAAGGCAGCCGTCTTTATTGGGCTGCACTTGTTGAGAAGCTAATTCTCGTGACTTTTTTTTTTTTTATCTTTGGGTTTTCAAACTTTTATAGTTAAACTGACAGCAGTTTTGTAATCAAAATTTATAAAATTTGGGGTTTGTTTATATTTTTCCAAGATTTTTTCCCCCAACTCATTATCTCAAGTACAACGTAACATGCTTTCGGAAAAAAAGTACAACTTAACATTCACATTTTTCGTCTTTTTTTCCCTTAGTTACATCATATTTCTAGTACATTCATTCTCGGTTATTCTTGCAAAATATATTATCTAAAAGATACACTTATATACATCCAAAACCCTCTGTAATTAAAGCTCGACAGATATTGTAATTTTATGTTTTAAACCAAAATTTTAACATATAATTTTTTTTTTTAAAACCCTTTGAACTTTTTTTGAAACAACTGTAGAACTCTTTGGGCTTCAGCCACATTGCTCTGTAGCTCCTATTTATTTGTTAAAAGAATATATTGTAGAATAAGTTGTATAACCCCGTTCCCCATTATGATTGCAGATTACTAAGTTGCATATTTATCCACTGAAAGATTGTTTAATTAAGTTTTAGATGATCTCCTTTTAGATTACTATTCGCTTGTTAAATGCTTTTCCTTTTCAACTTATTGTTAGGATGAGTGGCGGCTTGGGCTTAAAACACTGAGAGCCGACACAATAATTAAACTCAAGAAGGCACTTCTGGATCTTGTAAAAGAGGTAACTCTCTGCAAACTATTTACGAAACTGGGTTATTAATGGCTTTCAAAATGCTGATATATATGCATTTAATTAACTATTAATACTAAATTTGATTTGCTTTTGTTTTATGTCAAAAAGGTTAGAAAGCCATCAAACTTTTCGGACTTCTATGCCTATTCCTTCAGATATTGCCTCACCGGTATTTTTCGTACACCAACTTTTGAAATTAGAATTTCGAGGCTTTATTTCCTACTTTTAGTGATTAGCGGTATTCTATGTTCTTGCAGAGGAGAAGCAGAAAAGCGTAGACATTGAAAGTGTATGTCTCTTGTTGGATCTTGTTCTAGGGTCACAATCCCGTCCCCAAGTAGACGCACTTAGTCAGTATCTCAAGGTTCGTGTTTCTTATTTATTTTTCCGTTTTTCCATGATTTGTATAATCAAATTAGTTCTCATAAACAATTGGTTAACATTTGTTGCAGATACAAACTGATTACAAGGTCATCAATATGGATCAGTGGATGGGGTTCTATCGGTTCTGCAACGAGGTAATTTGATGCTTCACTATTAAGCGAATAATCAACTGCCTAATATCTTCAAACAGTTCTAAAATACTCTTTATTGGTGGGCTTTTTTAACAGGTTAGCTTTCCGGATATTAATAACTACGATCCAGATCTTGCGTGGCCGTTGATCCTGGATAATTTTGTTGATTGGTTCCAATCCAAGAAAGGCAAAGTTTAATGTCGTTTGATGAATCGTTGACTCCCTCCTTTTCATTGCAGTGCTGATTGTTCACCTTCTTCTACTTCATTTCAAATAAGAAGGAAATAGATATAAACTTAAAGTGCTCTGTATTATAGAACTTACATATCACATTATTCTTAAATTAAGAACTTTCTTTAATTTTTATGAACAGATTCCCTTGAGTTTTACTTTTGCATATGTTTTTTCCATGGTTGCTCCATTATCAACTTTGAAGAGGGTGTGATCGAAATTACATATTCTTGCCTCCTCTTTAAGGGGGCAAAAGATGGGGAGATTTATGGCTGTCAATTCGTGTTATTATGTCGTATTTCGTATCGACAAGATAGTGATAGGATACGATAATAATTCATGCTAATACGATACGAGCATGAAAATTTTTATGTTGACACGACACGATAGAAAAAATAAATAAATTTGAAAAATATATTTTATATTAAAATTTTGACATGATATGATATGACACGATAATACTTGTTTGACATGATATGAAACGATAAAATTATAAAATATCAAGTTATATATACATTTGATTTTTTTTTAATTTATCGGATTGACACGAATATAACATGAAAATTTTGTATCCTTATCATGTCTACACAATAAATACACGATCACGATAAGAGTAAACAATAACTCCCAATTTTCATATAGTTTTTTGTGTCGTGTTCGAATTGTCATAGTCGGTGGTTTGATGATGGACTATGATTGGTTGGTAAAATGTGGGTCCATCTGCAGGTGTTCTTTGGACTTAAATTGAAAACTCTGGGGACAAATTAAAGTAAAGTCTAGTGGTAGGTAAATCAAGATAAAGAGGAAAAGTAGATGAAGAAATAACATGATTTTAGGGGCACATATTCCAATAGCCCATATGATGGAGAAATTTATTGAAATGAAATTGATGTATTTCTAAGACAGTTTTGGATTGTCTTCTTGATCACGAATCCCTCCAAATGTGCAGATGTGATTAATTTATTTCATCATTTTGAATCATAATATAATAATTGTACACGAGATGTGAATAAAATATGATGATAACCACTTGCAAAAGAAAGAGAGAAAAGGGTTCATGTAAAAACTCCAACAATAGGCATGTACAAACTTTTGCAAGCTGATTTACAAATTTTTAGACCTCTATTTTGTATTTAGAATCAGAGAACAGGAAGTGGCGACGAGGCGGGCATCGAGATTTTGCAGGCGATCGTCGTCGTATATGACGATGAATTATTCGATGTGTTTGAGCAGGTTTGGAGTTCATTCTTTTCTGTTTCACAGGCTCTGTCTTCTAATTTTTGGATGCCAACTTTTGTCGAATTTAACTTCACTGGAATGATGCATTTGCAGAAAAAACCTAGGAGAAAAAAGCTTTTCTCATAAGAAACCGAATGATATCGCACGTGACACGTTATATAGAGAGATTCGAACATATGATGGAATATAAAAAATGACAAACAAAAAAATGAATTATAAAGAAACTAAATTCAGAATGTGATGCTCTTTTGTCACACTTAAAGGCAAGAGACATGAATTGATACCTCATTAGCAAATATAATTTTATTTAATTGTATATTTTTAAGTGCAATTTTAATGTTTTGGTCATTTATTTAAGACACAACATTATATTAGTCATCATATTCTCACTCGTGTCCCTTTCAATTTATATTTGATTTAACTTATTCATAAAAAGTTCACTTAATCATAAACAAACAAACAACAATGAGCTCATAAAACAATTTCCCATATAAAAATTATTAATCAATAATAGAGCTTCCATGACAAAAAAATTGTGTAAACCTAAGTTTAAGATCAACTCCACTTATGCACAAATACTATCACTGTTTTACCGTTCAAAAAATAATTTATTTTTTTAAATAGGGATAATTTTTATACATAGCATATTTAAAAAATATTTAATTTTTTTAAACCTGGATAGTTTTTATACATAGCAATATGATCGTTTTTATGCACTTCTGTTCTAATTCATCTTTACTCAAGGCTCCGAATGAACAACTCTAAAACGCATTCAACATTAAAATTTTCACACTTAATCCATACAATCAATACTTGTAAAATCTTTTCAACCCTAATTTCAAAGAAAGATGCAAGGAAAAGGGGGGAGAACTAACCAATTCTAGCAAGGCGATTGACCCATTTGGGGATAGGATTTCCAGTGAGCTGAATGCAAGCATCGTTGCAGAAATGGTTGCAATTCTTCGTGATCAAATTATACGCATCCCCTCTGTATTTCTCCGCCAGTTTATCCATCAAACCTTTCACTTCCCCACGCGTCATTTCAGTCCATCCAATCTGAATCGACTTCCTGAATGTGAATCCTTCACACTGTTTTGGTTGCCCTTCGAAAATCCCCGTTGATGGAAACTCATGTGCTCCGAATGCATACTCCACCCCATGAACTGCCAAAAATTATGATAATTATCCCCAATTTCAACAATTCATACAAATTTTCAAACAAATAATCAAAAGTATTTGTCCAGAAATCCAGCAAAAAGCGTCGAATTCAGATCTAATCTAGAAACTTCAAACGAGATTTAAATCGGAAACAGAACAGAGTAATTCAACTTATTCTAGAGAGAGGGATAAAACCTTGAACGCCGGAATGATAAGCACCGAGACCTAGCCAATAAGCGTAGCCATTAACGGAGGTAATGTCATAAACATTCAGATACACCGCCACCGATCCGCGGCCGCTTTTAATCGAAGTTTTCCGGCATAACATTGCGAAAATTCAATTGAAACTTCAAATTTCTCTATTATTGAAATAATTGATTCAGCTATAATGCAGAAAGCATCGAAGGGAACTGAATTGAAGAAGGGAGAGCGGATAATAATTCACCGGCGGCATAACATTGCCGCACTGCAACTTTTTGTCGAGCAAATCTGAGATTAGTGCATAAAAAAATGGGGTTTGGGAATTAAAAAAGTGGAAACAGGATTAAAGTTTGCATAAAAAGAGAGACGATTGGTTGGAATGTGAGCTGGTGTGATCCAATTCTATGTTTTTAGAATTTTAAAATAAATTGTGTCGTCGGAGAAAGTAACACACTCATTATGAGATGCAGTGGAGAGTGTAATTCGAGTATAATAATATACTAGTAATATATATGAATGAAGATGATTCGATTTGATTTTAGTATATTTAAAATTTATTTATATTTATTATTTATTAAGTTACTTCTTATTATAAATATAGACAAAAGTTTATACTATATAACTTGTTTATGCTATGAACTCAGATCAAATGTGACTGATATATTATAAATGGTTATATATATGTTATTTGAATTTATTTTTTGTTTCGCGCCCTCTCGCTTCTCCTCTACGAAAATTATATCTCAAGGGATCGGACATTTTTTTTATTTGAATTTGTTGGTGGAATTTATTGTTCGTCATTTTCGACGATCTCACTCGCCAGTCTTTTTATAGAAAACGTGTATCAATATTAGAGAGAGGGAGAGAGGATTGAGCAGAGTTCCAATAGTATTCTGGTGGCGCATGCCATGGTCAATTCTTAGCACTGATTTGTTACTCAGATTTATCACTGTTACTCAGAAAAGTTATCATGTCATTTTATACTATAATAAGTATTACTGTTACACATATAAACTATCACTGTTATATATAGAAATTCTAACTGTGATATGAAAAAAAAAACTATCACCAATACTTACAAAAATTATCACTATTACTCCGAAAAACTATCATTGTCATTGTATACTATACTAAGTATCATTATTACACGCATACAAACTATAATTGTTATGAAGAAAAAATGTTACTGTTACACAAAAAACTATCACTTCTTCATTGTGTGATGTGAGAGCGTGGTGCGATGCGAGAGCAGCGGGGCGATGCAGCATGAAATGAGGATGCAATGAGATGCAACGATGCGAGAGCAGCAACACGAAACATCGCTTGGCGTGAATGAGGCGAAAATTGAAGTGAATGGATTGAGGCGAAAATTCAAGTTAACTTCCTCAAAACAAATCATATTTAATTAGAGTTCATAGTTTGAATCTGGTTCACATGAATGTTATTCATAAATATGTGTTATTATTATTGTAAAAAGGAATTGAATTTGATTAATAAAAAATGTGAATTTTATCTCATATACTTCCTCCGTCCATAAAATGTGTGCTCGTTTGTTTGTGCACAAGTTTTTTTTAAAAAAATAGACAAAGTAGATAAAGTAAAAATATTGTGGGGCAATGTGGGATTCATTAAAATGGTTGATTGTGAATAAAGTTGAGTGACAATTTGAGTAATTAAATTACTGATGGATTGAATGGTGAAGATAAAGTGATAGTTGTCATCAATGACGGACGCACGCTTCATGGACGCGGGGCACGTGCCCCCATAGATTATATTTTTAGAGTTGTTTTTATATTATATAATATAATTAGTATAAAATATAATTTAAATGAAGCATATGAAATCCCAGAGCTCGCCACCCCTCTCTATCAATAGTCCCGCATTACAATTTACATCCCACTACTTATTACCTATATTTATATTATATAAATTATAACTAATATTAGTATTAGTTGTATATATATTAATTACATAATTATAATCAAGTGCAACATTAGTGAATGAATGATAATTTGATTATATATATATATATATAGTAAGATATAATTCTTAATAGTATTGATGACTTTTTATTTATAACTCAATATTCGGTCCAATGATCGATTATTGATAATGAGTCAATAATATAAATATTTCAATTTATATATAAACATGTAAGATTTTGATTGTAATATATTTTAATTGTTATTTAGGGAAACTTATTAATGTATTTTATATTTATAATATCTTTTGTGCTCCCACCATAAAAAATTTCTGGATCCGTCCTTGGTTGGCAAAAATTATAACATTTTTGTTGGACATACAAATAAGACAAGTGAAGACATTTTTAATGGACGAAGTGAGTATCTTTTTTAACGGTATTCCATTGAAAATCAACGTATTTGAGTTTGTCACTTTTTCTATATTCTTGAAATCAACGAAATTAATTTATGTTCTCATATTTATTAGTGTGTTTTCTTTTAAAAGTTTTTCTTGTTTCTTCTTTCGACTTGTTGACACGGTTACCATTGTGAATGATCTAAAAAAATGAGTCGCAGTACATGTATATGTAGTTCCTAGAGTAATGGTAGTTTGAGTAAAATTTTGAATATTATAAGGATAGAATTTTCAATTTTTTGTTATGCAAGTTATTTTGGGACATTTATATAAGAAAAGTGCGTACCATTATATAAAATAATTTACTAAAAAAATATAGTTTGAGACGGTGTTGCCTGTTCGTTCCTATTTAACCATCTTATTTTATCCATAATTTATTTGTCATTACGTCAATAGTGCAAATTTACCTATTTTTTTCTAGCATTATCCCTAATAAATAAATAATAATTGTACCTTTGAAGTTATACCCATCTTGTAATTAATGAGAAATATAAAGATATATAAATCTTTTATAGTTAAATATCCTAATTAATACAAAAAATTGTTTGTGTGAATGAATAAAATGAGGTAGATAATAGAGAACAATAAAAATATTTTTCTTTGCAAATAATTATATAAACAGAAAACTCATTTTTCATATTCCCTCCATCCAACAAAATTAGTAATGATTTTATTTGTGTGTCTCCCAAATTATAGCAGAATTTCATTTTAAATTGTATGACTAAAAATAGAATAAAGTTTCATCTCGTACAAACTCTTTCACTTTTAATTACCTTATGAATTTTAAATTGTAATGCCTTATAAGATGATGCCTATGTTTATATTTTTCAAACTCATACTTTCTGAAAAATTGGATCAATGTTCATGTCAATTTCTTTTCAAAGCAATAATTTTTAACAGACAAAATATGATAGTATCTCTTAACATACGAAACAATACATTTTAAAAAATACTTAATTTTATGAATTCATCTAAACATCACTAAAATGTAAACGATAATGGTTTCATAAGAGCATTCCCAATGCAAAGAAGCAAATTTGCCTCTACTTCATCAAATTTGCCTCTAATAATAAAACCACTCCCAACCATAACACTCAAATTTAACTCAAAAGGAATATTTTCTTAGAATATTCTTAATTTAATCAATTTATTTTTTATTTTATCTAATATTTATATATTATCAAATTTATAATTTGATATTTATATTTAAAAATTAAACACAATTAAAATATAATATATTTAATAAAAAATTAAAGCACAATGATTCAACGATATAAAATATCAAAGTTCAATAACACAATTTATCACAATCACATATTAATACTAAAAAAAATTACATATTTAATACTCCACATAATGCAAAAAAAAAAAAAACAAAAACAACATAATGCAATACTAAAAAATACAAATTACATATCGATAGTCATTAATTTATGTAATTTAATATTTGGTATTTTCTTTAATGTTGTCTTATTAAATTTCAATTAGATACAATTTATGTTTCTATTAAATCAATACATTATTTTATTAATTCAAAAGAGTATTACATAACTTAAATTAAATAAAAACAAAATATCTAATTAAAAAAAAAATTATTTGTCGGGTGAACAGTGTAGAGGCAGATTTGCTAATACACTGTTCATCCTCATCAAATTTTCCTCCGCAATTGCCTTTGCATTGGAGGATCACTTAGAGGAAAATAGTGGCGGAGCCAGAAATTCGAGTCAGGGGGTCCAACATAATAGATAAAATAATGTTTTTTTTAAGTATATTACATATTAGAATCAATTATTTATGGATTTAAAATATATTTATACTACATTTGAATTCTTAATATACTTACACAATAACATTCAACGTGTGCATAAAATTGATCTCGCTATCTAAAAAACTTTATGTATAAGTGTTGAATCATTAAATAAAAGTATGCAAATTTAGTACATATTAATCATGAAATGCATCTAAAATCAATAAGCAAATTATATAACCAAATAATTAATAATGATATAAAAAAATTAAAATAAATAATTTGTATTAATAAATTTAGAGTTGTAATAGAGTAAAATAAATAAATAAAAAAAGTGAAGAAATTGAGCTACATATATTTAGAAGTGTTAAAAGATATTAGAAAAAAAGAGAAGATTTTGACTAATTAAGCACTATGTATTCAAAGTGATAAAGAAAAAATAAACTTAAACTGGATTGAACCTTAGTTGCTAATGAGGTCGGGACCTCCCAACACACTAAAACCACTAAGACACCAATAATAATTAGTAATAATATTAAAAATAAATAAATATATATATATATATATATATATTATACATTTTAAAAGAGTCAGGGGAGGGCCCAATGCCCCCCTCCACCCCCATGGCTCCGTCCTTGGGGGCAAATTTGTCTTTGCCTCCTCATTTGCCTCTGCATTGGGAGTGCTCTAAATGAGACAAAATCTTATACTCTCTCCGTCTCACTGTGCTTTTTGTGAGGTGGAAACAAAAACTGTAAGCCATATTCTCTTCATTTGCTGGTGGTATGTGTATGATTTTTGAATGAGTCATCAATTGGTTTGATCTAGTTAGAAGACGAGAAACGTGTGTGTATTTGGGAAGCTGCAGTTTGGATTCTGTGAAAAGCTAGAAATTCTATTATCTTCATAAACGAGAATTTGCCAACGGAAGCATTACTTGGAGAACTGAAATCACGTGTGTGGAATTTGTATGAAGCTCACTACATACGGTTAACTTCGTTAGATTACCGAGATTGGGAGAACAATCCTAGGTGCATTCTTAATTCGAAAAAAATGATGTTCTAGGTGCATGCTTTGAACAATTCTTTACTTATTTTTTTTTAGTATCTCAGTCCATATTTGTATCTGAGATACTTGTTTGTACTTCCTATAAGGTATCCCTTATACCCATAAATGAATGAAATTTTCTTATTCTAAAATAAAAATAAAAATACATTGAATACTTTTTTTATTGGACGTACCACAACACTTTGCAGCTTATGAAATGAAACTAGTTGGAAAGTTTTACATAAAAGTGAATCGGAGTTAAAATCAATCACTTTTTTATTAATATAGGTTGCAATTTATTTTAAAAAATAATACAAATTACAATTTATAAAAAAGACAATAATATATATTGCAATTTGTAATTAAGTCCATATATATATATATATTTAATATAAAAGATTATCTCATAGAGACCCATCTTTGCAAACAGTCCTTGTACCTTTTCTAGGACAATGTCAATTGAATAAAGTCACCATCACATACATAAATTATATTTGTAAATAGAACATAAATACAATAAATCCAAACTAGATTTTTCTAAAACAATATTTCTAAACCAGATTTATAAAATTTTAGGTTAACTTCTTAATTGTGATTGGTATGTTGGAATAGATAAGAAATTGAATGATCATTCCTTAATTTATTCAAAATACATTGATTGGTATGTATTTTTGGAAGGAATCATAATTCTATTAGGAATGGTCATTCCCAAAAATAAAGGAATTGTGATTCCTTACATACCCATGAGTTTATGTATTCCACATTTTGAGAAATAATTTTTTTTTTCCACAAAAAATATTATCATTCATTTCATAATATTACCTAACTAGTGTTAGACCCGCGTACTACGAGGGCTTGAAAGAAATTTTTTATGTTTAATTAAATTAAATATTTTAAATATTTATTTATTTATTTTTATTATAAATAATGAAAATGTAATCTAAATATCCTAAATAAGAGTTAAATAAATCATTGCACTTTATTTTTCTATAAAAAAAAAAGTTCACCATTATATATATACATTACACACAATTACAAATTTCGAAACACTTCTTTGTAAACAACATTTGTTGTATTATACTTGCAAGGTTTCGCATCGGAATTGAGAGACGGGGTTTTCAATCCTCTTTTGCTTTTGACTCGAGAGACTGCAACATATAACTATTCGTGTGTGAAAATCGGTTTTGGAATATATAAACCCAAAGTAGACAACGATTGACCTTGACTTTTATTGATCATCATCGCAAAACATAATAGAATTGGAAATTGCCTCCTTTCAAACTTTAAATGCATTGTTTGGTATGAATTACTCAATGTCATTCTTGGGATGAAAACCTCATTGCCAATATCTCTTCCACAAATTATATGTGCTTAAAGAATATGATTTTCAAGATTTGTAACTATCAACCTAGTTCAGGTACACAAACCTGACTTTTGGAGACACTATCGGAACTAAAAAATACCCTAGTATCACCAAGGATCATAGATAGAAGCTTCTCGTTAATGGATTCAACATCGAGATGTGTCAGTGCAAGCATTGCTCTATCCTTAAAATATTTATTCGTACGTAAATTTTTAGATATATTCGGGTAAATACTCTGTATCAAAGAAAAATCAGGGTCGATTTCATCGCAAATCAAATTTTCTTCTGGAATCTCAATATCTGCGAACCCATCTCTGCTGTCTCCAAGTTCACCATCACCAACTTTTAGAATTCATCTGGAGAATTCAGCAATTTCATCATCACTTGAGAAAAAACTTGAATTTTCATTTTGCAGCCTCATATTCCTGGTTAATCTCAAAATCTTGCAATGAAAATATTAATAAATATTAATCAATCATGTATTCATAAAGTTTTGATAAAAACAAAAAGGAATAATTTATGAATACCTTGCAATGTTCCCTCAAATAGGATGAATTAATTGTTGCCTGCACAACATCTTCCCTACTTGCTTTTGGTATAACAGGAAGTATCTGTCTGAAATCTCCACCAAGTACAACGGTCTTTCCTCCGAATGGAAAATTAGACATTGAACCATCAGAGGTCCTAACAATATCTCTCATGCTTTGATCCAACGCCTCAAAACTGAATCTGTTAATCATTGGTGCCTTATCCCATATTATAAGTTTGGCCTTGAGAATAAGTTCTGACAACTCAGTTATGAAGTTTATGTTACAGGTTGATGACTCATCAATATTAATAGGTATGGCAAATCTTGAATGAGCAGTACGGCCTCCGGGCAAAAGAAGAGATGTTATACACTGGATGCCACATTAAGAACTATATATCCCCCGGATCGTATGACTGCTGAAAGAGTTTTCCATATAAATGTCTTCATTGTACTGCCAAATCCCATATAAAAAGAAAATACGACATTTGTCCAACCAAATAGGATCAAGTATTTGATGTAGCACACTTATATTATTCTCACGCAAGCTGCTTTTCTTTTAACTTCATTTAGTAAGGATTTTCCTTTATCTACATCTACATACAAAATATGACAGAAATATCAATTTAATAAAAATATGCTATAATTATTAAATTTTTTAATCAATAATTAAGAAAATAAATCTAACCATTTGAATTCATCGTCATGCTCTGAGATAATGACAAATTAGATGTAATCTTTGGACGCACGTGTTGATACTCGTTCGATATTGTTATTGTTTATAAGACAAAATTTTAGAAGATTGATTAGCTTAATTATTGATAATTCATTGAATTATTTTATAGTAGTTGAGTACTAACTATCTGTTAAGTCGGATAACGATAATGTCACACCTATCTGAGAAGAATGAGCTTCTGGAAAAAAATTAAATATTAAATACAATTCTATATATTAAAATATAATAAAAAAGTTAAAGATTTAATTTAAAGTTTAGAATAATTCATAAACATTACCGGAAGTACTTTTTACATTACTATTTTAGCTTATCTCGCGTGGAGCCATGGAACACGTCCTTTCTTTCGTGGCCCTAGAATAAATATTTTTTAAAAAAAATTAGATTTTTTTAATATTTAATAAATTAATTCTATTCAATCATAAGAAATGATATATATTTCATAAACAAATTGTAAATACAAATCTTTTATATCAAATGTATTTAAAAGATATACTCTATTTAGTGGAGACTGGATATTTTTATATTCTTCATGTAGGTCCCGAACGGGTTTTGTGAGGCGTTTCTGAGGGAGGGTGAATAGACTTAAAAACTTTTGTGCAAATCGGTGTAGGGCGATTAACTTTGATCAGTGTGAAATGAATCGGTTTGGGGGTTGATAACCAACTTCTTGACGCTGGCCGGTCGATTCGATAACTATCGATTTAAGCGATGTGTCTTGAAAGCTTAAGTTTTACCCGTGTGAAAAACCGGTTTTGATAAATCGATTCCAAGGTTAATCTTTTAATCGATTGATTGAAGTGTCAAGTTTGATCGAATCCCATCTCAACTTGGAATATGTATCTTTTTTAAAGGTTGTGTGCGATTGTGTAATCCGATTAATCAAAGCGGTAAAGGCACACAAGATTTATAGTGGTTCGGACAAACCCGATCCCACGCCCACTCTTCCCTATCACAAGGGGCACCTACTTAACCAATCGGACTTTGTTTTTATGTGTAAGTCCAACCACGATTACACCAACTAGATGTTTAAGGAGTTCACACTCAATCGATCCTCGGAGATCGGAACTAGAAACCCTAGTCGAAATCTTGCTAAACAACTTAACCTAACTTGGGGGTTTGGGTAAGATTGTTTTTGGTTCCAACTATGAAATCTTTTCTTTAGATAATAGCGACTTCTAACAACTAGATGAAAATATTTCTATGCTAAGAACTTATGGGATGAACAACGTAAAATAATCTTCTTGATCGTGTTCTTCGTGCGGAAATCGATAATTGCTTTAGCTTCTTGATTGTTCGGTGTTTCCGTCGTTTTCCTCTAAAGTGTAATCCCGTATATATAGACCTTGAAATCAAAAGAAAGTTGGAGAGCAATTTGAATTTGGGCTATATTTAGTAGACTTCTTGCTTGATGTGGCGAGCTTCGGGAGCGGCATGGCCAAAAGCGTGGTTTGTACTTTGTAGCCCGTTTCTGAGGGTAGCATCAAATCCATAATTCTTGGGCTCGATCATCGTGTCTTGTTCTTATTGGATAGCGAGACTCACTTTTCGGTGTTGTTCTTCCAACTAAACGACATTCTTCTTGTTCGGATCATCGGCGTATGATTAGGTGAAACATCGATTTCACGGTGGTGACTTTGATCGGTCTGAACCGATCGATCTACTGATAGAGTCTTGGTGCGGTTGACTTAGCTTCAACTAAGATTTCGATGATGTAGGTCTTCCGATCTCGATCTTGAGTATTCGAGTTTGATCTTTATGACTTTAGGTTTGAGATATCGACCCGGTCGAACGATTTGATCTTCTATTCTTGTCTTGCATTACGCCTGTCGGACATCGGTTTGTCCTTTGAGTCTTGGATCGACCTTTACATATTGAGTTTCCCCTCAATATGTGACCTATCTATTTCATCGGTTGTTCTATACAATCACTATCAACGGTCTCCTATAGCGGGTAATATTAACACCGGTCCTAACAAGTCCGATTTTGGTCCTATTACATGTGTTTTGGAACTCTCATCAAAACTATAAATTTCCCAACAATTTCCCCTTTTTGATGAAACCAAAACACTTTGAGAAACCAAATACAGTTGATAAAAAATAGAAACGATTAAGAGCATATAATCGAGGAAGACAATGAGACTTTGTCTTAGGATCGGAAAATAAACTTTTCTCATTAAAAAATGTTGATTACATGTTACATCGAGAAAGTTTTGAAAATAAGAACAACCGATCCCGAGTAGTCTTCGATTCTTCACTCTTTTAGGCTTGTATCCTTCCGCATCTCTCTTTGATCTTGAGGTGCGTTGAAAATCGATAAAGTTTCCATTTGACATCATCGATCTGGCGAGGATCGGATTATGTCGCTTCTGGATGTCAAAATAGAATCTTTGAAATGCGATCTGTCAAAATGAGCCATCCCGCCTTCTTCGAGTACTCCAACGGATCATACTCTTGGCGAAGTTATTTTTTACATTGATAAGCTTGGCCTCATTTTCCGGATACTTGAAAAAATCCGGGTATTTATTTTTTTAACCGGTTGAGGAATTCTTCATCGAGATTCTTCTTGTGGAACAAGATTAAGAACAAAGGCATCGAAGCCATTCACTCGATCTTATTCCATTCCTCAAATTTCTTAAGATGCATCTTGGAGTTTTTGATGATCTCATCAACTCTTCTTTGGCGAACTTAGGTTACGTATGGATTTTCCAACCCTTCCTTTCTTCGCTCTCGATCTGAATTTCTTCTTGATTTTACGCCTCTGCCATTTTTTCGGCCCTTCTTTCTTCTTGGCTTTTTCTTTAACTTCTTCACTTTCTTTGGACATCTTTTTCACCAATTATCTTATCTCGTATCAGATTGTTGTCACTTCTTGTGACTATCTCAAATCTAGTTTGTGATGTCCTCAAGACTGTTATGTCGATTGGTTTCTCATTCTGTCCTTCCCCCTTTTGGTTTGATCAAAAAAAGTAGTGAGGTGGGGAGGTCGAGAACCAAAGTTGATCGATACGCCTGTTGAGATCTCGCCTTGAATATGCCTTGAGTTTGAGCAATTAGATTTTGAATCTTGATATCGGCTTCGATCTTGGCAATTCCATGGCGATAGAGAGTGTTTTAATCGGTTTGTCAAGTTTCTATTCATCCGATTCTAGCTTGTCGGTGAGCATCGAAAAAAAACTTGTTGTTTATCCACCTGAGTCGGTTTTTAGCATCAACGGTCTTTATCTCGCCAAACCGACGGAAGAGACACAGCTTGGGAGAACTCGATCTTTGATTGCCCCTAACTGGGAAATAGCTAATTCCCTTTGATCTGTTATTTCTTTGATGACAATCTGCCTTTGATCAGCTATCAGTCCATCAACTTCTTCTTTCAGGAGATCTTTGAGACAATATTTGATCTCCTGAAGTTGATCAATAGTGACGTGTGATGTTGGAATGTTGGGTGTCACTTGATCCGATTCGATTGTTTGTGCCTCCGGTGGTTGGTCATGAACTGCAGCACCAAACTCCACTATCATCCAAGCAGCTCTCGCGATCCTTCATGATGGCATCTCGCCGGGAGCTTTGTCGCGGCGATCTCGCCTAAATCTGCTCGCAACACTAGCTTCCCGTGGATCGAGCTTTGACAGATTTAGCGATTATCGGCTCACCGGTGATCCCACTTTAGCAGATTTCCTCATGTCGAAAATCGGGTCTCGCAAAACTCATCCATACCCCCATCCGTTCAATAATTATTATAAAGTCCGAGAAGCTTTTTAATCAAGATCTCTCGGTGAGGATCTCCATAACTTCCTCTCTTATGGCGGGATGGGCGACCGATTACGATACAACTCATCAATTTCTCTTTTCGATTCGCGTGCGATCAATTTCCCGCTTATGATCTTTGTTGATCTGGACTCGAGAATTGTCATCGGTCCAGTTTGATGAGATGTGGAAGGTTCTGGTTTGTCTTGAGTAGGCGGAAGTTGGTGATCGGTTCGACTGCGCAGAGGTTACTGTGGAAGCGAGGTATACAGTTCCACATCGGGTAAAACTTTACGTTCGCGAATTGATGTAGTTTTAGGGTTCGTTGGCGGTGGAAGAATAGGAGACATGCTCAGCGGTCATTAGTGCAGTGGTGAATCACTCGAGCTTGAGGAGAAGGAGATCGATCGACTTGTGCTTCTTCCTCGAGAATGATCTGGCGAGCTCGGCTTGAGAAGCCCGTGCTGTCGATTTTTCACGATTTTTGTGTTGCAACAGATCGATCTGGCGCTCTTTCTTCATCGACTCATCTTCAAGCATCGAGTCATGGAGGCTTGCTTCGCGCTTCTTGGCCTCTTCTCCAGGCCTTCACCGGTTTTCTTTTTTCTTCCGGGGGCATCCGGTGTAGACGAAGTTGCTTCCTTTTTTTCCCTTCTTTGACTTTGGGGGTTGGCGCGTATCATCATCTGGTGGCCCAAAAATGGCTGAAGTGGGCTGTGAGAAAGGCCTTATAGGACTTCAAATCAATCTGTTTCCCATTCATTAAAGCGGTTTATCTTTTCGGAATAAGCGCAACCTTGTTGAGATTGGTCGATCTTTTTTCTTGAATATACCGCCTTTCAGTTCATTGACTCCAAATTTCTCATGTTCTTGGAGCAGAATGGCCTTCAGGAACCGTGCGATTGATGTTCTTAGCCATCAATTATTGCGCCCATCTTTGTCTGATTTAACCAGATGTAAGAGCATCTGGCTGAATGTAATACCCATAATTGTTTTTTGAGAATATGTCAAACAACAATCGGTATTTCTGTTGAGCATTAGCTGACAAAACCTGGACGTATGATGTTTGTCGGCCTCTCTGAAAAACTCTTTTACGATCGGCTCATCTTCGTTCTCCTCAGAATGAGCAAAAGAGATCCATCCTTTTGGTAGGTCAACCGGGTTATATCATCATTATTCGATCGATTTCTTCTCCGTTGATTTGTCGAGAGCGGTTCATTTCGAACGTCCAGATCCACTCTTAAATTCCTTAGAATTCTAGTGCTTCATCTTTGCATCACCGGATTGTAGTGAGCGTATAAAAAATTCTCAAGGCCTGCTTTTTAGCGAGATTTGCTCGACCTCCATGGATTCCGGATCCTGAAAGTGATATTGAACTGCATTTAACTTATCATCCACAATCTTTGTTGCGATTCCGCATAATTGCACATTATCTTTCCCATTCCGGTGGGTGGCCATCTACAAAGGGATGGACCCGATTAAAGTTGTGCATATATATATAAGAACATCACATATCGCGAAACCAAGAAACAATAAAGCATAACACAGGATAAAAACATTTAAGATCAATGGATTTAAAAAAGATACATCAAATAAACATAAATTACAGTTACGTTTTTCGGAAAGATGATTTTGAAACTTAGGAAAAACACTTTGAATCAGAGAAAGTAGTCTGGAGTTTTCGGAGAATAAATCGCAAGTTTGTGAAATGGAAAACTCGTATGGTTTTTGATGAACTTTATAAAGACGAGGAGGGAAAAAGAAGACAAGATTTGAAAGATCAACCGTTTGAAAAGATTAAACGCTCAGTTAAAGCGGTTTTGATCGTAGGGGTCGAAAAAGCACGCATTTAAAAACCTTTTGGATTTAAAAGCACATTTAGTAGCAAAGCAATACATGTTCCCCACGTCCGCATTAAATGATTTGCGGGGAATACGTCACAAGGATAATGGAGTGCAAGTAAAGCAAATAATATCGGATAAGATCCGATAAATAAGCAAAGAACAAGAGAAAAAAAAAGGCGTGTCGGTTGGTGATATTTGTGTCGGTCAATACCACTTGTCCATGTTGATTTCACTTGTTGATCTTAGTATTCTGCCTAAGCCTTAAAATTTCCCAACCGACCGCTTTTTAACTCGATCTTCTTCACTTGCATCTGATTTGTTGAAGTTTCAAGCTCAACTGATCTTCCTTGAATACGTCTGATTTCCCTTCTGATCCTCCTTGATCAGTTGAAGTTCCCCCTTCAACTGATATTTATGTTTTTCCCATAGACTGATGTATCTGATTTGTTGGAGTTTCAAGCTCAGCTGATCTTCCTCATCTGATCAGCTTCGTATGTAATCAGATTTTAGTTGACCTAATCTGATTCTTCTCGGATCAAGCCATTCTTGGGATAAGTGTTACCGCCAAAACTTAGTCTAGAATAGTAGCTTCTATTCCCTAAGTTGGTAGCGATTTGACATCTTGTAATTATCGTCCAGATCTTTCGATATGTCAATCCGTAGTAAATTTCTCCAATTATCGATCGTGTGATTTCTACATCATCCTTTTAGTCTTGATTTCTCTAAAAGGTTTTGAGAACTTCGAATTTGCATTTGCACCCTTGCTTGGTCTCTATAAATTTGACCAATTGTTTTACACAACATAACCCAATCACCATACTTATCTTCTTTGTAGAATCATGTATCCCGGTGAACCACTTATTTCCTGTTAAACTTCCGTCAAATACTTTTTACCCTTTTTCAATGATTTCAAATTTCTCAAATCATCCCCGTGTATCCTTATCACCGTCTTCGTCGTCATCAAAGATTTCACATACAATCGTTGCCAAGCTTCTACCACCAGGTGGCGTTCTGTATCGCAATCGAAAGACACTTCTCCTAACCGTATGCACCTTGTGTGTCTATAGAGATGACGTAACCGCGTCAACAGACTTCGATGCGAAAATGAACATGAGTTTGATATACGGTGCGCATCGGACAATGGTAATGCCCGTATATCAACTCACCATTTAATGTTGGAGAGCCCACCGACTCTTTCTTAGGGCTCTCGGCTTAAAAATCCTATCAACGCCCGCTCTCGCTCCAATTGGTTTTTTAGCCCAATTGATCGGCTTAGATTATTTTAAAGCCTCTCTCACCCCCTTGTGAAGTGGGGAAAATGAGAGCATCGATTTAAAATCTCTCTCTCTCTTCTTCAAGGGTTAGGATGAGGGTTTAGTGTTAAGGTCTTCGGGTTTAGGGTTTAGGGTTTATGTCTTGACCTCCGGGTCCTCTTGTACTTGTATCTTGTAATGTAACCCGACCTTGGGTCTTTATTAATGAAAATTTATGTTATTTCATTGTTGTGTAAAATTCTCCGATCCTTATGCGATTTTAAGCTTTAATCTTGTGAATACCACTTGTGAATCTTGTTGAATTTAAACTATTCGACTTACAAAGTATAAGCTGAGCAGTTTTAATCGAGATAATCCTTTAAACGATCGATTCATTTAATCGATAAACTTTAAATCGATCGGTACCTTCTCATATCGGTTCCTTGATCGATCTTCCGATCGATTGAGATACCAAATTCAACCGATTTCACTTGAACGATTAGTTTCTTAACCAAATGTTACGAGATCATTCCATCAAACATTTTAGGTGCATTTTCTCCAAGATCCGAAGCCCTAGCTTCGTTGCATAATTCTCTGAATCAAACTCGGTAGTGGCTTGGTTAGAATATCGACTTTACGTATATCGATATGAATCTTTTCCATTCGATATTCTTCTTTTCAACATGATCTCTTATAAAATGGTGTCCGACATCCACATGCTTGCATCTTGTATGTAGAAACGAGATTACGAGTGATTCTGTAAAGACTAATATCATGTCGCGAGAAAATAGGTACATTCTTAGCTTCAATGTTATAATCCCTCATTTCCGACTAAGCGGAGGCGATTGGGAACAAACTGACTTCTGCTGCCCATATATTACGCTTGATAAGTAGATGTTGCAACCGATGTCCGCTTTTGAAAACCCGAGATCGGTTTACTTCCTAAGAACCCGACAAGTTCTGAGGTGGATTTTCCTGTCAATCTTGCAACCTCCATAATCGAAATCGAGAATACCCACTAAGCTCTAGATTATCCTCGATGGGTAAAATAAACCAAGGTTTCATTGTCCCCTTCAGATACTTAAGAATCCGCTTTTTAGCTGCTTCTAGGTGACTTATCATTGGATTTGCACGAAATCGCACATACACCCTCTTCGCGAAAGGTTATATCTCGTTGCTTTGGCGGTCGGTATAGTAGAGATCCAATGAGAGCCCTATATTCCTTCCGATTTGTTTTCGACCATCCTCATCTGATCCATCTTGAATCCAAATCATCATAGGAATTTTGGCTTCCTTGCAATTTTGAACTCCAAACTTAGCCAATAAATTCCTAGTGTACTTTGCTTGGCGATGAATATTCATTCGCACTTTGCTTCACCGGAGACCTGTAAAGTAATTCATCGACCCATCATGGACATCTCGAACTTCCTTGCATCGGTTTAAATCTTTCACATAGACTCTTGTTAGAAGATCCGAAGATGATGTCGTCCACGTGAGATCCCGAACCATCGAAATATCTTCTCCATCTTCTATTACGAATAAGGTTACGTCCCATTGTTCCTTTAGTGAACCCACTATCGATCAAGAACGAGAGAGTGTATCATACCAAGCTCGAGGAGCTTGTTTCGAACCATAAAGAGCTTTTAAATAAAAGCGGTACACTTGGTTGTTCTTTTTTTTCGAGCACGGAGGTTGTTAAACATAAACTTCCTCTTTAGTACCCCGGTTTAAAAATGCACTCTTTACGTCCATCGATACCACGGTGAACCCTCTCAGGAAGCATATGCCGTAAATTGACCGAATGGCTTCTAAAGCGGCGGCCGGTGCAAAGGTCTCGTCATAATCAATTCTTCCGATTGTGAATACCCCTTAGCAACAAGTCTTGCCTTTATTTACGGTGATGACATTTTTCTCATCTCTCTTGTTCTTGAAAACCCACTTCGTGCCAATTACGTCTTGATGATTTGAGTGCATCTGCCGGTTCCCAAACTTGATTTACATCGAGAACCTGTTCGACTCTTCTGCATGGCTAGAATCCGACTTGCGTCATGTAGAGCTTCCTCTATTGTTGTTGGTTCCTTCATAGACAAATAACTTGACAATACATGGCACTTTCACCAATCGATATCTAGTTTTAACTTTTATCGGATGGGTCTCCGATAATCGGTCGGTTGGATGACCGGTTTGTCCGTGTCCTTCGCTTACGATTTCGCGTCGGTTTGGAGAACATCATCCATTTCGATAAAGGTTCATTACTAGTGGTTGGGGAGTGGTGCGAAATTATGATCCACTTGATAAGAACATGTCTCGGTGATGTTGGACTCATCATGTCTTGATGTCCGTTAATTAGAACTTCAGTGTTCCCCACGAACCGGATGGTTCGATTGATCTTATCTCGGTTTGTGTCGAACTTCTTCACCGACGATTTTTAGTACCTTAGGATCTGAATGATCTAGTGAATCGACTAGATCCGGAATGTATCTTTATTCTGGGTTTACGATTCTTTTTCCTTGATCATTAGGTGATCCATTTTACGAGCATCGGTACTTGTTGATCGTGTACATCTTGTTCGAGGCGATTTCTCTTGTTCGGAAGATGCTTCATCAAAGACTACATGGGGTGTTTCTTCCACAAGTAGGGTTAAATCTGTTGTAAACCACGAAAGCCTTGCTAGATGAGGAATATCCTAAAATATACCCTCATCGACTTGGCCTCAAAAGTCTTCAATGACTCTTCCCGTTGTTGTGTATGAAACACTTACACTAAAAAAAACATGGAAGTAAGAGACCGTGGTTTTACGTCCTTCCACAGTTCATAGGGTGTTTTTGTAGTGAGCCTTAGTCGAGAAGACATCTGTTACGAGTATGACATGCGATGTTCATTCTTCTACCCGAAACGGCTTGGTATTGCATGTTCAATTAACATCGTCGTGCGGCGAACTTCTTTGAGAGTTACGTTCTCCGCTTCGCTTTCTCCATTCTCTGTTGTGGCGTCCTTACGGTGATGTTTCATCTTTGTATACCAAACTTAGAGCAAAAATCAAGAATAAAAGAGTTCGAAATTTTGTACCTTTATCGATCGATTTTTTACTACAATCGACACCCTTCCGTTTTGTAATCTCTTTAGCGACTCGGGTATCTTCGTTGTCGTCTCATTCTTCTTATGTAAGAATATAACCCGTAAACTTGGAATAGTCATCCACGATTACGGTGTATATTTCGTCCCGTTGAGACCGACCGGTGTAATCGGTCCAAATAGATCCATATGAAGCATTTTGCGATACTCTGTTTGGATCTTGGGTCCGGAATTCCCTTGAATGAAGCTTTGACTGTTTTTCCCTTTTGACATCAATACATGTGCGATCCTTTGAAAATACTTCATTCTAAGTCCTTCCACTAGAGACATCCTTGCTATCTTATTAAGAGTTTTAAAGTTCGGATGGCTCATTCTTTTTGTGCCGAGCCCACCTTCTTTTGGAACTCTTGACAATCGAGCATGCATTTCTTGGGCAACTGTTCCAATCGGTATGTAAATCGTCCCTTTCCTTGAACTAGTTAGCAATATCGTTGAGTGGCTCGATTCTTGATAGTCATTGGTCGATCGAGAACTCAACACCGAATCCGTTATCGCAGAATTGTGAAACCGATAATAGGTTGTGCTTCAGACCTTCGACATACGAGACTCCAGTTACTTGTACATCATCATTCTCTAAGGTTCCGAACCCTTTGGTATAACCAAAGTTATCATCACCGCAGAGTACACGCGGGCCTTTCTGTTCTATGTAAGAGCTGAGGAGATGTTTGCTTCCAAATATGTGCCTTGAGCATCCACTATCGATGTACCGGATAGTTGCTTGCACACCTCGCTTGTTGGCGGACCCCACGCGATCCTGCGCACCCAAATCGAACTTTAGGTACCCCTTTTGGATTGGGTCCTGAGGGGTTAGGTTTAGTTTTGGGGATCCATACAAACAGAGCACTTCTACTGTGATCAGTTAGATCAGAAGGCCTGATTTGTCTCCCATACCTATCAACATAATCATACGTCTCTTTATATGCTTTATGATTAGTATGATTATTAGTGTGAACCTTGGGTGATTTAGAAGACTTGGGATTTATCTTTTTTGTTTGTCTTCTTTTTATCCAGTGTGGTTCAGGTGCAGTAGCCCTAGATTTCTGATTATAGGGGTAGGTACGACTACTACCATCAAAAGATTCATATCTTTTTGGCATAGGTGGTTTTTGCAATTTACCTGAAGCATGCTTATTAGGCAGCTGACCTTGATTGGGTCTCAGATTAGACTTCCCTTTTACAGGTTGTCTTTTCCTAGATTCGAGATCTGTTGATCGGGTTGAGGTCTCTTCAGAGAACTGGGTTCTTCTGTTGATTCCTCGGCTGATGCTTTACCAGTTGGGGTCCATTTCTGTTTTCCTTCGGTTGAGCACCGCCTTACACCTCAACCGGTCTTTTTCCTTATTAGATACATGTTTGGCTTTTGGTGTATCTTTGTTTAAAACTTCGTCGATTACACCTTTTTGAGATGAATCGGTAGTGGCTTTTGAGGATGTGGAAGGGTTCTCATAGCCAAGTCCTTCTTATTAATGTCGTTGTTCGAAAATAGGTGTTCATGTCTTGAGCAGGTTTTAGATGATTTTTTGAAAATCTCTATTTTCTTTCGCATGATTATCCTCGATGATGATTTGAGACTTTCATGCATTCGAATAGCTCATCAAATTTTGCTTGAAGTATTTTGAAATCATCGACGATGTTTGTTAATATCGGTGATCTTTGATCTGCTTCTCCGATCGAAGCCTTAACTTTTCGAATGTTACATTCCTCGGTTGCCTTTTCGGCGGTTTAAAGATTTAAGTTCGGAGGCTTTCTTGAGATCATTCTCCTTAGCAAGGTGATTATTTCTAATTCTCAACTTGTCATTTTCAACTTCCACTATAGCATAAGTGTCTCTTTGCGTTGGAGAGATCCTCAAGCAATTGCTCACGAGTAGAATTGCAGGTCAATCTCCCCAAAGAAAAGCTAATGATAGCGGTGTAGAAGCGACGCGAAAGAGTTTGGAGGTTACCTCGATTGGTCCTCCCTCCGGCCATCAGGCCGATTTCATCATCGTCTGAAGAGAATATCGGATCTTCATTTTCATAGAAGTCAAGCAGACTGCTAGCGATCGGTGAAGTCTTCTATAGAGGAGTATCGAGAGTCCTCGGAGGCGGATAGAATCGTCAATTCTGACGTACGGCAACCATGGCTCTTCCGTCCCTATAACGTTGCTCTCTTACTTCTCTTTTCTTCCCTTTTCTTGGCGTCCAGTCACGGGCGGTCTGCGCTATAGTGACTTTGGCTTCTCCGCAGTTGAAGCACGCTCCTGATCCACCGAACCTTTCCTTCGGTGAATCACTCCGTCTGTATGACCTATCGGGTGACTTCCGGCTCGATAGTAGTCCCGAGCTTCTTCGTCGATTGGTTATCTCTTCGCTTCCGCCGATCGATTATCTCTTTTCCTTTCATCTCTGTGGTCCCTCCGATCATCGGATCGGTTCTTCTGGAGATCATTTGGTGATCTCCTATCTCTCCTCCGGTATGTTGATAGTCCTTATAAAATCTTGATACTTACCAAGTTGGACGTTCGACTTCTCAAGCTTCTACAGTAGCGAAGCGTCTGATGCCTTTGACTCATTATATTCCCAATAGGTTCGTTGGCCTTCGTTACTGGCTGTGGTTGCCTTAAAAGCAAGCCCGATTTTTGAAGTTGAGGCTTCATTGGGCACCTCATCTTCATCGAACATCCTCTTTCAATCCGTCGAACTCGTGAGCTTTAAGGCTCAAGAACAAGCTACTTGGCTTCATCTTTGAAATGTCTTGGCAATCATTGATTCTGTGACCTTCATGTCCCATTTCTTGGTGAGAGACCTTAGGATTTTGTAGTAGTTGATATCTTTATCGACATCTCTACCAAGTTCTCGAAACTTGTTTATAGACATTGTAATCCTTCCATCGAGTTCGTTGATGGTTTTTCGTTGGCAAGACATCTTGATTTTTCGAACTTCACCGGTTAAACATTGTAAACCGGTTGTCTTTTTATCTCTGTTCATTTCCCTCGCGTATCTCGGTAGAGTATCCCACATTGCTTTTCGGTTTTTTGAGATATTTAATCTTTTCCTTGGTGACCTTATCCATTGTTTTCATGATAATATGCCTTGCAATAGTATCTAGAGTGTGAAACTTTTTTTCCTCTTGCATCCATCAAGGGTTTGGGCTTTTTTCGCACAAGACTTCCCGGTCTGCAAAGTCCGGATCTCCTCCGATTGCGGGGTTGTCGTAATAAATGATGATGGGTCCTCTTTTCGATGACTTCCATCATTCCGCCGCTTATCGAACTTAGATGGTTGGACATATATATGGCCCAATCGCATACTCATCGATTGAGAACTTCGCGGATCATGATACATACCGAGGTGTTATCCATCTTGAGTGATTTTGGAAAATGAATGAGTTTTAAAACGGTTTTTCAAGATCGATTCGATTGACCACAAAGATTCTTCCTCAAGAATCGATGATACATAGAGTCGATGGTTAATAGAACCAACCGCCTGATACCACTTGTAGGTCCCGAACGGGTTTGTGAAAGCGTAAGTCTAGAGGGAGGGTGAATAGACTTCGAAAACTTTTTGTGCAAATCGGTGTAGGGCGATTAACCTTTGATCCAGTGTGAGTGAATCGGTTTGGGGCGATAACCAACTTCTTGATCGCTGAAGGCGGTCGATTCGAGAACTATCGGTTTAAGCGATGTGTGCGGAAGCTTAAGTTTTACCCGTGTGAAAAACCGGTTTTTTTGATAAATCGATTCCAAGTTAATCTTTTAATCGGTTGATCAAGTGTCGAGTTTGATCGGATCGAAGCTTGGTGCTAACGATCTCAACTTGGAATATGTATGCACTTTAAAGGTTGTGTGCGATTGTGTATCAGTTAATCAAAGCGGTAAAGGCACACAAGATTTATAGTGGTTCGGACAAACCAGATCCTACGTCCACTCTTCCCTATCACAAGGGCACCTACTTAACCAACCCGGACTTTGTTTTATGTAAGTCCAACCACAATTACACCAACTAGATGTTTAAGGAGTTCACACTCAACCGATCCCGAGATCGGAACTAGAAACCCTAGTCGAAATCTTCTAAACAACTTAACCTAACTTGGGGGTTTGGGTAAGATTGTTTTTGGTTCCAACTATGAAATCTTTTCTTCGCGTATAAAGCGTTCAACAATTTAGATGAAAATATTTCTATGCTAAGAACTTATGGGATGAACACTTAATAAAAATAATCTTCTTGATCGTGTTCTTCGTGCGGAAATCGATAATTGCTTTAAACTTCTTGATTGTTCGGTGTTTAAAATCGTTTTCACTCTAAAGTGTAATCCCATATATATAGACCTTGAAATCAAAGAGTTGGAGAGCAATTTGAATTTCCGGCTATATTAGTAGACTTGCGAGGCTTGATGTGGCGAGCCGAGAACGGCATGGCCAAAAGCGTGAATTTGTACTTTGTGGCCGTTCTGAGAGGTAGCATCAAATCCCGCAATTCTTAGGCTCCGATCATACATGTCTTGTTCTTATTGGATAAAGCAGACTCACTTTTCGGTGTTGTTCTTCCAACTAAGCTTGACATTCTTCTTGTTCGAGATCATCGGCGTATGATTAGGTGAAACATCGATTTCACTGGTGGTGACTGATCGGTCTGGCCCGATCGATCTACTGATAGAGTCTTCGGTCTTGGGTTGACTTAGCTTCAACTAGCGGACTCGTGATGTAGGTCTTCGGGTGCGATCTTGAGTATTCGAGTTTGATCTTTATGACTTTAGGCGAGATATCGACCCGGATCGAGCGATCGATCTTATTCTTGTCTTGCATTACTCGCCTCATGTCGGATATCAATTTGTCCTTTTGAGTCTTCGAGATCGACCTATACATATTGAGTTTCCTCAATATGTGACCTATCTATTTCATCGGTTGTTCTATCTGATCATTATCAATCGGTCTCCTATATAGCGGGTAATATTAACATCGATCGCCTAATGTGTCCGACCGGTCCTATTACATGTGTTTTTGGAACTTTCATCAAAACTATAAATTTCCCAACACTTCAAATGTTGATCTTTGTGTTACAGACTTTTGAACTTCAGTAAATTTTTGTGTATCTGATTCAATTTTTTTAAACAAACAATATTTTAATATAATTTATTTTAAATAATTTTTTTAAATGTAATTACTAAATGACAAAATAAATAAATGACTTACCTTTTGCACTCATCTTTCTATGTTTCGACGATGAGGCATTCAATACATTTCTTTCACATAAAGTGAAATGTTGATTTGATATTTCTATTGATCCTAATTAAAAAAATAAACAAATAAGATAATTTTCTCATGAACTAATACGACAAAAAATTGTTGCATAATATTTCAATACTCACTATTTGTTAAATCAGATAATGAATCACACAAATTTATTTGAAAAGGTTCAGCATTTGCAAAAAAAATAAAAAAAATACTATAAATATAAAACTATAAAAAAATTATATATAAATACTATATTATTATACAACAAATAATTATTTTAAAAACATAAAATTTAAAATTTTAAAAACACCTATAGAGGTCTTTATGCGTTTATTCTGAAGTATTTTGTTCCTTGGCGTGTTGGTCGATCCAGGAGTGTTCTTCCAAAATGTAATTTGTATTTAATAAATCAACAAAATAAATATTAAAGAATAAATAATTAAATCAATTAGTTAATCAATCTATTACTTATGGTATAATTAAATTGAAATTTGATTATAAAACTATAAAATTATTCAAATCGCAATTCAGATTATATAAAATGTTACCGTTTATTGCGATTGAGTATCAATCTTTGCTCCAAAAATGAATAATCTGATAAATATCATGAGTAAATTAATAATTAATATAATATAATATTTTTTATTAAAAGACATAACACATGAACTATAACTAAAATTAATGCATGCATTTTTTTATATAAATAATTAAAATTGTTTGTTATAATAAATTCAATAACTACATATTTAAAAAATCTACAATTTTATAAGCCTTATTATGATGAATATATTTTAAATAATATTATTAATCATAACACAAAGTTTTATAACTTACCTATTGAAGTATGTCCACGTTTCTTTGCAAGGATAATCTTCCTCAACATCCTTGCCCTTTTAAATTTTAGTTTTTCCATGACAGGATCTCGTATAAGAATATAAAATATAATTAATGTTAAAAAAATAATAGAAATACAAATAATATCAGTAATAAGTAATATGCGAGATTTTTTTTATAGAACCTCCTTTGAACTAACCATTTTGTGTCCATTCCAAATTCTTTAAATATTAAACAATCAAAGCATATTAAAATTTTATTTTTCATTTTACATATATTTTTTCTTTCAAAAGGTCTAGTATATTATAAATTAATTACACATTATATTTAATTAAAGCAAGAGTATCGATATACAAATAAAAATAACACGATTATTTCATATAATATAGTATTCACTATGCAAAAGTATCATATATTGAAATTGTAACACCCCGTCCCAAAGTTAAATAAAAGAACTTCTTTAAAATAAATATTTATGTGTGCTTCGTTTCCAAATAATTTTTAGAGCGTGTATACTTGCTAAGTTTTTACTTTTGGGAAATCGAACGAGTATTTGAGCAAGAGCACTCCTAGTATTAAGAACGAAATTATTAAATATAGTTGTTACCATTAAATAATTAAGTTTAATAATTTTCGTCTCAGAATGTGACGAATTAATTACTAAAAGTTCTAAACAATTATTTCTAATGAAGCCGTGAATTTTAATTAGTGAAACCACGATTTTATAATACATATATGGAGTGAAGTTAATACTATGTAGTAATAAATATCGCGCTAATTAAATATCTTCTTAGAAAGAGCATCTTACCCACAACTTAAATATGTGGCCTCAAATAATTTACTGTTCAATTTAAGCTTAAAAGAAATAAAAAAAACAAAATTTCCCTCCTCAAATAACAAACACCTCACGCCCTGCTTCTTCTATAAATAGCCTCATAATCCACCCTTGTTATCAAGTTTCCCCTATCCCCACGGCGAAGCTCTGCGATTTTGTTTTTCTGTCCAAACGTTGCCGGAAAACACCACCATCAAAATCCATCACCATCCTTCATTAACCACATCACAAATCCATCGCCCCTGCTCATCATCACCAAGCTCTTTTGCTCCAACCCAAAACACACCAGCCGTTTTCTCCTTCCTTAAATCCAAAGGAGCAGTCAAGCAATTTCAAGAGTTCATCCACCATCCATGAGCATCTTTTGAGGTAAAATCTTGAAAACCATGAACACCTCTCTTGTTTCCTCTTATTTTCTTCTTTCTGCTTACTTCAAACTCTATCCCTTCAAATCAAAGCAAAGAGCATCTACTCCAAGTTGTTAAGAAGCAAAGGTTCCTGATCAGCTGTAGAAAACAGGGGAGAAGGAACGACAAAGGTAACCTATGAACAAAACTCGAACTTGGTGCTTGTATGATCTTCGGTGAAGTATTTTGGTGTTTAAACGTGTTGGAAATTGCTAGTTTAGAACTCCTACGTGTTGTTTGAAGTGTAGAATTCATGCTCGTTTTTTCAGTTTTTCAAAATTGTACCGTTATGCTGCCGAAATTTACGTTCAAATATGTCAAGTTGAAACATCAAAACTGTTTCCAACTGATTTTCGGCTACGCCGTCGAGTACTCTATTGTATTGGAAATTTGTGTTTTAAAACACCGTTGTGCTTCCCTATATGTGTAATATGTGATCGTAGTCTCGGTACTCAATTTTGGTATCGTTTCGCTGCTCGTTTTTACAATTAAACAGGGTTGCTCGAAAACTGAAATTTCCAGAAAAACTGCTACTCGAAATTCCTAATTAATAACTTTAAAAATTCATATCTCAATTTCTAGAAATCGTTTTGAGATGAAACCAGCGGCAAGTTAAAATTCATCGAGTCTTCTATATTTGTATAAAATCTCGTAATTTTTCATCGGGTAGAATCGGAGTTATGATTTATTTCGAAAAGTGTGACGTGCTGGGAAAAAATCTGTAATCTTAGTGTGGAAGAGGTAACTTCACTCGTCTATAACTTTCTGATAAAAACTCATTTTGAACTGAAACAAAAAGGATCATATTCTCCACATACTGTAGTTTCTAAATATGAAAATTTGAGTCATTTCGTTTATTTTATAAAAATTTATATACGTTCTATAAGTAAGATAAAATTGGGCGTTTTCTGTGATCAAGGGCTGTGTTTCAAATACCTGACTTTCATGACACTTTTAACTAATTTCTGTTCGTTATTTCCAAACAATTCTTTCATGCCAGTAAACTTCAGATTTCAACCTTTAAAAAACCTAAATTTCACCTCAATCGGACTAGTGAATCAACGGGAAACAGCTCGCGAAAATGAAAGAAAATCACACAGTTTTGGGACACTAACTTTTCGAAAAATGTCACAACTAAATACTTAAACTTTTAGGAGGCTTATTAGCTAGTATTATGATTTTTGGATAATTTTATCTCCACAAAACCTTATTTGTTTCATTCTTCTTTGTGCCACGAAACTTAGAGTCCTTTAAAATCTTTTCGAGAAATAATTTTAGGACTTTAATTAATGAACTCTAAACAGACGTTTCTTGTAGGAATTCAATAAATATCCGAGTGGATAAAACCCTAAGAAAAGAGCTTAATGTTCTCGTTAGACTTACAAATAAATTTCTTCAAATTCAATAAATGACGCGAACCTGAAAATATTCGGACGATCACCACCACACTCGAACTCTCCAAACTATTTTCAAGTCTTATAACTTTTCTTAAAGTTAACGAGGTGGGTGTCATTATTGTATTGCCTTGAATGTTATATGGACTGTTGGTGTATTCCGAATCTGACTAAAACACAAATCTATAACTAAGAACACAAGAAAACAATAAATAAAATGGACAAGCTTATGAATGATATGATATGTATCTTTACGAGATATATAAGATCTTTGATTTCAATGAAGGAGGTGGGAAGATGTAAGAGGATTGCAGACGCGTGGTAAGTACATTAAAGGTGTCCACACATGATAATTATCATGCGATGTAAATTTTTGAAGCGACAAGGGGATTGCGTGTGGTCGGAGCAAAAACGGTGTCCCCCAAATGATCTAAATAAAATGCTTATGATCGAATGATCATGATGGATGATATCTTATGAATATCATCGATGTTTATGAAATTAAAATTACTAATAAGATTACCATAAGACACAAGTTATTCTTAAATCGAAGTCTACACAAAGACTCGTCTGACCTCCATGTCATTCTGTAAAAGCGTATGAACAATTCTTTAATAAAAATGCCAAGTTAATTATATTTTGCCAGTCTTCATTAATCAGATAACAAATGCGAGGATGCCCATACGTGAAATAGCTTCATACCCCCCCTTTTTAATACCATTTCGGGGTTTAGACTTGAGGAGCCGTCTGATAAGAAGTGTTGGTCCCGTTTGAAAAACCATTAGTCGTTAAATACAAATTGTAATGCATATAAAAGCGAGGGGTGAGGAATGGTGGTTCCAATTTTTTTTAAACGATGTGTTTTCTTATAATCAAATCGTATAGCAAAGTAGTAAAACATAAAGCGATGAAAGAACACTGCGATTTTTATTGTGGTTGAGTCCAACTCCTACATCCACTCTCCCCCTTCACATGGCACCAACTTAACCAACTTAACTTGGTTTAACGTGTTAGTCCAACACCCAACATATGTTTCTCAGAGTTCTCGCTCTCTCGGACTTATCTCCTTACGGGGATTGCCTTTTACCCTATTTTTGGGATTGCTTAGATGTTTCTGGGAGTTCTCGCTCCTTCAAACTTAACCTTTATCAAACCGGTTTGGGTAAGGTTTGTTTGGTTTCCAACTAGGTTGAGATTTTCCTTACATTTGTTTTAGCCTCAATCTTTAAGTGTTGAGAAATTTAGAGTTTTGATGAAAGTTCTAAAACACGTGTAATAGGGACAGACCGGACACATTAGGTGACTAATGTTTATATTCTGGATTTATAGAATACCCGGTTGATAATTATTGTATAGAACAACCGATGTAATAGATAGGTCACATATTGAGGGGAACCTCAATATGTATAGGTCGATCTGAAGATCCAAAGAATAGGCGATATCAAATGGTAGGAATCTGAAGAGAAGAATGAAGATCGGATCGATCGATCAAGTCGATATCTCAAATTGAAGTCGTGAAGCTCAAACTCGAATACTTGAAGATCGGATGACTTCCGGAAGATCGGATGACTTCCAAGATCGGACGAGAAGACCCTCATCGGTAGGAGAATCCGCTAGTTAGTTAAGTCAACCCAAGACCGCGAAGACTCCATCGGGAAAGATCGATCGATTACCGATCGATCGGTCACCACCAGCCCGGTGTGATGTTTCACCAAATCATAAGCTCAATAATCAAAAGAAGAATGTCAAACTTAGTTGGAAGAATAATCGAAAAAAAGTCTCGTTAACCAATAAGAACAAGACACGTATGATCGGAGAGCCCTTAATTACTGGATTTGGTGCCGCTTCTCCAACGGTATAAAGACACTATTCACGCTTTCGGCCACCATAATTCCCGAAGACGCCACATCAATCCCGCAAACAAGAATACCAAATATAGCCTTAAAATTCAAATCGCTCTCCAACGACTCTTTGATTTCGAGAGGTCTATAAATATGGGATCACACTTCAGAGTGAAAAATACTGAAACCCTGAAGCGATCAAGAAGCTCGCTATAATCGATTCCTTACGAAGAACACGAGCAAAAGAAGATTATTTTATTAAGTGTTCATCCCATAAGTTTCTTTAGCATAGAAATCTTTTCATCTAAATTGATAGGCTATCTTAAACACTAGAAAAGATTTCATAGTTGGAACCAAAACAATCTTATCCAAACCCAAAAGTTAGGTTAAGTTGTTTAGCGAGATTTCGGTAGGGTTTCTAGTTAGATTTCGGGATCGGTTGAGTGAGAACTCTTTAAATATCTGTCGATTACAGATGTGTTGGACTAACACAAAAATCTAAGTCCAGTTGGTTTAGTTGGTGCCCTCAGATAGGGGGAAGAGTGGACTTAGGATCGGTTTGTCCGAACCACTATAAATCTTGTGTGCTTTTTACCGCTTTGATTAACTTTGTTTACCTGTCGCACACAACTATTAAAGAAAGATACATATTCTAAGTTAAGATCAATAGCACCAAACTTCGATCCGATCAAGTTTGACACTTTAGTCAACCTGTTAAAAGATCGATTTTGAATTTGATTTATCAAACCGGTTTTTCACACGGGTAAAACTTAGCTTTTCGCATCGATTAAAACTGATAGTTCTGCGAATCGATCTGCTCTTCCGGCGATTAGTAAGTTGGTTATCGATCCAAACCGATTACTAAGCGCTCGATCAAAGTAACTTTCTTTCACCGATCTGACGAAAAAGTTTTTCGTAAGTCTATTCACGCTCCCCTCTAGACTTCGCGCCACAAAACCTGTTTGGGACCTCAAAGTGGTATCATAACGGTGGTTCTACGGACCAATTGGGCTTTGTGAATCATCGATTCTTGAGGAAGAATCTTTGTGGTCATTTGAGCAGATCTTGAAAAACCGTTTTTTAAAACTCATTCGTTTTTCCAAAATCACTTTCGGCGTGGACAATACCTGCGGTATGTATCATGATCTGTAGAAGTTCTCAATTGATGAGTATCGCAGTTGGGCCATTTATATGAGCAACCATCTAGGTTCGATTAGTGGCGAGAATGATGGAAGTCATCGAAAGAGGACCCATCATCATATATCCACGACACAACCCCGCAATTGGAGGAGATCCGAATTTTGCCCCGGAAGTCTTTAGAAAAAAAAAGGCCTTGATGGATGCAGAGGAAAGGAAATCAGATACTGGATACAATCGCCAAAATATTATCATGAAAACAATGGACAAGGTCACCATGAAAAGATTAAATATCTCAAAATCACGAAAGCAATGCGGATACTTCTAAATTTGAGATATGTTCGAAAAACAAGATGATGCCCAACGAGACCATCAACGAACTCGGCGGAAGGATTACTATGTCGCTGAATAAGCTACGAGAACTTGATAGAGAGATGTCGGACAAGGATATCAACTACAAGATCTTAAGATCTCTTTACCAAGAATGGGATATGAAAGTCACGTGTCGATCATTGCAAGACATTTCAAAGATTTGGCGAGTAGCTTGTTTCTAAGCCTTAAAGCTCACGAGTTCGATTTAATTGAAAGAGACAAGTTAGATGAAGATGAGGTGGTCACCGAAGCCTCAACTTCCAAATCGATTCGCGTTTAAACCAAAGAAGCAGATCGAAGGCCAAAATTTAACTCCGCTTAAAACATCACAAGTCGGCGTAACGGACGCTTCCGCTTACTGTGAAACTAGAAAAATCAAATATTCAACTTGGTAAGTATCGAAGATTCTATAAAGATTATCAACATAGCCGAGGAAGAGATAGGAGATCGACCAACGATTCCGTAAAAGAACTAGATATGATGATCAAGAGATCACGGGGAAGAAAAGAAAAGAGATAATCTAAATGATGAGAGAAGAGATAATCGATCCGAAAAGAAGGAGCTCGACTACTATCGAAGGGAAGTCACCGATAGATCATACGTAATTTTGAGATTCACCGAAGAAAAGGTTCCGCGGATCGAGGAGTGTCTTCAACCGTGAGAAGCAGTCACTACAAATAAGTAGACGCCTGCACTGGACGCCAAAAAGAAAAGGAAGAAAAGAGAATGAAGAGAGCAACGTTACAGGACGTAAAAGCCATGGTTGTTTATTACATCCGAATCGACGATTCTATCGCCCTCCGAGGGATTCCGATACCCTCTATTGAAGATTTATGTCCGATAAGGTCTTTGCCGACTTCATGAGAATGAAGATCTAATATTCTCTTCGAGATGATGATGAGATCTCGGCCTCGATGGCCATGAGGACTAATCTGGAGGTAATCTCCAAACCTTTGTCTTTGTTTTACCGCTTACACTCGCTATCATTAAGACACCTGGGGAGATTAACCCTACAGCTTCTACTCGAAAGAATTGCTTGATGATCCTCCAACGCAGAGACACTTATGCTATAGTGGAAGTTCGAGAATGACAAGTCGAGGATCGTAAATAATCGACTTTGGTTAAAGAGAACGATCTCAAGAAAAGCTTCAACTTAAATCAAACCGCTGTAGGCAACCGAGGAACTTAACATTCTCGAAGTTAAATCTTCTCGATCGGAGAAGCGAGATCAAAGATCGACTAGCAATTAACAAACAACAAAAGTTCGATGACTTCAAAATCCTTCAAGCGAAAATTTGATGAGCTATTCCGAATGATAAGAGTCTAAAATCGCCCGAGGATAGTTTAAGAAAATAGAAGTTTTACAAAATCTTCTAAAAACTGCTTCAAGATATGAACGCCTATTTTCGAACAACGACTAACAAGAAGAGACTTGGGTATGAGAACCCTTCCACATCCTCAAAAGCCCCGGTTGATTCACCTCAAAAGGTGTAATCGGGCGAGTTCAAAAGATACACCAAAAGCCAAACTTGTATCTAATAAGGGGAAAAAGACCGATTGAAAGGTAAAGGCGGTGCAACCGTAAGGGAACGAAAATGGACCCCAATCGGTAAAATCACCGAGAATCGTGAGGAAGAACCCAAATTTTCAAGATACCTCAACCTCGATCAACATATCGAGATATCGAAAAAAGACAACCCGTAAAAGGGAAGTCTAATCGAGAGACCCAATCAAGGTCACCGCCGAATAATAGACGCTTTTAGGTAAACCAAAAACCACCTATGCCAAAAAGATATGAATCTTTTGATGGTAGCGATTGTACTACCCCTATAATCGAAAACCTGGGGCTCGCACTTTTGAACCACCCTGATGATGAAAAGAAAACAAACAGAAAAGATAAATCTCAAGTCTTCTAAGTCACCCAAGTTTCACACTAATAATCATACTAATCGAGAAAGCATATAAAGAGACGTATGATTATGTTGATAGGTATGGAGACAAATCGGGCCTTCGATCTAACCGATCTCAATAGAAGTGCTCTGTTTGTATGGATCCCCAAAACTAATCCTAACCCTCGGGACCCAATCCAAAAGAGGTACCTAAAAAGCCCCGATTTGGTGCAGCAGGATCGCGTGGTCCGCCAACAAAGGAGGTGTGCAAGAACTATCCGGTACATCGATAGTGGATGCTTCGAAGGCACGACCGAAGCAAACATCTCCTCGCCTCTTACATAGAAACGTAGGGTTCGTGTACTCTTCTTATGATGATAACTTTGGTTATACCAAAGGATTCTAACCTTGAGAATGATGATGTACAAAAGTAACCTGAGTCTCGTATGTCAAGGTCCGAAGACAACCTATTATTGGTTTTACAATTAAACAATGGATTCAAAGGTGTTGAGTTCTCGACCCATCAATGCACTATCAAGAATCGAGCCACTCAACAGATTTTGCTAATCGGTTCAAGGAAAGGACGATCTACACAAAGCAGATTGAACAGGTTGCCCAAGAAATGCATGCGATTGTTAAGAGTTCCAAAAGTAGCGATTGGCTCAGCACAAAAGAATGAGTCATCCGAACTTTAAAACTCTTAATAAGATAAAGGATGTCTCTAGTGGAAGGACTTAGAATGAAGTATTTTCAAAGGATCGGACATGTCTTTGCATGTCGGAAGAAAACAGTCAAAAGTTTCATTCAAAGGAATTCTCGAATGGCGATCCAAAGAGAGCATCGCAACTTCATATGGATCTATTTGGACCTGGCTTACGATCTCGTGACCTTGAATATACTCGGTAATCGTGGATGACTATTCCAAGTTTACGGGTTTATATTCTTACATAAGAATAATGAGGCGACAACGAAGATACAGAAATTGCTAAAAAGATTACAAAATGAGAAGGGTGTCGGTGTAGTAAAAATCGATCGATAAAGGTATGCAATTTACAACTCTTTTATTCTTGATTTTTGCTTTCTAAGTTTGGTATACAACATGAGACATCACCAAGAAGAACGCCACAATGAATGGAGTAGCGAGAATCGGAGAAACAGAACACTCAAAGAAGTTCGCCATGGCGATGTTAAATTGAACATGCAATACTGCCCGCCGTTTAGCGTATAAATCAACACCTGCGTGTCATACTTCCGAACGATGTCTTCGACTAAGACTACTACAAACACCCTATGAATCGCGGGAAGGGCAAAACCTCGTGTTTCTTACTTCCATTTTTGAATGTAAGTGTTTCATACACAACAATGGGAAGAGTCATTGAAGACTTTTGAGGCCAAATCGAGATGAGGGTATATTCTTAGATATTCCTCATCTAGAAAAACTTTTCGTGGTTTCAAATGATTTAACCCTAGTTGTGGAAGAAACACCCCATGTAGTCTTTGACGAAGATCTTTTGAACAAGAGAAATCGCCGCGCGACAAGACATGTACTGATCAACCAAGACTGATACTCGTAAAATGGATCAAATAACGATTAAGGAAAAAGGATCGAGAGATCGTAATAGTGTACATTCCAGATCTAGTTGATTCACCGATCAATCGATCCTAAGGTCACAAAAACTGCCGATGAAAAGTTCGGTATACCGAGATAAAGATCAACCGAACCATCCGGCTCGGGGGAACACCGGTTCCCACGAACGGACATCAAAGACATGATGAGTCCAACATCACCGAGACATGTTCTTATCAAGTGGATCATAAATCGCACCACCCCTCCCGCTAAGAATGAACCTTTATCGAGAAATGGATGATGTTCTCCAAACCGACGCAAATCGTAATTGAATGACCTGATAACCAAATATCCAACCGATCGATCGACGAGACCCATCCGACAGAGTTAAAACTAGACATCGATTGGTGAAAGTGTAAATGTATTGCTATTATTTGTCTATGAAGGAACCAACAACAAAGAGAGAAAGCTCTACAAGACGCAAGCGGATTCTAAATGGCGGAGGAGGAAAGCGGAACCGAGAGAAATCAAGTTTGGGAACCGGGTGGATGCACCAAATCATCAAGACATAATTGGCACGAAGGCCGGGTATTCAAGAACAAAGAGAGATGAGAAAAATGTCATCACCCGAGAAATAAGGCAAGACTTTGTTAAGGGGGGTATTCACAATCGGAAGGAATTGATTATGATGAGACCTTTTGACCGCCGCCGCCAGGTGGGCCATTCGACTATTTCTAGCATATGCTTCCCACGCAGGGTTCATGCGGTGTCGGATGGACGAAAGAGTGCATTCTTAAACGGGTACTAGCAGAGGAAGTTTATGTCGAACAACCTCCAAAGCCGAAAAAGAGCAACCAAGTGTCTGGCTTAAGAAAAAGCTCTTTATGGCTCAAGCAAGCTCCTCGAGCTTGGTATGATACACTCTCTCCGTTTCTTGATAGACAGTGGGTTCACTAAATGAACGATTAGATGTAACCTTATTCGAGAATAGAAGATGGAGAAGATATTCGATGGTTCAGATTCGTGGGCGACATCATCTTCGGATCTCCCAACAAGAGTCTATGTGAAAGATTCAAAGAAATCGATGCAAGGAAGTTCGAGATGTCCATGATGGGTCGATGAATTATTTTCGGGTCTACAAGTGAAGCAAAAGTATGTATGAATATTCATCTCGCAAAGCAAAATACACTAGGAATTTATTGGCTAAGTTTGGAGTTCAAAAGCGTAAGGAAGCCAAAATTCCTATGATGACCGGATTTAAGATGGATCCGGATGAGGATGGTCGAAAACAAATCGGGGAAGAATATAGGGCTCTTTATTGGATCTCATTATACCGATCGCCAAAGACGGATATCACTTTTTGCAAGAGGTGTATGTGCGGTTCAGGCAAAATCCAATGCAAAGCCACCTAGAAAGCGAAAAGCGGATTCTTAAGTATCTGAAGGGACAAACCTTGGTTTATTTTACCCATCGATGATAATCTAGAGCTTAGTGGGTATTCGACTCGATTATGGAGGTTGCAAAGATTGACGTAAAAATCAACCTCGAACATGTCGAGTTTTAGGAAATAAACCCCGATCTCGTGGTTTTTCAAAGCGGACATCGGTTCGGCGACATCTACTATCAAGAGAATATATGGCTAAAGGAAGCTGTTGCTCCCAACCGCTCTCGCTTAGTCGGCCACCGAGGATTATAACATTGTAGCTAAGAATGTACCTATATTCTGCGATGACAAATAATCTTATTGCAATCACTCGTAATCATGTTCTACATACAAGATGCAAGCATGTGGATGTCGACACCATTTTATAAGAGATCATGTTGAAAAGAAGAATATCGAAATGGAAAAGATTCACACCGATTCTGAAAATCGATATTCTAACCAAGCCACTAGTGAGATCGATTCAGAGAATTATCTCAATGGTAGGGCTTCGGATCTTGGAGAAAAAGACCTAAAATGCTTGATGGATTGTTCTCCAGAACCACCGGTTAAGAGACTAACGGGGTTAAGAGGAATCGATTGAGTTTGGTATCTCAATCGATCGTAAGATCGATCAAGAAACCGACGATTAAAGGCTTATCGAGTTAAAACACTCAAATTAAAGGATTATCCGATTAAATCACTTGGGTTATTTCTCTTTTTAAAGTCGATTAAGTTGACATTCAACAAGCAAGATTCACAAGATTAAAGCTTACATCGCATAAGAAAACATGTAATTTACACAACAATGGAATAATAGAAATTTTCATTGATAAAGACCAAGGTCGGGTTTACATTACAAGTTACAAGTACAAGAGGACCCTTGAGGTCAAGATACATAAGTCATAACCGAAAACCCCTAAACCTATAACCCTAAACCTCATCCTAACCTAGAAGAGGGGGAGAGAGAGATTTTAAGATCTCATGCTCCCATTTTCCCCACGTAACAAAAGGGGAGAAGGCTTTTGAAATAATCCTAAAGCCTCTCGTCAAGCTAAAAACCAATGGAGCGAGAGAGGCCTTGATAGGATTTCTAAGCCGTGAGCCCTGACCGTCAATGGGCTCTCCAACTGTTAAATGGAGCACATGTGCCAAAAAGTGGTTCAAAGACCTTATGGGCACATGTGTCGCGATGAAAAAATAGAGTTGATATCATGAAGATCACCGTTGTCCGATCAAGACCAGTATATCAAACTCATGTTTTATATCGGTCGAGTCCGTTGATGCTAATTCCGCTATCTCGATAGACACACAAGGTGCATACGGTTAGGAGAAGTGTCTTCGCCGGTTGCGAACAAACCGATCCGTGGTGGTGGTAAAAAAGCTTGACAACAATTGTATGTGAAATCTTTGATGGCGAAAAACAAAGATAAAGGACACACAGGGTTGATTTGAGAAGTGAAATCATTGAAAAAGAGGTAAAGGTGTTTTTGGGAAGTTTCACCGAAATAAGGGTTCACGTAATACATGATTCTACAAAGAAGATAAGTATGGTGAATGGGTTATGTTGTGTAAAACATTGGTCTAATTTATAGAGGCCAAGACGAGGGTGCAAATGCAAATTTAATTTCAAAAAGCCTTTTAGAGAAATTTGCATCACAAGGACAAATATGTAGGAATCACGCGATATAATCGATAAATTTACGGCGGATTGACATATCGAAATATTCGGTATAATTACGACGAAATCGTGCGTGAACTTAGGGAATAGAGACTACTATTCTAGACTAAGTTTTCAGCGGTAACATCGATCCCAAGAATTGGCTTGATCCGAGAAGAATCGATTAGGTCAATCAAATCGATTACATCTGGCCCGATCGGATGAGGAAGATCGGTTGAGCTTAATACCTCAACAAATCGATATATATATCGATCTACGAAAAAACGAAATATCGGTTGAAGGGGAACTTCAACCGATCGAAAAAGGATCGAAAAAAAAAAAATCGAGCCGAAGTGAAGCGGATCGGTTGAAAAGAAACGGTTGGGAAATTATAAGGATTAAAGCGAAAAAACTAAGATCAACAAGTGGAATCAACAACTACAAGTGGTATTGATCGATTACAATATCACCAACGAGATCTGTTTTTTTTCCTTGTTTATTGCTTACTTATTTGATCTTATCTGATATTATTTGCCTTACTGTACTCATTACCTATTGTGACGTATTCCCTGCAAAACATTTAATGCGGACGCGGGGTACTTGTATTAATTGCTACAATATGTGCTTTTAAATCCAAAAGGTATTCGTACGTGTTTTTCCTGACCATACGATCAAAACCGCTTAATCTGGATCGTTTAATCTTTTCAAACGGTTGATCTTCCAATCTCGTTTTTCCCTCCTCCTTATAAGTTTCATCAAACCCTACCAGAGTTTTCTTATTCTCAAACTTGCGAATTATTCTCTGAAAAACTCAAAAATTACTTTTCTGCGATTCAAAGTGTTTTTCTTGCGAATCAAACTTATCTTTCGGAAAAATAGAATCTGGTAATTTCTGGTTATTTGATGATTTTCTTTTTCAAAATCCTTTGAATCATATAGATTATGTCTATGTGTTATCCTGCGATATGCCTTATCTTTTCTTGATATCCGTATGTGTTTATCGATTACTAGGCCTGTGAATAGGTCTGATAATCTATACATGATATCTTTATGTATATGCACAATTTTAATCGAGTCTATCTTGTTGTAGATGGCCACTCACGGTATGGGAAAGATTATGTGCAACTATGCTGATCTAGCGACAAAGATTGTCGATGACAAATTCGTACAATTTGGTGTTACGCGGGATCCGAGAATCCATGGAAGTGGAACAAATTCAAGAAGAAAGGAGGTCTTGAGAAATTGTATGCTTCAACGCAATCCAAAGGATGCAATATGAAGCACTCGAATTCTTAAGAATTTGAAGTGGATCTGAGACACCCTTGAGATGAACCGATCTCTTGATTATCGGAGAGGGAGATCGGTCGTCTAATGCAGACATATCACGCCTGTTCGGTTTGCCCAAAGGAAGAATCTCTTTTTGACTACAGGAGAATGAAGATGAAATCGATCAAAAACGAACTCTTCTTGAAGTGACAAACATCGTATCGCGAGGTTTATCGCATCCGATCTTTAAAAAGGAAATACCTCTTCGTTGTTTTGCATATTGTCAAAAACAATCATGGGTATTTATTCAGCCGAGATAGCTCTAACATCCGTCAAACCCATAAAGATGATCAAGGAGATAATTGATGGCCAAGAACATCAATTGGCATGGCTTTCCTCGGCCATTCTTCTCCAAGAACATGAAAAATTTGGAGTTAATGAATGGAGACAGTGTCTATCTAAAGAAGAGGATCAACAATTCAATAAGGTCATAGCTTATCTTGAAAGACAAACCGCCAAATGTCAATGGGGACCGTAATGGACCAAGTCCTACGCTTTTCACAACAACTTTCACCTATATATTAATTGACGATGACGATACGCGCCCACTCCTCCAAAGGTGAAGAAAGGAAAACCATGAGGCGTTCTCTGCCTACACCGATGCTCCCCCCAAAAGAAGAAAAGAAAACGCGGAAGGCTCAAGAGAAGAGGCCAAGAAGGCAAAATCGACTCTATGACTCGCTTTCGAAGATGAGATGACGGGCGAGCGCCGACAAATTTGACGCGCACGTAGATCGAAGAAAAATCGACAGCAAAGCCAAGCCGAGAGCTCGCCAATATTCTGGCGAGCAAGAGATCTAACGATTCCTTCTCTCAAACTCGAAGCCGATTCACCGGCCAGACTTCCGCTACCGAAAGCATGTTTCTCCTTTCTCATCCACCGCCTCTGCCAACCTAAAACTACATCGGTTCATGAACCGGGGAAGCTTACTCCGCCGGGCAGAGTCGACGAATTGCTTTACAACGTAACCTCTCGCAGTCGAGCCAATCACCAACTTCCGCTTACTCAACCACTACTAACCTCTACATCTCATCAACCTAACCGTCAATTTGAGCAAATAATTCACGAAGTCCGTAACATCCAAGACCATCACCGAAAATGGTCGATGCAAATTGAACGAGATATTGATGCGATGTATCCAGAAATGGCAGCCCATCCCGGTTATCGAGATTTAAGTTACGGAGATCCTCACATGGAAAGATCTCCTGCTAAAGAGCTTCAAACTTTATGATGATTATAGAACGTATGGGAGGTGTTGATGAATTTGCGATTTTGATTTTATATGAAGATATTCGCTCAAGTAGATCACCAACGAGCCGATAACTTGAATCAATTAAAGCTCGATCCACGCGAAGTTGGGGTTGATCGAACAAGGCGAATCGAGAGATCAAGAAGGCTCCTCAAGCAGATATGCCTATGAAGGATGCGGAGTCGCTGGCGATAGTGGAACCGGTGTGCGCAGCTTCATGACCAACCACCGGAGGCACAAACAATCAAAACAGATCAAGTGACGATACCATTCCTACATCTCACATCATCACGATCAACTTCGGTGAGATCGATCATGTCTCAAAGATCTCCCCGAAAAGAAGAAGTTGAGGAGCGATAGCCGATCGAGGCAGATTGCCCTCAAAGAAATAATGATCAAAGGGAATCGGTATTTCCCGATTGAGGCAATCAAAGATCGGTTCTTCCAAACTCGTGACCACCGTGGTTCCGAACTTATAAAATAAGTTGATGACAAACTAATTCGTGGATCAACAACAAGTTTCTTTTCGATGCTCATTTGAAAAGCTAGAATCGATGAAGAGAAACTTGACAAACTAATTCTTACACTCTCTACCGCCATGGAATCTGCCAAGACCGAAATGATCTCAAGGTTCAAAATCTAACCGCCAAGCTTCAAGGTTTATCTGTTTACTGGGAGATCTCAACAGGCAATATCGGTCGAACTTTTGGTTCTCGACCTCCCATCTCATTCTTTTTTTGATCAAACCAAAAAGGGGAAGACAGAGCGAGAAACCAACCGACACGATCGTAACAAATGAAGACCTCGATTTCGACATTGAATCTTATGGACAAAGACTAGACCATCCGGATCATTTTGCTAACGAAATTTAGAAAAGATGGAAAAAGTCAAAGACAAGAAAGGCCGCGGGTAATCTTGTTATTCTTGGACATCACACATCACAACCATCGGTCACTCGGATTAAGAAAAAATCACAAGAAGCATAGCTAGCCCAAATTCGCCGATAAGAAATCGGGCCGAAACTGATTCCAAAGAGCAGATTGTCAAGAAGCCCGAAAGAGCGGGCAGAAAAAAAAAAAAAATGGCAGAGGCGTAAGATCTCAAGAAGAAATTCGGATCAAGGGCGAAGAAAGGAAAGGCTGGAAAATCGCATCAGAACCTCGGTTGCAAAGAAAGTTGATGAGATCATTCCAAAAACCGCCGCACATTAAGAGGTTTGAGGAATGGAATAAGATCGAAGTGAATGGCTTCGGATGCCTTTGTTCTTGATCTTGTTCCACAAGAATCTCCGGATGATGAATTCCTCAACCGGTTGGAAAACAAATATCCAGATTTTACGGCATTCCAGAAAATGAGGCCAAGATAATCAATGTAAAAATATCTCGCCAAGAGTATGATCTGTTGGATTACTCGAAGAAGGCGATGGCTCATTTAATGATGGCATTTGAGATTCTATTTTGACATCCCGAGCAAAACGCATATAATCGATCCTCGGCCAGACCAATGATGTCAAATGGAAACTATATCGGATTTTCAACGTCTTCAAGATCAAAGAGAGATCTTGGAAGATACTGGCTTTAAAGAGTGAAGAATCGTAAGACTTCCGGGATCAACTGCTTTTTAAATTCAAACTTTTCTCGATGTAACATGTAATCGACCTATCTAATGAGAAAAGTTTATTTTTCCGATCCTAAGACAAAATCTCATTGTCTTCCGATTATGTCTTTATTCTTCGTTCTATATTTATCAACTGTGATTGGTTTACCAAAGTGTTTTGGTTTTCATCAAAAAGGGGGAAATTGTTGGGAAATTTAGAGTTTTGATGAAAGTTCTAAAACACATGTAATAGGACCCGGTCGGGGCGCATTAAATGATCGATGTTTATATTACCGTTTATAGAATACCGGGTTGATAATTATTGTATAGAACAACCGATGTAATAGATAGGTCACATATTGAAGGGGAACCTCAATATGTATAGGTCGATATGAAGATCCAAAGAATAGTTGATATCCCGACAGGGGCGAATCTGAGAGAAGAACGAAGATCGGTCGATCGATCCAAGTCGATATCTCGGTTGAAGTCACGAAGCTCAAACTCGTAATACTTGAAGATCGATGACTTCCGGAAGATCGGACCCGGAAGACCTACATCGGTAGAAGTCCGCTAGTCGAAGCTAAGTCAACCCAAGCACTTAAGACTCCATCGGTAGGGACGGGCCGATTCGACCGATCGAATTGACTTCACCAGTGAAAACCGATGTTTCACCAAATCATATATGTCAATGATCCGAACAAGAAGAATGTCAAACTTAGTTGGAAGAACAACACCAAAAAGTTGCGCTCATAACTAATAAGAACAAGACACGCATAGATCGGAGCTTAAATTACGGGATTTGGTCCGCTTCTCCAATCGGCTATAAAGACACTATTCACGCCGGGCCATGCCATTCCCCGAAGACGCCACATCAATCCCGCAAGCTACCAAATAAATATAGCCCGGAATTCAAATTGCTCTCCAACTCTCTTTTGATTTCGAGGTCTATAAATATGGGATCACACTTCGAGTGAAAATACTAAAACCCCAAATGATCAAGAAGCTCAAGTTATAATCGATTTCGCATCGAAGAACACGCCTAACAAGAAGATTATTTTATTAAGTGTTCATCCCATAAGTTCTTAGCATAGAAATCTTTTTCATCTAAATTGATAGAAATTATCTTAAACACTAGAAAAGATTTCATAGTTGGAACCAAAAACAATCTTATCCAAACCCAAAGTTAGGTTAAGTTGTTTAGCAAGATTTCGTAGGGTTTCTAGTTAGATTTTTACGATCGGTTGAGTGAGAACTCTTTAAATATCTGCCGGTTGTCTTGTGTTGACTAACACAAAATCTAAGTCCGGATGGTTTAGTTGGTGCCCTTGTGAAAGGGAAGAGTGGACGTAGGACCGGTTTGTCCGAACCACTATAAATCTTGTGTCTTTTTACCGCTTTGATTAATCTGTTTACACAATCGCATTACAACTATTAAAGAAAGATACATATTCTAAGTTAAGATCACCTAAGACCAAGCTTCGATCCGATCAAGTTTGACACTTTAGTCAACCGGTTAAAAGATCGACTTTGGAATCGATTTATCAAAACCGGTTTTTCACATCGGTAAAACTTAGCTTCCGCGACATCGGTTAAACCGATAGTTCTACGAATCGATCTGCTTTCCGGCGATTAGTAAGTTGGTTATCGATCCAACCGATTCACTCGCTTCTTCTGATCGAAGTTAACTTTTTCACACCCTGATCTGCAGAAAAAGTTTTTCGAAGTCTATTCACCCTCCTCTAAACTTCGCCTACAAAAACTGCTTCGGGACCTACACTAAGGATGGAAAAATCTCTCGAAGCTTGGGATATTACATTTGTGCTTAGATCTGGGTAGAACACTCTTTGAATATATGCGTGTATTTTTGTTCGGGTTACATGGTGGAAGTGCTAGATGATTTGGCTCAGAAATTGATGGATCACGATTTTCCACTACTTCCCACACTTAATTTGATGGAAGAACTTGTATTTATTGTGGATTTGAATGTTCTTGGATTGGATGGAGTCACATTCAAATCCATACTATTTTCAGAGCTTTTTGCAAACTTTTTCGGGCTCGTTGTCTTCCTCTCATTGGTCCACGTTAAATTTAATCTAACAAATTTATATTCTTCAAAGATCGCCGAGTCTTGAGATCACTTGATTCAACAGACCTGCTTGTGGACCTTTCGATCGGGTGATAATCGACACCAGCTAACTGAAATTAAATTTCTTACGACCCGAATTAATCGACCTGTGTCTGGCTGCTTTCGGCGCTATCCGATCATCGATGGCGCCTCCGATTCTCGAAGAGAACATGACTTGAATGACTTGTATTGGTGACTTATGTCCGAGGACATCGATCAAGACGCTGTGTTTATTGTTACGATCCCGACTTCGACCCGATTTGGTCGCGATCCGGGTATGCATATTTCTGGTTTCCGATGTCCGATTTCTTCTCCGACTGATCGACTCGTGATCGGATCGATGATAACATTAGGTCGACATATCGGTTTATCTGCGTGATTAACCGCGTCAAAGTTAAGCATATCGGGTTAGTTGATCATTAAATGCTTATCGATCCGATTACGCCGATCTCGACCGGGTCCATCTATTCCTCTTCCGACAAGAACCTCCTTCCGATCCGAACTCTTCTTCCGATCCGCAATCTCTCTTCTAATCCTGGTCATCCGATCCGGTCTTCCGATCGTCCGTTTCGTCATCCGATCATCCGACCTTCCGATTCTTCCGATCACCGGGCTTAAACTTTTCTTTTCTTCCGATTTTGCTCAAATTTCATCGGGCTTACCTCGAGAACTCATCTTATTATCCGATCTCGACAACCTCTGCGTCTCAGACCTTGTCCGATCTCGATCATCTACTGATTTCATGAGTTCCCCTTAACTTGTTCTCTCGCTCCTCAATTTGTTATCTGTAGATTAGCTTCAAAAACACAAGTGGATAATGTTTTGGCATAATTCATCAAAACAAAAATATCCCAACAATTTCCCCCTTTTTGATAATGACGCCAAAACATTAAAATATATGCATTTTTATAGAAAATCGGGTTATTCAAAAAGATCAGTTCAGATGGTCACATTGAAAACAGTGAACTTTTGAACTCCCTCTTTGATACCAATTGTTGGTCCCGTTTGAAAAATCATTAGTGCGTTAAATACCAATTGTAATGCATATAAAACAGGGGTGAGGGAATGGTGGTTCCAATTTTTTTTTTAAGAACGATGTGTTTTTCTTATAATCAAATGCATATGGCAAGTAAGAACATAAAGCAGTAAAGAACACACGATTTTATAGTGGTTCGGAGTCCAACTCCTACATCCACTCTTCCCTTCATGGGGCACCAACTTAACCAACTGAACTTAGTTTAACGTGTTAGTCCAACACCCAACAGATGTTTACCGAGTTCTCACTCTCACGGGACTTATCTCCCTCACGGGATTGCCTACCCTCCCTTTCGGGATTGCTTAGATGTTTACCGAAGTTCTCACTCACCTACAAACTTAACCTATCAAACTGATTTGGGTAAGGTTTGTTTGGTTTCCAACTAGGTTGAGATTTTCCCATACAATTGTTTAAATTTCAATGCTTGGGATGGGAAAAGTCTCTAAGCTTAGGATATTACATTTGTGCTTAGATCTAGGGTAGAACACTCTTTGAATATATGCGTGTATTTCTTGTTCAGTGTTCTATGGTGGAAGTGCTAGATGATTTGGCTCTGTAGTTTGATGGATCACGCATTTTTCCACTATTTCCCACACTTAATTTGATGGAAGAACTTGTATTTACAGTGTGGATTTGAATGTTACCGTTGGATGGAGTCACATTCAAATCCATACTATTCCTCAAGCTTTGCGCCTTTTTTTGTGCTTTTTGTCTTTCCTCTCATTGGTCCACGTTAATTTAATCTAACGGCTTATATTCTTCAGATCCTTCGAGTCTTGAGATACTTGATTCAAAGAGACTTCTTTTAGCGGACCTTGTCGTCGATCAGTATATAACACTCAATTAACCGAAGTTGACTCTTCCGACTTCACTGTCGACCCTCGGTCACTTTTCGACAGTTATCGATCATCAAGATGGCGATTCGACGGTTCCTACCGATCCGATCGGCACATGATTCGATCAAGATAGCATTAGGTCAAGATATCGGTTTATACGCAGATTAGCAAGACATCAGTTAGATATATCGTTTAGATGCAGACCAGTCATCTTATCTCGATCTCGACACGTCGATCTCGATCGGTCTCATCCGCCCTCTTCCGACCGCAACCTCCTCTTCCGATCCAACTCTTCTTCCGATCCGCAATCTCCTTTTCCGATCCGGGTCATCCGTCAATCCGATCCTGGTCTTCTCGATCAGTCTGTTTCAGCTATCCGATCATCCGATACGATTCTTCCGATCAAATGGCTTAAATTTTTCTTTTCTTCCTCGATTTTGCTCAAATCGTCATTCTGCTTACCTCCAAACTCATCTTATTATTCGATCTCGACGGTCGGCTCTGCAACCTCGTCCCGATCTCGATCATCTACTTCTGATTTCGATGAGTTCCCCCTTAACTTGTTCTCTCGTTCCCCCTCAACTTGTTATATGTAGATTAGCTTCAAAAACACAAGTTGATAATATTTTGGCATAATTAATCAAAACTAAAATATCCCAACACAAGGATGACACAGAGTTTCCCCAAGCTTTAATAAATTTGATGTATATATAGATATATTACACTCATATCAAACTCCTCTAAAATAAATGTTTCGCTCTTATGTTGGGTGAATTTATTCATATGCCGAGCAACAAACTCTTTAAAAGTTGCTCGATGATCTTCAATGTATGTTATTTTATAAACGACTAATCTTACTATAATGTTATAATCTAAATTTAAATAAATGGCCCCACACCTTTTCATGTTTTATAAATCATTATTCACTGTGAAAACTTCTATCTTTTACATGATACATTACGTTAAAAAAGTTTTTTTTTTTTTAATTCGGGTTTTGGTTACTAAGTGACAACTCGAATCTAGAGTGTTAAAGCAATAAAGACTTCATTCTGGATTCGGGGCGTTACATAATTAATCTAAACAGAGTAACTGAATTTCGTTCAAAAAATATTACACCAAAAAATATTAAATCAAACTTGAAATATTTTCTCAAATTAACACTAAAATATAGTGGTTGAAGGATCATCATCACCTACATTAAAAAAAAAAGTACATTAGTCTAAGTCTTAAACGAAAATTTATTTTATGTACAATGATCTTCGTATTAGATCGATATACATATAATCTTGTTCTTATTTTCATAGTAGAAAACACATAACTTTCATGCATGCATTTTTTTTAACATAATTTAGGGATTTAATTGCACGATTTTATATTACCTCAAACTATAGTAGTTAATATTTTTAGTAAATATATTATAAATCAGTTATCAATAATTATTATAATTAAATAGACTTTGACTTTATATTTTTGGTAAATATATTATAAATTAATTACATAATATATTTAATTAAAGCAAGGATATTGAAATATAAATAAAAAATTACACGATTATTTCACATAGTATTAGTATCCACTATGCAAAAGTATCGGATATTGAAATAATCTAAACAGAGTAATGGATTTCGTTCAAAAAATATTACACCATAAATAAATTAAATCAAACTTTAAATATTTTATCAAATTAACACTAAAATATAGTGGTTGACGGATCATCATCGCTTACATTAAAAAAGTGCATTAATCTAAAATTTAAATGAAAATTTATTGTGTGTACAATTATCTTCGCATTAGATCGATATACATATAATCTTGTTCTCATTTTCATAGTTCATGCATTCATTTTTTTAACATAAAAAATAATTATAAATCAATTATCCTTTTTGTGTTTTGTGATTGGTTTCTATTACGTAAAAATATATTGATATGAGAAATTTCGGATAATTTCATTGATATAGTCCATTTATTTTAATCATAGATTGTCATAATAAATCAATAAAGTTAAGGATTGATTAACTATAATCGCTAAAATTAAGTTGCATGGTCAATGCATATAATTACTAATCAAATTATGAGCCAAATTTAAGGATAAACGTTTGACATATATAAATTAATATAGTGGTACATAATTTCAATATTAAAGATTTATGAAATTAATTATTAATTTACTACTAATTACCACTAATATTAACTCGATATTTATAAAATTTGATGCGCGTTTATTTAGATAATAGTCAAAACTACTATTTGCTACAAAAATTGCAATGAACTCGATGACTATAAAAAATAAAATATTAAAAGATAACTATTGATTATGTTAACTAAATGATATGCACGTACAACTCTCGGTGTATATTGGCATAAAATTAATGTTTAGATATTGGTATAATTATTTAGAATTAATTTACCTTATTTTAATAAATAAAGTCCTCCATTAATTGACTTATTTCTATGTAAAATATATTTAAGGATCAATTAATTTTAATGAGATAACTTAAAAATCACTTTGAGGAATTTTCGTGAAACATTAAAACTTGCAAAGGTGAATATATTTAAGTTGAATAAAATCTTTCATTATTTTTGGATCTTTTGAATTAAAACACAAAAATATATTATTTAAAACCAAATCAATTTCCTATACCAACCACTTTACATGAAATTATGTATAAATAATTTATTTTAGTATTAAATATAAAACAATATATATTTTCATATAGTTATATGCATTTATTATATATATTAATTAATTAGATTACATAATATATATAACAAAATTATGTAATTAATATTGAAGGAAACTAATTGTAATCGACGTTGACAAAAAAAAGAAGAAAATTAAACTTGAATCCAAATCAAAATGATCAAGAATGTAAAACTATATCTATTATATCAATAACATCAAACATTACATAGATCAACAAAAAGTCTCCAAAACTTATAAAAACATAAAGATATTTACTCTTCCAAAATTTAAAACATAACATCGTCTTTGTAATGAAGTCTTCAACTATCCAAACAAGAAATTCTCGATTATATTCCGCAAATCTGTTGATTGAATAAAAAAATCAATATTAAAGAGAATGGATGAGACTGGAAGAAAAATCAAAATTTTTTTTGAAAGAACTAATATTTTCGCAAGAAAAATATATCAATGTTACCTTAATCCACAGAAGAGATCGTAATTAGACGAATCCACATAAAAGACAACTAAAATTAAAAAATCATGCAAAACAAATCTCACAATATTTTTCATAGAATAACCTGCAAAATAAAACAAAAAACAAAATATTGTTAGAGGAGACAATATATAAAAACAAACATTAGAAATTTAATGGAAGAAAATATTATGAGAAATCGAGAAACATAATGGGAAAAGACAAAAGATTCTTGAAGCCTTATATGAAAATAAGAACCTGCAACACAAAATAAAAAAACTGAACAAAGAATTGTTAGAGAAGACAATATCAAAAAACAAATAGGAGAAAATCAAATGGAAGAAAATAAATGGAGAAAAATGAATAAAATATGTGACAATTTATAGAAAATGGTAGAAAAAATAAACGGCTGAGATCAAAACAACATTCAAAATGAATGAGATTAAAGAGATTTGAAATAGAGAAATATGGCTTTGCCACATCATTGCCACATCATTTTATTAGTTGCCACATCATCTTTTAGAGGTTTTACATTATAGAGATTATTATAGATACCCAACAACAACAATAATAATTTAATAATAATATTATTTTATTAAAAAAATTATTTAATAAAAATAAAAATAATAACCAACTCCAATAATAATAATTATTATTATATTAAATATAATAGTATTAAAATAAATAAATAATATAAAGTTTTTAATAATAATACTATATCTCAAAAAATGTAAATTAAAGCGAATTCTTAATAATATTTTAATGAAAATAAAATAAAAATATTATTATTTAATAATATATTATTAATAATAAAAAATATTAAAAATATATATAACGTTATTATTAACTCATACTTTCAACAATAATTAAAAACATATTAATATACATATATATGTTTACAAAAATTATATATTATAGAATAAACACAATAATAATATTTCGTCCATCCCAATCTTTAAGGAACTCTTTCCATTTTTTTTGTCCCAATCTTTAGGAACATTTCTTAAAATGAACATGTCGCGAGTCGTTTTATTTGGAGATTATTATGTGGCTAATTTGGTGACAACTCACAAACAAAATATGCACGTGTAAAATAAACTGAAAATAAGAAGAATTTGTTGACCCAGTTCGTCTAGAAATGACTAATCTGGGGGCATAACAAGCCAGGGATGTAGTACTGCGAGTTTTACACGTACAATATATGATACATCTCGTGAAGATGAATCGCTATGGATGAAGATGATTTGGAGAGTTGGTATATGAGTGCTAGGGTTTTTGTGTGCATGGATGATCTCTCGAATTTTTTGTGAACCTTCCACCTCTGGGAAATTTCTGAACCTTTATCTTGTTGTTTTTTCTTCTATTTATAGTACATCGACAAGCACGAGCTGGTTTGGCAAGCATGAGCTAGAGACTTCGGGCCATGCAAGAATTTAGGTAATGCTGCCACTTTTCCAACTTCGTCTTCTAGATTGATCTTTGCTTTTGCTTGTCTATAAGGCACTCTTTAGGTCGTCCAAATCAATCTTTTGCTCGACTGAAAGCTTTGTTCGCCTCATTAAACCATATCAATTTTATGTCGGAATATCATCGAGCATACTGACCCCTCAGGATGTCTGAGCTCTCAGGATATCTGAGCATCGAGCATACTGACCCTTCAGGATGTCTGAACCCTCAGGATGTCTGAGCCTTCAGGATATCTGAGTACCGAGCATACTGACCCCTCAGGTTTGTCTGAACCCTCAGGATGTCTGAGTCTTCAGGATATCTGATCATCGAGCATACTGACCCCTCAGGATGTCTGAGCTCTCAGGATATCTGATCATCGAGCATACTGACCCCTTAGGATGTCTGAGTCTTCAGGATATCTGAGTATCGAGCATACTGACCCTTCAGGATATCTGAGCATTCAGGTTGTCTGAGTCCTCAGACTTGTCCGAGCCCTCAGGTTTGTCTGAGTCCTCAGATCACTTGACTCAGCTTATTTGATTCCTTCTTTCCTGATCTGAGTGGCGAACATGCCTATTTGCTCGGTAGGCTGGTTGAGCAACTTTGGTTGGTAAATGGAAAAATGGCGAACAAAACTTACTTCATAAGCGAGTATGTTCGCTTGGTTGACAAGTGGCGAGCTGGTCGAACAAACTTGTTTGGTCGGCGAGCGGCGAGCACACTTGTCCATCGGGCATGATTATTTTAATAAATATTACACGTGTCTCTCTTACATGTTCGATTAATGCTGAATAATTATATCGAACACAACAATACCCCCCAGCCGGGTCGCTTTGTATGCATCATGGGGCCCGGCTGTTATAATCTGATTGGGCCATTGAAGACATCGTTTCGTATTCTGTGCCAGATTTTTAAAATTGAATCCGATATCTATAAATACCTTATTTTGCCGCCTCAATTTCTTTTCTTTCTTTTCTTCTTCTCCTTGCTTTCTGTCTTCAATCTCTTTCGCGTCTAAAAACTTCCGGTGAGGGCTTCATTATTTCGGGGGAAGGATCTTACTCAGGTAACCATTGCATACTTTCTCTCATTGCGATTATGGCTTCTTGCTCAAACTCTTCTGTTTCAATATAATCAGGCCACCATAGTTTCTCTTCCCCCTCTGTCGGTAGAATCCCCCGTAGCGATGCTAACGCGCCGGAGACGAATGTCTCGGGTTCAGGGTCTCGTTAGCAAGTTCGGCAACCGTTTGCCGTTCTTTTTCTCCGATTTTTGATGAAACTAAACGAATTGGATAGGGACCTAGCCCGTAGTGATTTTTGGATGATTCAGATGAGGATTCTTTGCCTGAACCTCAAATTAGGTCTAGGGTCAGATAGTGTTGATGTTAATGTGGGGGGAAATCTTGATGGTCGTGAATGTCGATGAGTCGAACATAGGGATAGGCGGCATGAGCAAAATCTCGAACTTGATATCCCCGCTGGTGTCCTCATACCCCAACATATAACGCTATATAATGCTCGTTATAATTTTGATTGGGTCCGAACAACCTCATAGAATTAGAGTTGAGAATGAGTACTCAATGAAGCAAGATTGCGAGCATAATAGATGTAGATATGCTCGCTCAACTCAGATAGAAACTACGAAAACCCCCAAAGATGTCTTTTTTTGAGGCACCGGTCCTCGATGAAATGAAAGGCAGCCCCCGAGGGTTGTGTTGCCGGAATTTGGACACAAAATAAGTCGGGCCTTCGATTCCCACTCCATCCGCTATCACTGCTTTGCTTTCGTTGAGTGGAATATTACCATTATGCGCTTGAAGTTTAACGGGTGGCATATGATCATGAGCTTCCCGACTTTGTTCGGCAAAACGAAGCCCAGATATTATCCTACAAAGAAATTAACTTGCTCGACTAAGGCATTTGACCCGGTCCGGCGGCTTAACATGGGTGGCTGTTCATGCAAGCAAATGCCAAGTGCAAAATTATCGAGGATGTGCCGAACAAAATCAGTTATTGGAAGGAGAAGTTCTGGTTCGTTGGGGCGATTGGAAAAGCCTGGCTTCTGGAAGCGAACCAGATGCTCGTTTAAACATCCCCACTGATTTTGGGGTTTATCGCAGTAAGTATTTTGGTGTCTTTTGTTCTTCATCTTGAACTGATTTTAACTTACTCTTCATTTCAGGAATTCCAGCTGCGTCGGACAAAGAGACAAACGACGAATATTTTAGCTGCGTCTGGCAAATTGATCTCGAGTCTCGCTCAGAACGATCTGTGAAGACTCTGAATTCCACCGAACAGAGGAAGAAAGGAGGCTTGTTCGTGCCCCCTCACCATCTTGTAGTTGTTAATCCTGCTGGTAAGGATTGCCTCTTTTTTGCATTTGTATGTTTTGTACCTTTTGCTCACTATTTCTCTTTCTTATATAATGAATTGTTTTTTCTATAGCTTTCCCTGCTGTTACTATTATCGTGAGCACATTCGAGCATACCGAGATGGCTCAAAGAAAAAGACCTCAGGAGCTTGCTCGAATCCAGGCCGAGCGGGAGGCTCAGCGAGCAGGTCGAGGAGAAGTGAGCAGGGTGAGCCGAGCATCTACGTCTGGCCCTGGGGAATCGAGCCGACCAAAAAGGACTACTCGTTCGGCCGAGCAGGGGGCGAGCGAACAGGCTCCGTCGCCAAAAAGACCAAGGATGGAAACCGATGAGCAGGGGCCAAGTGAACAAGCTCAGACGAGCATGCTGCCGAACATGCTCGATTTGTTAATCCGATGTCGTTAGGGCGACCTGCACCCTTCGCCGGGCGTCGAGAACGGGCCGCCTCAAATGGTCGGTCCGGTCACAGATTGTTGAAATGGAGGTTGCACATCTTCCACCTCCTCGCTGGACCCCGATCATGGAACCTTTCAACCCCCGAGTCAAGATAAATCATTTTTTGGGATGAGATCCGGCTCGTGTGAACAGTACATTTTGTTCGCTTTATTTCCTTTTTCATTAATTTTGTTCGCTTTGTCATGTTTGTTTGCTCGGTGTTTGTGCGCAAAGTTGAATGGTTAAGCGCCCTTGATGCCCAATTTGAAAAATTACTATCGCCGCCAAGTGTTCGCGAAGGTTCTCGGCATTCCCGAGCATGTTCAAAAGGCGCGGCGAGACTCCCTGCTCGAGCATGGACTATCGAGTGGAAGAGGCCACTACGGGTCCCACACCTTTGAAAAACATCGACTTGGCTCAGTACACCAGGGCAATCTATGGTCATCCTGAGAAAGTGTATCTTTGAGTCCGCTAACCTTCATGCCAACTACTTGGCTCGCTCGTAAGTTTTGAAGAGAAGGAACGAGCCGAGCAAAACTCGGGATGAACCGAGGTCGCTCAGGGACGATTTCCTTGCCTCAAGCGGATGCTCATAAAGCTCAAGAGGATGCTCGCCAGGCTCAAGAGAATGCTCGCCAGGCTCAGGAAGTTGCTCGCCAAGCAAGGGAAGAGCTAAACCTTGCTCAGGAGAAGGTGGTCAACATACGTAGAGTTCAGGATGAGATGAGTGTCGAGCTTCGAAAACTCCGTATTGACGTCGAGGTCATGGAAAGTGAGAAGAATTCACTCGGTCAACAACTCATCATTGCTGAAGAGACCAACACTCGTTTGGGTCTCGAAAATTCAAGATTGCACAATGAGGAGTATGTTGATTCCATGTCAAACTTCTCTTACATTTGTGCCTTTGCCGATGCCATCCGGTCTGCTCGCCACACGCTCACTGGCGAACAAATTGCCCCACTTATATCCAGTTTCCAGCAGTACCTGATCGATAACCCACCAGATCGCAACCTTCCGATGTCTGACTTGAACGATCTGTGTGATTTCTCCAATCTTCATGAAGGGATCGAGATTGATGATCCTATCCTGGATGAGGAAGACGACTCGGATGTGAATATTGCTGATGTTGCTGATCAAACTCTCCGAGCTGAGTCCGGGTCCGATCAAAAGTGGTCGAACAAAGGGGACCTCCTGTGACCGAGCAAAGTGTACCTCCTGGCGAGCATAGGGGACCTGACCATGCTGGAGGAGCCGTTGCTGAGGGGGCCGAGCATGATTTGTTCGAGATTTCGCTTCCGTCCACCCCCAACTATGAATTTGTCCCTTAGTATAATTCTTGCTTTACTGAACAAATGCTGTGTAATTTTTTGTCTTCTTCATTTTTTGCTCGAACAGTTTCTTTTGTACTTGTGTAATTTTTTTGCTTTCTTCTCTTTTGTTCGAACAATTCAAATCTGAATGGTTGAATTCATATTTTGAACTTTTTCCTCTAACCTGATTGTTGAGGATGAATGTGGTTGTTGATGATTGATTGATGCTTGTGTTGCTTGATGTTCGCTTTGTTGCTTTCTAGTTTATGCCTCTTTTCTTCTGAATGAATTCGAACATTGTGTTTGCCTATGCCCGCTCCTGACTTCTTTCATTTTTGATTGTCTTATTGACGTTGCAATCGGTTGATCGTCTTATTTAGGTGCGACCCGAGATGGGTTAACTTTATGAACCCCCATTTCTTGTTCGCGATCGTCTTATTTAGGTCGCGATCACTTCGTCTTAGGGCCGCCTTATTTAGTCTGCGACCCAAGACTCATCACTTTCGCTTTTTGCTACTGGTGTCAGTCTGTAAGACAGTCGCCTTTTTTGAACTGTGTACCCATTACTCGCTTTTTCTTTGTCGGGAATCGAGTACTGAACTTGTTCGTCAAGTGAACATAGACTTGGGCTCGTTCGTCTTTGTTCCGGCCGTCCGGCTTAGGTGCGACCTCAAATAGGCTTCAACTAGAAAATCTTAGCGAACAAAAAATATTTTTTGCAACACGTTGTATTCTATTACAACCTTTACATTTGAAGAAGACTATCTATTACACAACTATAGACATCAGACTATGGTTTTGAATTTAAACCTTGTCTTGAGTGACACCTAACCGGTCTCACCTTGTCCACTTTAATTGATGTTGACAAGCATGTGGCACATCATACTGCTTCACTTTTTTTAAATAACATGCTCAAGCGAAGAAGAAGATAAGCATTTGTCCTCTCCCGACAAATTGTGATTATCTGCAAGGCCGGACATGAGCATGTAATGTAGCAACACGCTTTGCTTCGCTTATATCAGCGCGAGCAAAATCCTCGGCTCGCGCCATTACCTCCCCGATTAGATGCTGAGCATCATCATCCGTGATGTTGTTTCAAGCGGATACCACGACATCCCTCTTCGAGGAGATTTTTTGGGGAAGCATAGGGGACTAGGTGATTTACTAATGCGATAAGCGGTGAGTAACGGGAGTGGCAACCATGACTCTGCCGAGCATCTTGAGTCCGCAACGAGCTTCAACCTGTGCTCGGAGTGTCATATGGGGTACAAAGCTCATACTAGGACATATGCTCGATTCAGCAGAATGATAGCTGAATCGAGTGCTGGATTTTTCATCTGGAGGCATACTGAACCAACTTTCTTCCGATAACTGTAGTATTTTTTTTTCTTCTTTTTCATCTGTTTTTTCTCTGTTTTCTTCAGCTATCAATATGCCTTTATTTATAGTACTATCCCGAGCGGGTGCTGGCATAGTTAGTTGGTGCTGACCCTCTTGCTTTTAATTCCTCATTTTGACATCTGTCCGCTTTGAATCCTTCTTTTGACATTTGTTCGGTTTTTTGCCAGCTCTTGTTCAAGGATTGACACGTTTCTTTTTTGGTTGTCACCACTTCTCAACTTGTTTTGACACGTATCTTCTATCTTTCAATAGTCTTGGCCAAAGATTTCTTTCTAGAAAGATTTGTGTCGAACATAATGTGTACTTCTTTCGAGATTGTCTCCTTTCGTCTTAAATTTGAATAATTTGAATATGTTCGGCCTTTTGTGTTCGTTTTAGCTACATGGCCGATTATGTTCGGCCAACTGTGCTCGCTTCAACTGTGTGGCTGATTTTGTTCGGCCAGTTATGCTCGTCATTACTGATAAAAAAATTTCAAATTTGACGTATTCCACGAGTAGGACAATGGGACTCCATTCAGGTCTTCCAAATCCTATGCCCCATTTAAAAGACGTTCTGTAACTCTGAATGGACCTTCCCATGATCGGCCGAACACACCACTTGATACCCCCGTTGCTCGTCTTAGAACCAAATTCATGCGTTGAACTGCGTGTTCGGACTTTGGAGTTATAGAACTTTTCTGACCTCTTTTTGTACATGGCATTCTTGAAATCAGCCTCCGTCCTTCTTTCTTCTAATAGGTCTGCACTCAGGGCGAGCGCCTGGTCATTAATGTGCTCTCCAAAAGTCATTGTTCGATGACTCGGAATCTTGATTTCTGCGGGTATAACAGCTTCCGCACCAAATGCCAGGGCAAACGGGGTTTCCACAGTTGATGTTCTGAAAGTTGTTCGATAGGCCCATAATATTTCGGCAACTCTTCAAATTTATCCTCCCTTGGAATTATCAAGTCTGGCCTTGAGGGTATGCTTGATAATTTTATTAACGACTTCAACTTGTCCGTTTGACTAGGGATAATACGGAGTTGAGTAATGTTTTTTTATGCCCCAGCGAGCACAATTTTGTCAGAATTCACTTCCATCTAACTGTTTGCCGTTATCCGTTACTAATGATTGGGGAAGCCCAAAACGACAAATGATGTTTTTCCAAACAAAGTTCCACATTCTTTGTTCGGTGACTTTAACAACAGCTTCGGCTTCCGCCCATTTAGTATAGTAATCAACGGCAACCACAACATATTTTACTCCCGACATGCCAGTAGGAAATGGGCCAATCAAATCGATCCCCCATTTAGCAAATGGCCATGGGCTGTAAACTGACACTAGTTCCTCAGGTGGGCTATGAATAAGTGGGCCATGTACCTGGCACCTGTGGCACGCCATGAGCATACGCGAGCCGAATTTTTTGAGGGTCGCCAATAATAACCTTTGTCCGATAATTTTGTGCGCCAGATTTGAGCCCACCAGATGGTTTTTCCGCGATACTTCATCATGGATTTGCTCCGCATTACGTGACCCTCTTCAGAGTAATACACTTCAATAGTGGAAGTGAAAACTTCTTTTGTACAAATGCTCGTCCCAAGATTGTATAACGAAAGCGATTGTAACTGGTGGTGAGTAGCTTGTGCCTTATTCTCGGGAGAAGTCCTTTTTGTAAGTAACTTCGGATTGAGTCATCGGGTTTTCTCGCTCTTTGTCACATACGCGACCATAACTCTAAAGGAACGATGGCGAACAAGTTGTAGACGACCACAATGTCCGTTTGTGCTCGCCAATTCTTACATTGTTGCCAGCGTGCAAAAGCATCAATGAACAATTACCCAATTGTGGTAATTATTCTATGTAAACTTGTTCAAATTGTTGAGCAACTCCTTTGCTTCTTCGATATTGTGCCATATGTTCGCTCCCTTGCAGACTCGTTGTTACTTGTAAACGATTATCTCGAGAATCGATGTAAATCATCGACCTCTGAATTCCCATTGTCATAGCCATCGAATCCAAATGATCAAAGCTTCAGACTAGCTTCATTATTTGTGGTCAAAATCAAAACGGATGGTTTGTCGTGAATGTTTGTCTAGTTGGTTAGGTTTGATGAGAACTACGCTGCTCGGCTATTGAACTTGTTGATGAGCCATCAACATACATATGCCATGGTTAGTCGACCGCTTTTTTGGGCATTTGTGGATATGTCAACTCGACCATAAAATCGGCCATAGCTTGGCCCTTCATTGCTGTTCGCGGGGCAAACGTAATGCCAAATTGTCCTAACTCCACCGCCCACTTGAGTAATCTTCCTGCAGTATCTGGTCGGTGGAGGACTTGTCGTAATAGGAATGTGGTCAGTACCTCGACTGAGTGATCGAAAAAGTATGGTTGCAATTTTCGAACACTCATTACGAGAGCATATGCTAGCTTTTCCATGGAGGTACCGAGTTTCGGGCTTTTTGAGCACTTGGCTTACATAGTAAATGGCAAGTGTGTGTAAAACCCTCCCTTCGCTTTCATACGAGCACAACGCTAATTGCATGTTCGGATACAGCAAGATACAGATAGAGTTGTTCGCCTGGGACAGGCTTAGACAGTGTCTGGGTATCTGCAAGGTACTGCTTCAATGATTCAAATGCGTTTTGACAATGCTCTGTCCACTGGAATTTCCCTTTCTTTAATGCATCAAAGAAAGGTTTGCATTTGTCTCAAGTTCAAGATATGAACCGGCTTACGGAAGCTAAATGTCCGGTTAACTTTTGGACCTCTTTCACACTCCTGGGGACCTGCATGTTGAGCATGGCTTGAATCTTTGATGGGTTTGCTTCAATCCCCCGTTGACTGACCATATGTCCGAGGAATTTTCCTGAGTGAACCCCAAAGCTGCATTTCTCCGGATTTAGCTTCATGTTGTACTCCCTGAGTATATCAAACGTTTGTGTGAGGTGGGTGATGTGGTCTCCCTTGTGTTCGCTCTTTACCACAATATCATCAATATATACCTCAATTGTTCGGCCGATGTGTTCGTCGAACATTTTGTTCACCAAACGCTGATATGTTGCTCCGGCATTCTTCAATCCGAACGGCATCTTGCCGCCAACAAAGACATATTCTTTTCAATGCGAATGCCATATTCTTTTGATCATCCCGGACGCATGGGTATTTGGTGATAGCCAAAGAAAAGCATCCATGAAGGTCATGAGCTCACGGCTCTTTGTAGACATCGACCAAATAATCGATATGCAAAGATTGAAAATTATCTTTCGGGCATGCCTTGTTTAAATCAGTGAAATCAATACATAGTCTCCAAGATCCATTAGTCTTGCGGACGAGCACAGGGTTCGCAAGCCATCTTGGGCACTTCACTTCTCGAATCAGTTTATTGTCGAGCAACTTTTTGATTTCATTATTCATTGCCACGCGTCTTTTCCTGGATTGAACTTTCGCGCTCGGATAACCGAGTCCGTGTTGGATCAAGGTTGAGGGAGTGACATGCATGTTTGGGATCAATGCCAACCATGTCCTTGTGCGACCAAAGCGAACACATCCAAGTTTGCTTGAAGATAAGTAATCATTTATGTTCAATTAGTTCGTAAATTCAACCAATGAACACTTCTAACTCCAGTCCGTTGGTCGATATTGATAGACTCGGTTGTTCGACGGTGTTACTCGCTTTTTTTTTGTTTCCACCGGGATCTTGGATCGACCCGGTGTTCGTCATCAACCTCCATAGGTTCAAAACCTACGCGAGGTTCTAGTCCCAGAAATTTCGTTTGGCGGATCAATATTCATTAGATCCGGGAGATCTGGGACATGAGTCACCATTCCGGACTCGTGTTTTGCGGGTTACGTGTTCGCACTGCGGAGGTGTGCTTTCGTCAAAGTTGTGCTCGTCAAAGGATATTTTGGCAACGTGTTTGCCTCTTTGGTTTGACTCTCCAATCTCCCATGTTTGCTCCATCATGTTAACGATATTTTACTTTTTCGGTGCACATGATAGCAAACAATCTCGAAACTTTCTTCGATCTCCTTTTACGCTACCCGTTCCATCTTGTGTTGGAAATTTAACATAGTAATAATAAGTAGAATAGGCCGCTTTTAAATTCACGGATGAACGAAGGCCCTAGGAAAACCGTTATAAGTGGATGGAGCATCGACGATTACAAAATCTAAAGATTCTAGTTAAATCGGATCTCCGGATTTAGAGTTGATTCTAACTCAACTCCCTAACCTAATCATACCATAGGGCCCAAGTTTCTGATTCCCCAAAACCCATAATGGTATGATCACATGGTTCAATATAAATTTTCAAGTCCCCAACTTGCTTTTCCATTTGGTGCAAAGTGTTGACGAACAAAATTCGCATATGCTCATTTTCGACCGAGGCGGTGCACCTTCAACCCGGCGAGACGAAAGCCGATGGTTAAGGAGTCATTGTGGGGGTGATTATACCATCGAGATCGTCTTCGAAAACATGATTTGGTGAGAGGGTGGCGTGCTTGCGTCGATGTGCTCGCCACCTTCACCGATGGATGTTTTGTACGGCACGATCTCCATCTTCTTACGTCTGTTCGATAATGTTGGTGCCTAATAACATCCACCCACTGGACCATATTCAGGACGTATCATGTGGATCTCTTGACTTTCTCGACCTCTACCCACAGTAGGAGGTCCTCTTTTGGGTAATTCAGACCTCTTACGTGATTCTTCCGGGATCACCGGATATTTGTTCGAACTTTACGCTTACCCTTCGGTCTTCGTTTTTTTTACGGGAGTCTCTCGTCATTCGTCGGCTTTTTTAGGAACTGGGTAAGACGATTATCTTCGTATAGCTTCCAAAGTTGACGAAATAAATCGCGACAATCTTCTGTATTGTGCCCGATGTACTCGTGATAATTACAATATTTGGAAGCATTAAGCCGATGCTTGTCCATTATGATTCTTCGAGGCTTATCTAACATGTCCCGATCTTTGATTTGGTTGAAAATTGTTTCTGCTGAAACGCCCAAAAGACTTCATAGGGCGTTTGCTTCTGCTCTTTCTTCGAATGGTTTGAAAGATCCTGGGGGTTTGTACCCCCCCTTCATTCATCACTTTCTTCCCAAAAACTTTCTTAGTTGGCGCTTCCTGACCCAATCATGACTGGGCGAGCAGATCCTGCATGGCTATGATCTTGGTTGCTCGCTCTCGAAATTCTGAATATGTGTTCGACCAATCTTGATGCATGGCTTTCCACATGTCAGTATTCAGGGGTCAGGCCACCGACCACCGCTAGGATCTTGGCATCCTCTTCAACAGGGGCCCCATTATACAAACATTTATCAAATCTTTCGATGTATGCACGATCAGACTCACCTCTTAGTTGGGAAAAATGCGCCAACCTTTGTTTTGGTACCGCGAAAGCACACATGGATGAGAAATGAGACAGAATTGTTGTCCCAATTGAGCGAAAAAAGAAGTGATGGACGAATGGCAAAGTAGAGAACCATCTATGTGCCCGATCACCCAAAGTCATAAGGAATGATCGGCAAGATCATTAAAGTCGATGCTCCCACGGGCGATCATAAAAATCGAGTATTTGCCGAGATGGACGTGTGGGTCCGACTCGGCATCAAACATGGGGATAGGTGGTGGATCTTCGCCACTTTCTCTTGTATTTCGCCGCCATGATCGCATGGTGATAGTGGCGAAACAAGGTATTGTGCTTTCGCCGAGGTGTCCTTTTGGTCGCGGCTAGGTCGGCTGTAAACCCCGATGGCTTTTTGCATTCCGCAAATTTTATGGAATCGAAGGACTTGGATCGGGCCGTTTCCCCATCATGAGGACCTAGTGGGTCATGCTGCGTGATGGGGGCCCCCTTTCAAGTTTGTGTTGACTACCCAATCGATGATGAATAGACTATTTTGTTCGGCCGATTTTTTTGTTCGCATGCGGATGAACATGAGGATCTAAATGAGCGGGCTTGTTTATCGTCTTCGTTCCTTCCCCGGATCATATAGCTATATTATTATTGCCGATTCGGTCTTTGGCGGAGAGCCTCAAACGTCAAACGCCGATGGTGCAGACCATTGAGGTTTATTAACATCGACGTATCATCGACTTTTTTTATTGGCCCGTCATATGAAGATGATTCATTTTAACTTGCTTTCCATCGGATGATCTCGGTGTATCGAGCGTCGTTCTTCATCATCTTGAGGTTTTAACTTGGCTAACTCTTTTTTCAACCCTCTCTTTTATGTGCTCATAGCATGAAAGTGATGGCTTTTTCTTTAAACCATATCAATTTTATGATCATTACTATATCCTCAAGATTGATAGTCTCCATGTCGATCTTTGTGAGGTCAAGGCCGAGCCTCTTTCGGTCGTGAGGTCGACTTTGCCCGACCTCTCTGTTTGTGTGTTCCTAGATTGAGGCATTATATTTCTTTTTTCTGCCTTGGCTAACTACTGGTTTGGGTATGGGTTGGTTTTTTGGTACCCTCCTTCTAGCGCCAATTTGGCGCGAGTCGTTTTAAACTGAAAATAAACTAAAAATAAGATGAATTTGTTGACCCGGTTAAATCAAAAATGACTACTCGGGGGCATACCAAGCGAGGATGTAAAGATCTGCGAGTTTTACACGTCTGATATATGATACATCTCTGGGTTGAAGATGAATTCTTTATGGATGAAGATGATTTGGAGAGTTGGTATATGAGTGCTAGGGTTTTTGTGTGCATGGATGATCTCTCGAATTTTTTGTGAACCTTCCACCTCTGGGAAATTTCTGAACCTTTATCTTGTTGTTTTTTCTTCTATTTATAGTACATCGACAAGCACGAGCTAGTTTGGCAAGCATGAGCTGGAGACTTCGGGCCATGCAAGAATGTATGTAATGCTGCCACCTTTCCAACTTCGTCTTCTAGATTGATCTTTGCTTTTGCTTGTCTATAAGGCACTCTTTTGGTCGCCCAAATCAATCTTTTGCTCGACTGAAAGCTTTGTTCGCCTCATTAAACCATATCAATTTTATGTCGAAATATCATCAAGCATACTGACCCCTCAGGATGTCTGAGCTCTCAGGATATCTGAGCATCGAGCATACTGACCCTTCAGGATGTCTGAACCCTCAGGATGTCTGAGCCTTCAGGGATATCCGAAAGTCACCGAAAACATCCGACCCTCGGGTTTATGCGAACCCTGGATGTCCTGAGTCTTGAGATATCGATCATCGAGCATCTTTTTCGACCCCTCGGGGATGTCCGAGCTCTCGGTCTCGATATCGATCATCGAGCATCTTTGACCCCTCGGGATTTTTTCTGGAATGTCTTCGGGATATCGAAGTATCGAATCGCATCTTCGTGCCCTTCAGATATCGATCATTGGGTTATGCGAGTCCCGAGTCTTGTCCGAACCCTCGGGTTTGTCTTATGTCTTGAGTCCTCGGATCACTTGACTCGAATCTTTGTCGCTGATTTGATTCGGTATCTTCTTTCCTGATCTGAGTGGCGAACATGCCTATTTGCTCGGTAGGCTGGTTGAGCAACTTTGGTTGGTAAATGGAAAACTGGCGAACAAAACTTACTTCATAAGCGAGTATGTTTGCTTGATTGACAAGTGGCGAGCTGGTCGAACAAACTTGTTTGGTCGGCGAGCGGCGAGCACACTTGTCCATCGGGCATGATTATTTTAATAAATATTACACGTGTCTCTCTTACATGTTCGATTAATGCTGAATAATTATATCGAACACAACAGAACATTCTCACTTTATCAATTTATCACATAAAATACTAATAAACAACTCTTTCTACCCCCAACTACCCATCACTTTATCATTTTATCACATAAAATATTAATAAACAACTCTTTCTACCCCCAACACTTTATCACTATTCTCATAAATCCTTATGAACAGTAAGAATTCCTTAAAGAATGGGACGGAGGGAGTATTATTTTTGTAATTATAAAAAATATTATTTAAAAAATATATATTAAAAAGCTAAAAATAATAATATATTAAAAATATGTATAATAATCAATAATAATATTAATATTAAAGTATAATTAATAATTAATAATAATAATTTTAAAATAGATTCACCAATATTTATATTTAATTCCTAGGTCATACTAATCATAAGAATGATCATTCCTATATCATTCCATTCAGCCGCAATTCCATTCAGTCATACCAATCATGCCCTTGGGTGTGCTTATATTATGAGATAATTACTACTAGGTTCCAATTTGACACTATTATTGCAATAAGGTTCCAAGACTTTTTAGTATTACTAGGAGGTTCCAATTTATAATATTATGACATTACTACCCTCATAACTAATAATATTAAAAATAAGTATTAAATCAAAAAATTCACTCCCCACTTCCCCACTTCTTCTTCTCTCTCTATTTCACAAACCCAAACCCCATCATTCTCCCTCTCCCTCTCTCTCTGCAATATACCAAAAACCCTAAAATCACCACCACCTCCATTGTAGCCACCTCCACCTTCACGAGCGGCAGCCTTTCCCCGTAAGCAGTGTCCCTCCCCACAACCGAAGAACCCCTCCTGCCGCCGTGTCCCCTCCCCCGCTGCCACAAACGATGACTTGTACGATGGAGAAGAAGGCGGTGTAGACTTGTATGACGCAGAAGAAGGCGGTGAAGATGGTGACGGCGGCCAAAATTGACCAGATCGCTCCCCCACCTCCACCGATGTTGTAATACCCCGTCCCAGTTTTAATAAGAATAATAAAAGAAATGAGTTTAATAAAATGAATATTTAATTTAAGGTTTTTTCCTAATGATTTTGGAGCGTATATATTTGCAAAGGTTTTGATTTTTTCAGAGAACGGACGAACACTTTGAACCGGGAGCACTCCTAGCACTATAACAGAATATTTAATTAAGGTTTGATCATAAGATATTTAATAATAATATTTTTAATTTCAAATTTAAAGAAAGAAAATTTAATATTTCAACGAATTAGGTTTTTCGATATAAAAAAAATTGGAAATCTAACGAATAATAAATACTACGATGGAAAATCTACTTCGTCTAACTAAATTAAAATTATTGAGAAATTTAAGAAAAATGGATTTTTAATTAAATAATTAAATAAATAATTTTCGTCTCAGAACGTGACGATTTAATCGCTAAAAGTTCTAAACAATTATTTCTAACAAAGCCGTGAATTTTAATTAGTGAAACCACAAGTTTTTAATACAGATATGAGGTGTGATTAATACTGAGTAGTAATAAACATCGCGCTAATTAAATATCTTTCCTTAATAATTCCTACCCACAAGAAAATATTTGGTTAAAAATTAGCCACCATTAAGCATCCACTTGACTAGTTAATTAAAATAGAAATTCCTATCTTTTCCCTAAATATTCCATCGTCTTCTTCCCCTCCTCTATATATACATACACTCCATCATCAATTCAAGCACTTTCACACCAACAAAAAATCAGTCGAACATCTGCCAATTTACTTCCCCAAACACCCAACACAAAGATCATCTACACCATACTTCAAGAAGGAAAGAATTCATCTTTCTCTTCTTCATCTTCAAAGCTTCGATTCTTCTCCTTCCATGGAAGCAACTGAGTTTTCTTCACTTCTAGCTACAAGGAGCTTCATCCATCATCCAATATCATATTTCAAGGTAATCAATCCATACAATTCTTATAATCCATGAAAAAGATAAGAAATCACTTCCTTCACTCCATGAAGCTCACGGCTTCATCCTCTCTTTCTCACTCTTCAATTTTTCTTGAATTCAAGCATGAAACCATCATCTAATATGTATCCAAGGAGCTTCAAGCTACTAAACACCTGGTTCCTTGAAGATCCTAGCGAAAAACAGAGGAGGAAAACGACAAATGTAACCTCCGAACAAAATTCGAAACCTGTGTTCGTATGATTTTCGGTGAGATTGTTGAGTGCTTAAACGTGTTGGAAATTGTTAGTTTAGAACTACTACATGTTTTTTGAAGTACATACTTCATGCTCGTATTTTTGGTTTTCAAAAATTGTACCGTTATGCTGCCGAAATGTACGCTCAAATATGTCAAGTTGAAACGTCAAAACTATTTCCGACTGATTTTCGGTTACGCCGTCGAGTACTCTGTTGTACTGGAAAGTTGTGTTTTAAAACACCTTTACGCTCTCTTATATGTGTAGTACATAATCGTAGTCTCGGTATTCAATTTTCGTGTCGTTACACTACTCGTTTTTACGCTCAAACAGGGTCGCTCAAAACTGGAATTTCGGGAAAAAACTGCTACTCGAAATTCCTAAATAACAACTTTAAAAATTCATATCTCGAGCTCTAGAAGTCATTTTGAGATGAAACTAGCGGCAAGTTAAAATGCATCGAGTCTACTATATTCGTATAAAATCTCGTAATTTTTTATTAGATAGATTCAGATTTATAATTGTTGGGAAATTTATAGTTTTGATGACAGTTCCAAAAACACATGTAATAGGACCAATCGGACACATTAGTCGATCGATGTTTATATTACCCGCTATAGGAGACCAGGGCTTGATAATGATTGTATAGAAATAACCGATGAAATAGATAGGTCACATATTGAAAACTCAATATGTATAGGTCGAATCAAAGACTCAAAGGATAGGTGATATCCGAAGGAGGGCGGAATGCAAGACAAGAATAAGATCGATCGTTACGATCGTCGATATCTCAGCTAAAGTCATAAAGATCGAACTCTGAATACTCGAAGATCAGACCAGAAGACCTATATCAGTCGAGTCTGCTAGTTGAAGCTAAGTCAACCCCAAGACCAAGACATTATCGGTAGATCGATCGATTCAGACCGATCGTCACTTCACCAGTGAAATCGATGTCTCACCTAATCATACGTCGATGATCCGAACAAGAAGAATGTCAAGCTTAGTTGGAAGAACAACACCGAAAAGTGAGTCTGCTATCCAATAAGAACAAGACACGATGATCGGAGCCGCAAGAATTGCGGGATTTGATGCTACCTCTCTCTAATGCGGCTACAAAATATAAATTCACGCTTTTGGCCATGCCGCCCACCAAGCTCGTCACATCAAGCACCGCAAACCTACCTAATATATCCCGAAATTCAAATTGCTCTCCAACGGCTCTTTTGATTTCAAGGTCTATAAATATGGGATCACACTTCAGAGTGAAATAACGGAAACGCCGAACAATCAAAAGCTCAAGCTAATATCGATTTCCGCACAAGAACACGAACAAGAAGATTAATTTTTATTAAGTGTTCATCCCATAAGTTTCTTAGCATAGAAATCTTTTCATCTAGTTGCTAGATCGCTTTACGCAAGAAAAAAAGATTTCATAGTTGGAACTAAAAACAATCTTACCCAAAACCCCAAGTTAGGTTAAGTTGTTTAGAAGATTTCGGACTAGGGTTCTAGTTACGATCTCCGGGATCGGTTGAGTGTGAACTCCTTAAACATCTAGTTGGTGTCTTGTGTTGGACTTACACATAAAAACAAAGTCCGATTGGTTAAGTAGGTGCCCCTTGTGATAGGGAAGAGTGGACGTGAGGGATGGTTTGTCCGAACCACTATAAATCTTGTGCCTTTACCACTTTGATTAACCGACACACAAACGCACACAACCTTTAAAAGCGCATACATATTCCAAGTTGAGATCGATTAGCACCAAGCTTACGATCCGATCAAACTTGACACTTGATCAACCGGATAAAAGATTAACTTTGGAATCTGATTTATCAAAACTGGTTTTTCACACGGGTAAAACTTAAGCTTCCGCACACATCAGTTAAACTGATAGTTACCGAACTGATCTGCCTTCAGGCGATCAGTAAGTTGGTTATCAGCCCAAACTGATTCACTTCGCGACTGATCGGTAAACTCCTCACACCGATCTGCGCAAAAAGTTTTCGTAAGTCTATTCACCCCCTCCTAGACTTACGCCCCTCATTAAACCCGTTCGGGACCTACAAGTGGTATAAGAGTCGTTGGTTCTACAGACCACTGACTCTGTGTATCATCGATTCTTGAGGAAGAATCTTTGTGGTCAACTGAACTGATCTTGAAAAACCGTTTTTTTAAACTCATTCATTTTCCAAAATCACTCAGCATGGATAACACCTCAGGTATGTATCATGATCTGCCGAAGTTCTCAATCGATGAGTATGCAGATTGGGCCATATATATGTCCAACCATCTAGGTTCGATAAGCGGCAGAATGATGGAAGTCATCGAAAGAGGACCCATCATCATTTATTACGACAACCCTGCAGTCGGAGGAGATCCAGACTTTGCACCGGGAGTCTTGTCTTGAAAAAAGCCCAAATTTTGATGGATGCAGAGGAAAGAAAGTCGCAGACACTCTAGATACTATTGCAAGGCATATTATCATGAAAACAATGGATAAGGTCACCAAGGAAAAGATTAAATATCTCAAAATCAAAAGCAATGTGGGATACTCTAGCCGAGATATCGAGGGAAATGAACAGATAAAAAGACAAAATGTCTACAAGCCGAATCGTGAAGTTCAAAAATCAAGACGCCTTTGCCCAACGAAACCATCAACAAACTCGATGGAAGGATTACAATGTCTCCGTTGGTCCCGTGAGAACGAGTCTTACACGTATGGGGGAATACACGTGTTCGATGATTTTAAAACTTTTTTCATCGAGGTCACTTTCGGGGTCGAAAAATCTCGAAGATTAGGTTAGGAGAAGCACAGATGCTTCCGAGTCAAAGTCTCTTGAGACAGTGATCCCGAAATGCTTTTCAGATACCTTAGATAATCCCAACCGAGTCCTCGAGTGTCGAGAGATCCCGAGTTGCTTGGATCGATAACTAACTTAATGAATCCTCGGATGAGAGTTCGGTTTGGTAACTATCTCGTTTCTAGCTACTCGATCGTCTTGGAATGGTTGGCCCTTAGATTATACTCGTTTTAAGCTTTCTTTGAAAAAACTTCCCTTATGAAATAGTGATTAGGTCGTGAATCACTTATGCAACTTTCAGTGGATTGATTCCAACTGAATATCAGTGAAAAGTATGCTTTCAAAATCAAGTTGATGCAACAATTAAGCACAGATAAGGAAAGCAATAAAGAACACAACAGTTATAGTGGTTCAGAGACTCAAGCTCCTACATCCACTCTCCCTGACTCTTCAGAGAAATTCACTATCAAACCGAAACTTTACGACTACCTCGTAGTTTACTTACTCAACTCGTACTGAGTTTTTACGACTACTCCACGGTTTACTTACTCAACCCGACCTTGAGTTTTTCGACTACCTCCGTAGTTTACTTACTCAATCACACACAAGCTTTGGACTACCCCAGCTTACTAACTTCTTCTCTAGAGTTTTTACGACTACTCCGCGTAGTTTACTAACTCTTTACAACTCTACTTACCAACAAACACACTCCAACTACCTTCTCAAGGGTTTGGGGTTTTCTTGGTTGGTTTCCAACTAGGATGAGATATCCTTTACAATAAAGCACAATGCAAAGGGTTAGGATATCTCGACTAAGCTTTGGATAAATCTTATCAAGCTAGGCTTAGTAAAGTGAGCTCTCTTCAATATAAAAGCACTTGGGAAATTCAAGGTATTTCGAGTGCTTTAACTTTTGCAAGAATAAGTTTGAGCTCTTGTTGCGTATAAATTTCCCGTAACCTTACTATGTAGAGGGTCACCAGTATTTATAGGCATACACCAAGGTCACTCTTGAAAACTATCCGTTGGAGAGATAGCTTCGTGAGTTCCCTCTTATGGTGTGAGAAACGGCTATATTTAGAGTTTGAAACTCCCTAACACGTTTTTAAAGCAATAGCCTTTCATGTAGCCGGTCTTCACTTTTTGCGATGCGGAACTTTCGTACATCGACATCTTTTTTTGACTTTGTCATTTTGTCATTGTCGATGGCATGGTGCATGTCATCTTCCTCTTTTTGACTTTTGTCTTCGATTAAGGGTAGACACCTTTAACTTTTTTTGATTACAAACTCGAGTTTGATATAACCTTAACAATACTTGACTTAGTTCCTTTTATGCGCATTTGAATGTCTTGGCAATATCTAACTTTCTAAGGCATCGCGTTTCTCTCATGATTGCATCCTTCGGATAGATATATTCGATTGCCTCGGAACATTCAGTTCATCTTGAGCATTCAAGATATTCTTGAGTCTTCGATAATTCATCGTGCTTTTTTAGTATTCTTGATCTTCGATACTCGGTCTTGATCTTGTATCTTGAGTCTTCCGAGTCTTGATTTATCTTGATTGTTTATCTTTTGAGTCTTCATCTTTGAGTCTTGATCTCTCGGTTTCATCTTGAGTCTTGAAGACTATTCGAAACTATATCTGGCGACTTATACATTTTGCGAGATAACATCCCGAATACTCTAAAATCTAATCTCGACTCAACTATCAAGATCATTCTTGAACATGTCATACTTTCGGGGTTTTGGGATCTTAATCAAAATCATATAATCTTTTATTAAATTCATCTCCCAACAATTTCCCCCTTTTGATGATGCCAAAACCTATCTTGTTACAAGTATATAACCTATTCTCGGTTTTCAGTTTTTATCTATTACAAGATTGGTTATGTCCCAACAGTTTTCTGAATCGGAGAATCTCCCAAAAAATTTTTGAAGAGTCTCCCAAGAATTTCATCACCAAACAATCAAGAATCGGGCATATCAAAAGACATGTAAAATAAGATAATGAGGTATTATCTTTTGAGCATAATGATAAATCTTCATTGATGATAAGTGTAGCTTTACAGATTATAATGAATTTATCAAACAAAATCAAAAAACAAACATTTGAAGAAACACAAAATCTTCTCGAGTCTTCGGTTTTAGTCTTGATTTGGCTCTTGATCTTACTTCTCTGTTTGCTTCATTTTCGATTTCATCAAGGGCACTTCCGGATCAAACATTCGAAGTATCTCTTCTTGACTCATTTCTTTCCCGATGATGTCCGGATCGTTTTCCGATTAGTCCCATCCGACCAACAGATCTTGAAAGAATTTCTTACAGAATGGCCTTTTCATTTACCAAGCCATTACCAAGTTTCGGAGGAGGATAGGAATATGGACCGGGGCTACTATCCAGACTCCACCTTCATCCGCAAGGTTAATCCAAATTTTGTAGATACTTTGGATAAAAGGTGAGAAGATGTTCAATGAAAGCTTCGCTTACGATCGAGCCTTCCCTTCCCATTCCCTCGAGAACATCAAAATTGAACCGAAAGTTCTCTTCACTTCTTCCCACATGTCGTTGAGTTTAATGGGCATCCATTTATCAACATAGGGCCCTTCAATAGCTTTCGATGTTCCTTCCTCTTGCTCTCGCAAACTTTCGAAGTCACTCCTTCGTTTTACGCTCTTCGCCTATCTCCTTTCGATCCGCGAAGTTCCCGAGGCCAAGCGGTAGCTTTCTTAGCTTGTTCTTTTTGGAGTGTCATCGAGCCTCTGCAGTTGAAGACTTTCTTCCGAGGTTGAGACTTCAGATTCTTCTCGCATTTTCCGAGAATCGTTTTTCTCTGGGTTGGCTTAGAAGCTTTTGACGCTTGCTTACTACAGGTTGAACAACGCCTAAGGCTTTCCTCTTCATAAGCATAGTCGGCAAGACTGGCTTGTTCCAACCTTAGTTCTAACACTCGGTTTCTCTGCAACCTCAAGCTTGGTTTTGCTCGAAACTCGAATGTAGACAGTGCTTCTACTTGAGCAAATTTTAACTTCTCAAGAAGCATCGACTTCTTTAAAGGCTTGGGCTAAATTGTACATTTCAAAGATCTTTCTCGAGCCTTCTTTTCCAAAGCACGTGCCATGAACTTCACGAGGTTCTTGCACCTTCCCTTTCCCCTTCTTGCACCGTAGTTTGGAAGAAGTCCGGAGAGAAATCCCATATGATCTTTGTTTTTGCTCATACAAATGATCTCTCTCCTAGCCGATCTTGCTCATCTTCCATTCTTCTAATGTGGTTCTTAGCCACGAGCGGTTCTTCAGAATGTAGAAACCGGCGAGAGTGCATCTTTAAGCATCTCTGTCATCTTGGTCATGAGCACCGAGCTCATTTCCTCAACAGCCAGACGGATCCGCTTTCGTATTTCTCTGTCGATTTCTCCTCTAACAATTGATCGACTCACAGTGCTTTTGTTTCATTTCATCACTTATCTCTCATTGACTCCCTCGGCTTTTCTTTTTTTAGCTTTTCTTCCATGGAGGTCATCCGAAAGTGGTCGAGTGTTTTGTATCTGCACGATTAGAAGAATGGATAAGTCCTTCCATTATCTGAAGCTTGATTGGCCAATGTTTCTTCCATCGAGCAATTTTGATTGCCATTGGCTCAATCTTCTCAAGTTTCTCCATTCTGAGGAGTGAGATCAATCTCGGCTGACCTTACGCATACATCTTTGTTTGATCATCTGAGCTTTCTTCGTCATCCCCGAGCTCGGCCTCAATTGAGCCTCGGTCATTTTTATCGACATTTGAATTAAAGATAGTACTTTTCGTAACTCTGGCATCATTATCAATAGTGCGAAAAGGTACCAAGAGTGCTAGCTTCGATCTGAGGTTGATCGACAACAAGTCTCTTTATTTTTTGAGGCGATCCTCGAACTTCTCGCATTGGTCCCCATCTCCATCTTTGGATTTGTCTCATTTGCTCGGGGCACCAACCTCATTTGCTTTCTTCTCGGCTAACTTCTTCCGAACCCGGCTCATCAAAATCGAATTTTTCAACTGAGCTTTGTCGCCAACCACGAAAGTGGGTCGGGAAGGTACCGCTCGCTCATTCCACCGGTCTTCCTCCGAATGCGCAAAATATCAAGCATCTCGGGAAGAGTCGATTGAGGATATACTTTGTCGTCCTTAATCAAAAAAATATATCTTGCGGATCGGTATGAAATTTGAGCTCGAGGTATCGGTCAAGGATGAACCGTTCCCCTTGCTCCTCCATTCGCCTTGAAATTTTTCGCTCTTCCATCTCGGCTCTACGGTTCAATGAGGCTTCCGCTAAGGATCAGCGAGGGTCACTCAGGGAGCTCATCGAGTACATTTTGCTCTGAGCCTCGATAATATCTGAAGCTTGTGCATTCAGTCCTCGGTTTAGATCTCGAGTGGGTTCTGAGACTGGTGGCATTTCCTCGGTGATGTCTGAGAAAGGTTGACGGCCCGATGCGAACTGCACATCTTGAGATCGACTCGAAATGGGCTCTTGATCGAGCTCGTTTCATCCGAGGTAGGCATTTAAAGGTCTGGAGGCCTTTAAAAATTCTGAGAAATTTTATCCGAATCGAGTGATGTCTCCAAAGACTCGAAGGAAGACACCGCTTCTCGATCGATCTGTGTCCTTGAGATAACCCGAGCCAAAGACTTGTAATGGTGAACTTTGAGCATTTTGGCCCTCGGGTTGTCTCTCCTCGAATCATCACTACCATCGCTTGTGAGAACCACCAATCTTCTGGCGCTTTGGGCGAGGTTCTTCCCCCTCCAACCGGTTTTGCTCCTTGCTCTATTTTTGCCTCCAATGAGAACCTTCCCCCCGGTTTGTTGAGTCTCTTTCTCAGGTGACCCCCGAAGGTGATTCTACCTTCTTTTCTCTTTTCCTCGAATAGCCTTCTTCTTCTTCACAAAGAAATGGGTTTGAAGAGATTTTGGATTTAGGGAATGGGGTTGAGTTGGCGAAGATATCCTCTTCCTCTCTGCGCACATCTCCAAAATATAGGCAATTTTGGTGGCATGGTGGATCTTGCCTTTCATTGTGATTTCCCCATTGACTCTTTTTATGATCTTGGCTTGCTCAGACACCATCCTCCCGGACTAAAATTTCAGCCCGGTTGAAGTCGGTGGTGGGAGATGCCTCGTCGCCGCCATCGATCGAGCTTCGGTACTTATCCGCTCAAAACTCCCCCGCAAGACTCATGGCGCTCTTGCTCATAATATCCATCAAGACACGATATTGTGGCTTTAGGTGCTTCTTGTTCAAAGTTGCCTCAAACTTCACAGGATTCTCGACAATCCTATCTAGGTACTACTCGCTCTCTTCCCGACATATACATCGCAGATCCTCTCCTCTATCACATAAGCTCAAACACATCATTCAGATTTTTTGAATAATGCACAACTCCTCTCAAAATCGACGTATTTTGATGAGTGATCTAGATGAGATACGATGTCGAAGAGTGCATACAATCTTCTTCATCTATTTTCAAATTGCGGATGAATTCGATTACCTCCTTTGCGAACTCTGATGCAGTGGACTTGCGACTAGATGGGTGAGTTTGGCGATCGGATCATATTGAGCCTCCTCTTCTTGGCTTTGAGTTGGTTGAGCTCTCAAGTGGGACAATGAACTCGTACCATGGCTTATTGGTTATGACCAATCTCTCGTACACGGTTGGAGCCATTTTAGAATGTGATTGAAGAATTTGAAGCTTTAGGGTTTTGCGATTTCTGGGCAAAAGGGGATTTTAGTTCAGAGTATTTTGGGAACGAAGGGTTTGATAAAATTTTGGCTTGAATGGCTTGAAGAGGTATAGATAGCTTTGAGATCGTGGGGAATCGTGTAGGTTAGGTGAAAATTAATCGGTTGAGATTAATCTCGATTAATGGGAGTATATGAACAAGCGATCTTCTTTCGAAAAAGTAAGCCGCCAAAATATCCTCTTCGTGGGTCAATAATGTGGCGAGCATTAAATGACCGTCATTCTTCGAATTTAAAACGATCCCTTAAAACATTCCTCGGGTGTTTTGTATTTATTGCAAATGATTCTTGAGTTTTTATTTAAGCAATAAATGGCTCACATGAGTCATTACTTCTTCAGACTAATTTCCTTCTATCGATTCTTCTTTGATCTTGACCTTGATAAAATGTCGATATAATCTTGGAAATCTTGAAAGGGTTCACATATTCTTTAAGTGACTGTCGATGCATCTGAGTTTCTTGAGACTCAGTTCAGTATTTCATTTTATCCTGAGTTTCTCAGTAGAATTCTGAGAAAGCTTCATGTATCTGAAAATCTTCAATTTTCAGATTTACTCTATACACCTGGTTCTAACATCCCTAATTCAACTGAAAGTTCCTGAAATCTTGATTCAGCCAAAGGTTTAGTCAAGATATCGACTCTTTTACTATCAAGATGAATTTTCTCCATCCTTATGTCCTTTTTCTCGACATGATCTCTGATGAAGTGATGTCCGATATCCACATGCTTGCATCCGGTGTGCAATACCGGATTTTGTGAAATAGCAATGGCACTATTATTGTCCACAGAATATTGGTACTTCATTGGCCACAACTTTATAATCCCTTAATTGTTGTCTGAGCCAAAGAATCGGAGCATAGCACTTCGCGCAGCCATGTATTCAACCCCATTAGATCTTGGTTGCTCTTTGAGGTCTTTCTTTTGAAAACCAAGATATCGGTTTGCTTCGCAGAAATTGACAAGTTCTGTTGTGGACTTCACATCAATTCGCAACCTCCATAGTCGACATCGAGTAACCGGTTAATTCAAGGTTATCATCACCGATACCATAATCCTCATTCACTTTGTGCCCTTAAGATATCTCGAAAGATCTTTTTAGCGACCTCCATGTGACTAGTCTTAGGATTAGCTTGGTATCTTTTGATATCCCAACAAAGAAATGTTATATCCGCCCTACTTGTGGGATAGAGCAATGATCCAATGATTCCTCTATAATCGTATGATTCTTGATTTGCCTTCCGAAATCGGGATCCATCTTGTAGTTAGTATTCATAGGAATCCTAATCGCATTGCAATTTTGTACACCATATTTGCAATCGGATCTCGGTGTACTTTGCCGGTTGATGAATATTCCTTCCTTTGATTGTTTCACTTGAAGACCTAGAAAGAAATTCATCTCTCCCATCATTGACATCTCAAACTTGCCTTTCATCGGTGTTGAAAACTTTTCACACGGTGATGGTTTGAGATCCAAAAATGATGTCATCAACATATATCCTGAACGAAGATATCTTTCCCATCCTCTATCCCCGAACGAGTTCTATCAACAGTTCCTTTGACAAAACCATGGTCAAGAAGAAAAAAAGAGTATCATACCATGCTCGGTGCTTGCTTGAGACCATACAAGGTTTTTTTTCGAGCACAGAAACTTGGTCATTCTGTTTGAACCGGGAGGTTGTTCCACATAAACCTCTTTTTAAGCACACCGCTCGAAAATGCACTTTTCACATCCATTTGATAGATCATGAACTTCATGTGGGCAGATATGCAAGAAACAATCTGATGGCTTCTAGTCTTGCAAATCGGTGCAAAGGTTTCATCATAATCCAAGCCTTCTTCTTGAATAACCTTGTCAACTAGCCTTGCCTTGTTTTCTTACAATGTTGTTGTTTTCATCTCTTTTATTCTTGAAAACCCACTTGGTTCCAATGACATTGTGCCTTTCGTGTCTATCTACCAACTCCCATACTTCATTCCTTGAGAATTGATTCACCATCTTGCATAAAGAAGAATCAATCACGAATCTTGTAGAAACTTCACCAATCTCTGCGGGTTCTTTCTCCTGATAGAAGCGGCCAGAATAGTGCACTTTCACCATGGAACCTTCTTGTCTTAACACCTTCAAGTTAGATCACCCACAATCGACTTGTAGGATGACTATCTAACCATTTCCTTCTTGATGTTCCCCTTCAATAGTATCCTCAACATTTGAAATGTTAGGTTCGATTATATCGATAAACTTCGAGGAACAACGAGAAAAGGAGAAAGTGAATCATCTTCCTCGGAAATTCTATTCGAAACATTGTCGAGACATTTGTTCCCCTTTGGTTGATAGATTCAAATTTGCCTCACCGTGACCACATCTTCATTGGCATCACATACCCGAAGTCTCGAATCGGTGTCTGCTCAGTTGGTTACCTTTGGAGTGCTGGTTTTCCGAGTCTCACCATCATCGATTTCCATTCGAACTTTTTTTCTCGAGTCTGAGTCACTCAATCATAGATTGTGGACTTCCTTTTCGAGTTCGATGAGATGATTTTTCTTTTGTTTCGAGCTTAACTGGTGATCCTCTTAGTCGGTTCATCTGCATCATGTTTCGTTTCTTACAACACAAATAGTTTCATCAAAAAAACAACATGAGGTGTTTCTCCACAATAAGAGTCCTACGGTTGTTGTAAACTCTTTTCTTGACTTGAGAATATCCTAAGAATATTCCTTCATCGACTTTTACTATCAAAAGCTTTCAACCGATCTTTACCATTATTGTGTATGAAACACTTGCAACCAAACACACGAAAGAAAGAAAAACAAGAGGCTTCCTTTCATTCCAAAGCTCATAAGGTGTTTTGCCTTGACTCTTAGTCAAGATGGATCTATTCTACATGAGTAGCATGCACGGTGTTGGCAACTTCAAAAAAATCTTTTAGGAATATCGACTTGTTATCATTGTCCTTAATTCTTTTTCGAGTCCTGTTCTTCTTTCAAAGAACACCATTTTGTTGAGGGTCCTTCACGGTGATGTTTCATGAGAAATTCCATTTCTTTGCACAATAATCGATATAATATGATTTATAAATTGATTCCTTTGTCGATCCGATTTTGACCACACTCGATTCTTCTCAATCTTGAGCCTTTTCAAGAAACTCTGGCGCTTTTATCTGAGTCTCTTTCTTACTAAGTAAGAATATGACCCAAGTATATCTCGAGTAGTCATCAACTACTACCAATGTGTATTTCCCGCCATTTGTGCTCCACCAGTGTTATAGGACCAAAAGATCCATATGAAATGGCTCAAGTATTCTTTTCAAAGAGAAACCTCAACTTTACTTTTAAATGATGCTTTTATCTTTTATTTTCTGCACATCACAAATATGTTCCTTCTTGAACACTTCGTTAGGTAACCCTCTCACAAGAGCTAATCTTGCAAAACTTGTTCGGGGTTTTGAAATTTAGGTGATTCATTCTTTTATGCCATAACCAATCTGGTATCTGTGGAACTTTTAGCAACTAAACATGTATCTTTAGGAGTTGAACTCCAATCGACAAGATACACATTCCCTTTTCTTGTACCAAATAAGAATACTTTTCATGATGTATCATCTTTCACAAAACATAAGTTCTTAGAGAACTCAACATTAAAACCTTTATCACGAAATTGGCTAATTGAAAGCGGTTATGCTTCAATCCGGGATACATATGAAACACCATGGATATGGGTCTGAGTCGATTTCCAAAGTTCCATATCCTTGAGTCATCCCCTTGAGTTATCTCCAAAAAGTGATCTGTGGGCCTCTATGTTCAACATAGTCAATTGAGTAACTTCTTGTATCTGTCGTATATGTTGAACATCCACCGTCAAGATACCATATATCGAGTTTTTTCATCTCTCGCTCATCGGTGCCATGTGATCTTTAGTCAGTTTAGTGCCCTTGTTTTCCTCCTGAAAAACAAATTAATTCTTAGGTACCCAATTTGTGTAGGGTCCTACAAGGTTAGATGTACCTTTCGGAATCCAAATCTGCCTGACAACTCTCATTACTTTAGAGTGGGCGATCATCTTCCAGAACATCAACATATACATCCACTACTCGGGTGCCTTAGCGATTTTCAGATATGTGTGCTAGCTTTAAGCTTGAACATGTGCCTTTTGAATTCTTCTTTGGTTCGGGCCTTACATTCGGATGCTTAGGCTTTTTGTGCGGCGGTCTAAATCTTTGTTGATTCGGGTTCGAGATAACCTTTACCTTTAAAGCGAGTAAGGTTTAGGTTATGCATCTTTTCGAATGGGTCTTTCGAATCTTGAGGACTTGGTCTCTTCGATTGAGAATATCTCTGCCGAGTGTTTCTCTTCGAAGATTCCTCGATGGTTCGATGTAGATCCTTTCAAGTTTGCATTCTTAGCCTGAGGCTTTGAAGTACTTGCCTGAAATTTTCTAACTGGCTGCTCAGGTTTTCTAGCCTTCACCTGAGGTTTGGGCTTTCTAACCTGATCATTCAGTTTTCTTTGAAACCATAGGTCCTTTTCCTTATCTACAACCTTTGGCATTACTTGATTTGAAGTGTAGGTGCAGTTGGTTTTACAAAGATTGTCTTCTTGCTACATGATGCGATATTCGGATGACCTTGTGAGGTTCCTCGAATAAATCTCAATCCAGATTTTATAGTGGCAGGATCTCTGGTAACTCGAATTTCATCTATTACTTTAGATGCATTATTCAATAGAGTTAACTTTTTCGTGCACTATCCTCACGCTTACGTAGAGTTTCATGCTTCTCGGAGAGGTCATTGAACTTAGTTACGATTAGTTGAGTTTCTTGATTTAGATTTCTCTAGCTTTTTGATTAGGGTCTCTATCAACTTCTCTTTCTCTGAGAGTTGTACTTTCGAAACATCTAGTTCATCAAGAGCTCCCATAAATTGAGAAGTGATTTGATTTTTATAGAGTCTTTCCATTTTATATTTTTGAAGATTCATTCCTTATTATGCTCTTGAGTTTTATTTAAGCCTTCCTTGCAAAACAAAGATAGTCCTTCATCGATTCTCAAAAAAATTCATCGGTCAAAATAGTGTTTTCGATGGAACTTGAAAACTCTTGTGCTAATGTAGGAGCAATAATGAGACGAAGAGTTTACCTCCTCAATGGCCATCGACCGAGATGTCATCACTATCACCGTAGAATATCTCATCTGAAGAGCTAGATTCCTCCTCGTAATGTTCTTTTTTCGCAACCATGGCCTTTGAGAACTTCGGTCTCTTTTAGCTTGTCTTTCTCTTCTCTCCTTAGCACTTTTCAACTCGGACAATCATCTTTGAAGTGACCTTTCTTCCGACAATTATAGCATCTGTTGGCATCATCATCCTCGATCATTTTCTTCTTTGGACTTGGAGTCCTTCTTTTTGCGGATGAAGATCCTTCACTTTTCAGTCCTTCTTCTTCTCGGTTGATCCGTCCTCGGTTTTTTCGGTACTGTTGTTCTGTAAAAAGCTTTTGTATTTTCCAAATCTACTATTAAGTCTGTCAAACCTCCTTGCCATCGGTCTTTAGCTTTTCCCTCAAGCTCATCCCGATGTTTGGCATAGGGGTTCTCGAACTCTTTAGTTTTACAGTTTTATCTTTTTGCTTTTAAAAAGCCACATTTTTTACTTGATGAAGAATCATCTTTCTTTGTCGACCTTTTTTTGGATTTCTTATCAATTACAAATTCATAGGCTTTTCGATTCGTAGAAGACTTGTTGGTATGGCATTGAGCTAATGTTCTTGGTGTTTTCAATCACCAATCGCATGAATATCCCATTTTTTAGAAAGACCTCTAAGAATTTTAAGGCCACTTCTCTTTGTGGATATTTCTTTCCAAGTGCATTTAGATCATTCATGATCTTTAGTGAATCGACTTCCAATTTGTCTATTGATTCACCATCATCCATTTCAAAACTGCCAAACTTTCCAATTGCCACTTGAAAGTTTGTTTTCTTTATATGATCGTGCCTCGCACATAACAAAATAGTGTATCCCATATCTCTTTTAGCATATTACGGTGAGATCATTCCCATCACACCATCATCAATTGTACTATATAGTGTGTCTTTTTGCCATGTAGTCTAGATTGACTAACCTTCCTCTCCTCGAGTTAGTTGGTCATCGGACTTAGGAAATTCTTCTCTAGGGTCAATTCTCTCCTCTTACGTAATTCGATTCACCACAATAAATTTGAATGGTCCTTGGGAAACCACTCTCACATCGCTCATGTTTGGAATACGAGATGTACTGCGTTCTCGGTCTCCATAGATCATAGTTCTCTCTCCGAGAACATGGGAAGTTTTTAGAAGACATTTTTACGATCTTTTTTTTTGAAAAAAACGAATTTAACAAAATAAGATCGATTCGGATAGACCACAAGTATTTTTGAAAATAAAACTTTGGTCAACACAAAGAAATGGTCAAGTTGAACCACTTCTCGATACCACTTGTTGGTCCCGTGAGAACGAGTCTTACACGTGTATGGGGGAATACCGTGTTCGATGATTTTAAAACTTTTTCTTCTTTGAGGTCGACTTGGGTCGAAAAAATCCTCGAAGATTAGGTTACGAGAAGCGAGATCGCTCTGAGTCAAAGTCTCATTGAGACGGTGATCCCGAAGTTGCTTTTCGGATACCTCGAGATAATCCCAACCGAGTCCTCGAGTGTCGAGAGATCCTGAGAGTTGCTTGGATCGGATAACTAACTTCATCGAATCCTCGGATGAGAGTTCGGTTTGGTAACTATCTGTTTCTAAATTTACTTTCGACCGTCTTGAATGGTTGGCCCTTAGATTATACTGCGTTTTAAGCTTTTATTGAAAACCTTCCCCTATGAAAATAGTGATTAGGTGTGAATCACTTATGCAACTTTCGGTGGATTGATTCCAACCTAATATCGATTGAAAAGTATGCTTTTAAAATCAAGTTGATCGCAACAATTAAGCCCACAGATAAGGAAAGCAATAAAAAATACAACCGGTTATAGTGGTTCGAGACTCAAGCTCCTACATCCACTCTCCCCGACTCTTGAGAGAAATTCACTATCAAACCGAGCTTTACGACTACCTCGTAGTTTTACTTACTCAACTTCGCCCTGAGTTTTTACTACTCCACGTAGTTTACTTACTCAACCCGACCTTGAGTTTTTCACTTACCTCCGTAGTTTACTTACTCAATCACACACAAGCTTTTCGGACTACCCTCAGTGAAACACTAACCTTCTCTGGAGTTTTTACGACTACTCACGTAGTTTACTAACTCTTTACAACTCTACTCACCAACAAACACACTCCAACTACCTTCTCCGAGGGTTTGGGGTTTCTTGGTTGGTTTCCAACTAGGATGAGATATCCTTTACAATAAAGCACAATGCAAAGGTTAGGATATCTCGACTAAGCTTTAGATAAATCTTATCAAGCTAGGCTTAGTAAAGTGAGCTCTCTTCAATATAAAAGCACTTTGGGAAATTCAAGGTATTTCGAGTGCTTTAACTTTTTGCAGAATAAGTTTGAGCTCTTGTTGTTGTATAAATTTCCCCCGTGAACCTTACTATGTTGAGGGTCACCAAGATTTTATAGGCATACACCAAAAGGTCACTCTTGAAAACTATCCGTTGGAGAGATAGCTTCGTGAGTTCCCTCTTATGGTGTGTGAGAAACGGGTATATTTAGAGTTTGAAACTCCCTAACACGTTTTTAGGCAATAGCCTTTCATGTAGCCGGTCTTCACTTTTTGCGATCTGGAACTTTCGTACATCCTGACATCTTTTTTCAGTTGACTTGTCACCGTCATTGTCGGTATGGTACGATGTCATCTTCTTCTTTTTTGACTTTTTGTCTTGATTAAGGGTAGATACCTTTAACGGCTCTTTTGATTACAAACTCGAGTTTGATATAACCTTAACAATACTTGACTTAGTTCCTTTTATCTGCGCATTTGAATGTCTTGGCAATATCTAACTTTCTAAGGCATCGCGTTTCTCTCGATTGCATCCTTCGATAGATATATTCAAATGCCTCGGAACATTGAGTTCATCTTGAGCATTCAAAGATATTCTTGAGTCTTGATAATTATCGTGTCTTTAGTATTCTTGATCTTCGATACTCGGTCTTGATCTTGTATCTTGAGAGTCTTAAAGTCTTGAGTCTTACGAGTCTTGATTTATCTTGACCATTTATCTTTAGTCTTCATCTTTTTAGTCTTGATCTCTCGGTTTCATCTTTGAGTCTTGAGAGACTATTCAAACTATATCTGTTTGACTTATACATTTTTGCGATAACATCCTAAATACTCTAAAACCGAATCTCGACTCAACTATCAAGATCATTCTTGAACATGTCATACTCGGGGTTTTTGGGATCTTAATCAAAATCATATAATCTTTTATTAAATTCATCTCCCAACAATGTCTATAAACAAGCTTGAGAGCTTGGTAGAGATGTCCGATAAAGATATCAACTACAAAATCCTAAGGTCTCTCACCAAGAAATGGGACATGAAGGTCCACGGTAATCAAGGATCGCCAAGACATTTCAAAGATGAAGCCAAGTAGCTTGTTCTTGAGCACTTAAAGCTCACGAGTTCGATTTGATTGAAAAGAGGACAAAAGCGATGAAGATGAGGTGCCCGACAAGCCTCAACTTCAAAAATCGGTTACTTTTAAGGCAACCAAAGAGCGTAATGAAGGCCAACGAACTTTGTTGGGAATATAATGAGTCGGCCGACAGTCGCTCTCGCTACCGGGGAAGCTTGAGAAGTCGAACGTCCAACTTGGTAAGTATCGAAGATTTTATAAGGACTATCAACATAGCGAGGAGAGATAGGAGATCGACCAACGGATCTCCGAAAAAGAACCATATCGATGATCGGAGGGATCATAGAGATGAAAGGAAAAGAGATAACCGTGACCGAGGAAGGAAGAGATAACCAATCGACGAAATAAGCTCGACTACTATCGAAAAGGAAGTCACTTGATAGGTCATATGCTGACGGAGTGATTCACGCGGAAGGAAAGGTTCGATTGGATCAAGGTGTGCTTCAAGCTTAATCAGGAGAAGCCAGTCACTATAAGCGCAGACGCCGGACACGAAGCCAAGAGAAAGGGAAGAAAAGGGGAACGAAGAGCAACGTTATAGGGACGGAAAGAGCCATGGTTGCCGTCGTTAGGAATTAGCCCGATTCCTATCTGCCTCCGAGGACTCTGGATACTCCTCTGTAGAAGACTTCACGCGATCGGCGATCTTTGTTGACTTCTATGAAAATGAAGATCGATATTCTCTTGGGACGATGATGAGATCTGCTGATGGCGGGGAGGACCAATCTGAGGTAACCTCCAAACCTGCTTCGCTTAAACTTACACACTGCTATCATTAGCACACCGGCCGGGGAGATTGACTGCAAACTCTACTCGAAAGCAATTGCTGAGGATCTCTCCAATCAAGAGAGACACTTATCTTATAATGGAAGTGAAAATGATAAGGTGAGGACCGAAATAATCGACTTGCTAAAGAAAATGATCTCAAAAAAGCCTCCTAACTTAGATCGGTTTAAAATCGCCGTCGAAGGCAACCGAGAATTTAAAATTCTCGGGTTAAAGCTCGATCGGGAGAAGCAGATGAAAGATCAGATGGCAATTAACAAAAACAAGAAGTGATGACTTCAAAATCCTGCAAAGCAAAATTCGATGAGCTGCTCCAAAAGCATGAAAGTCTAAAATCATCTCGAGGATAATCTGCGTAAGAAAATAGAGGTTTTTTCAAATCATCTAAAACCGTTCAAGACATGAACGTCTATTTTCTAACAACGATTAAGAAGAAGGACTTGGGTATGAGAACCCTTCCACATCCTAAAAAGCCCCTAACATTCATCTCAAAAGGGTGTAATCGAGACGAGTTTACACAAAGATACACCAAAAGCCAAACATGTATCTAATAAGGAAAAAGACCGGTTGAGTAGGTAAAGGCGGTGCCTAACCGTATGGGAAATTTAATGGACCCCAATTGGTAAAGCATCGATCGAGAATCAAATGCGAAGAACCCGGTTCTTCGAAGAGACCTCAACTCGATCAACAGATCGAGAATCGAAAAAACAACCCGTAAAGGGGAGTCCAATCGAGACCCAATCAAGGGCAACGCCTAATAAGCATGCTTCGATGTAAACCGCAAAACCACCTATGTCGAAAATATATGAATCTTTTGATGGTAGCGATCAGACCTACCCCTATAATCGAGAAATCTAGGGTCTTTGCACGAGAACCTGGCGGATGAAAAGAAGACAAAGCGAAAAAGATAAATCCCAAGTCTTCTAAGTCACCCAAGGTTCACACTAATAATCATACTAATCGTAAAGCATATAAAGAGGCGTATGATTATGTTGATAGGTATGGGAGACAAATCGGGGCCTTCGATCTAATCGATCACAATAGAAGTGCTCTATTTGTATGGATCCCCAAAACTAATCCTAACCCTCCGAGGACCCAATCCAAAAGGGTACCTAAAGCCCCGATTTGGGCTGCCGCGGGGATCGTCGCTAGGTCCCGCCAACAAAGGAGGTGTGCAAGCAACTATCCGGTACATCGATAGTGGATGCTCAAGGCACATGACCGGAAGCAAACATCTCCTCATCTCTTACATAGAAACAGAAGGCCAGCGTGTACTCTTCGGTGATGATAACTTTGGTTATACCAAAGGATTCAAACCTTAGAGAATGATGATGTACAAATAATGGAGTCTCGTATGTCGAAGGTCCGAAGCACAACCTATTATCGGTTTCACACCAGGACAACGGATTCGATGTTGAGTTCTCGATGACCAATGCACTATCAAGAATCGAGCCACTCAACAGTTTTTGCTAACTAGTTCAAGGAAAGGGATGATCTACACACGGTGATTGGAACATTTTGCCCAAGAAATGCATGCTCGATTGTCAAGAGTTCCAAAAGTAAGCGGTTCGCTTTGGCACAAAAGAATGAGTCATCCGAACTTTAAAACTCTTAATAAGATAAATAAGGATGTTTCTAGTGGAAGGACTTCCTAATGAAGTATTTTCAAAGGATCGGACATGTATCAAGCGTGTCGGAAAAAAGCAGTCAAAGCTTCATTCAAGGGAATTCGGGACCGGCATCGGAGAGTAATCTTCTTGGTACTTCATATGGATCTATTCGGACCCGATTACACGGTCGGTCTCAACGGGACGAAATATACTCGTAATCGTGGATGACTATTCCAAGTTTACGGGTTATATTCTTACATAAGAAGAATGAGGCGACAACGAAGATACCCGAGCTAAAAAAGATTACAAAATGAGAAGGGTGTCGATTAGTAAAAATCGATCGAGATAAAGGTACATAATTTACGAACTCTTTTATTACTTGATTTTTGCTCTAATTTTGGTATACTGACATGAAACATCACCGGTAAGGACGCCACAACAAAATGGAGAAGTGAATCGGAGCGAACAGAACTCTCAAAGAAGCCGCCGCACGATGTTAAATTTAACATGCAATACCAAGCCGTTTAGGCGTAAGAATCAATCAACCTTTGCATGCCACACTCGAGCAGGATGTCTTCCGACTAAGGCTCACTACAAAACACCCCTATGAATCTGTGGAAGACGAAAAACCTCGTGTTTCCTACTTCCATGTTTTTTGGGTGTAAGTGTTTCATACACAACAATGGAAAGAGTCGATTGAAAACCTTTGAGGCCAAGTCGGATGAGGGTATATTCTTAGGATATTCCTCATCTAGCAAGGCTTTTCAGGGTCTACAACAAGCGAACCCTAGTTGTGGAAGAAAAAACCCCCATGTAGTCTTTGATGAAGCATCTTACGATCAAGAGAAATCGCCTCGAGAACAAAAGTACACGATCAACGAGAACCCGATGTTGGAAAATGGATCGACTAACGATCAAGGAAAAAGAATCGAAAAAGTAACAATATACATTCCGGATCTAGTTGATTCACCGGATCAATCGATCCTAAGGTACTAAACAATGTCGATGAAGAAGTTCGATCATGAGGCGATATCAATGAACCATCCGGTTCGGGGGAACATCTGAAGTTCCCACGAGCAGGACATCGACATGATGAGTCCAACATCACCGAGACTTGTTCTTATCAAGTGGATCATAACTCGCACCACTCCCAATCGCTAAGTAATGAAATTTTATCGAGAACGGACGATGTTCTCCAAACCGACACAAATCGAGCGAAGGACACGGATAACCACCATCCAACCGATCGATAATCGGAGACCCATCCGATAAAGTTAAAACTAGACATCGATTGGTGAAAGTGCCATGTATTCTTTATTATGTCTATGAAGGAACCAACAACAATAGAGGAAGTTTCTACAAGACGCTTGCCGGATTCTAGCCATGCGGGAGAGCTGAACAAAGAGAAATCAAGTTTGGGAACTAGTGACGTACCAAGTCATCAAGACGTTATTGGCACGAAGTGGGTATTCAAGAACAAGAGAGATGAGAAAAACGTCATCACCAGAAATAAGGCAAGACTTGTTGCTAAGGGGTATTCTAATCGGAAGAATTGATTATGATGAGACCTTTTGCACCGTCGCCGCCTAAAGCCATTCGGCCGTTTTTTATGCATATCCCTTCCCCAAGAGGGTTCACTTTGGTATCGATGGATGTAAAGAGTGCTTTTCTTAAACGGGGTACTAGCGAGAAGTTTATGTCGAACAACCTCCGTGGCTTTGAAAAAGGCAACCAGTGTACTGTCTAAGAAAAAGCTCTCTATGGCTCAAAATGCTCCTCGAGCTTGGTATGATACACTCTCTCGGTTCTTGATCGAAAGTGGGTTCACTAAAGGAACGGTGGACAGAACCTTATTCAAGAATAGAAGATGGAAAATATATTCGATGGTTCAGATTTACGTGGACGACATCATCTTCGGATCTCCCAACAAAAGTCTATGTGAAAGATTCAAAGAAATCGATGCAAGGAAATTCGAGATGTCCATGATGGGTCGGATGAATTACTTTCGGGTCTTCAAGTAAAGCAAAGTCTGTAGGGATATTCATCGCCAAGCAAAGTACACTAGGAATTTATTGGCTAAGTTTGGAGTTCAAAATTGTAAGGAAGCCAAAATTCCTATGATGACCGGATTCAAGATGGATCGGATGAGGATGGTCGAAAAACAAATCGAGAAGAATATAGGGCTCTCATTGGATCTCTACTATACCGATTTGCCAAATTTACGGATATAACCTTTCGCAGTAGGTGTATGTGCGATTCGAACAAATCCAATGATAAGTCACCTAAAGCGAGCTAAGCCCGATTCTTAAGTATCTGAAGGGGACAAGAAACCTTGGTTTATTTTACCCGTCGAGATGATAATCTAGAAACTTAGTGGGTATTCCGATTACGATTATGGAGGTTGCAAGATCGATGAAAAATCCACCTCGGGAACTTGTCGGTTCTTAGGAAGTAAAAATGATCTCGTGGTTTTCAAAAAGAAGTAGACATCGGTTGCAACATCTACTACCGAAGCGAAATATATGGTCAGCAGAAAGTCATTGTTCCCAACCTGCCTCGCTTAGTCGGCCCGTGAGGATTATAACATTGAAAATAAGAATTGACCTATTTTACGTGGCCGATAATAGTCTTATTGCAATCACTCGAATCTGTTCTACATACAAGATGCAAGCATGTGGATGTCGTGCACCATTTTATAAGAGATCATGTTGAAAAGAAGAATATCGGAATGGAAAAGATTCATACCGATATACGAAAAAGTGATATTCTAACCAAGCCACTAAATTGAGATCGATTGAAAAATTATGCAATGAGCTAGGGCTTACGGATCTTGGAGAAAATGCACAAAAATGTTTGATGGAATGATCTCGAGAACAATTTGGATAAGAAACTAATCGATTCAAGTGAAATCAGTTGAATTTGGTATCTCAATGATCGGAAGATCGATCAAGGAACCGATATGAGAAGTCTTGATCGATTTAAAAGTTTATAAGATTAAATGAACTGATCGTTTAAAGGATTATCTGATTAAATCTGTTCAGTTATACTTTGTAAGTCGATTAAGCTGAAATTCAACAAGATTCACAAGTGGTATTCACAAGATTAAAGCTTAAAATCACATAAGGATATGGAATTCTACACAACAATGAAATAACGAAATTTTTCATTGATAAAGACCAAGGTCGTTACATTACAAGATACAAGTACAAGAGGACTGGGAGGTCAAGACATAAACCCTAAACCCTAAAACCCGAAAACCTTAACACGAAACCCTCATCCTAACCCTTGAAGAAGTGGAGAGAGAGATTTTAAATCTGATGCTCTCATTTTCCCCCACTTAACAAGGGTGAGAGAGGCTTTAAAATAATCCTAAGCCGATCAAATGGGAAAATAAAACCAAATGGAGCGAGAGCGGCGTTGATAGGATTTTTTTTAGCCGCGAGCCCTAAGAAAGAGTCGATGGGCTCCAACAGCAAATGGTGAGTTGATATACGGCATCAACTCGTTGTCCGATGCGCATAGTACATCAAACTCATGTTGATTTTCATCGAGTCTGTTGATCGCGGTTACGCGTCATCTCGATAGACACACAAAGGTGCATCACGGTTAGGAGAAGTGTCTTCTCGATTGCGATAGCCGAGCCGCCGCCTCGGTGGTAGAGAAGCTTGGCAACGATTGTATGTGAAATCTTTGATGACGACGAAGACGGTGATAAAGACACACCGCAGGGGATGATTTGAGAAGTGAAATCATTGAAAAAAGGGGTAAAAGTGTTTGACGGAAGTTTAACCTAAATAAGGGTTCACCAGGATACATGATTCTACAAAAGAAGATAAGTATGGTGATTGGTTTATGTTGTGTAAAACAATTGGTCCAATTTATAGAGACCAAGCAGGGGTGCAAATGCAAATTGAAGTTCTCAAAACCTTTTAGAGAAATCAGACCAAAAGAACAATGTAGAAATCACGCGATAATAATTGGAGAAATTTACGGTGGATTGACATATCGAAGATTCGGATGATAATTCGCGTGTCAAATCGCTACCAACTTAGGGAATAGAAGCTACTATTCTAGACTAAGTTTTGGCGGTAACACTTATCCCAAGAATTGGCTTGATCTCGAGAAGAATCGATTAGGTCAACTAAAATCGATTACATACTGTCGATCGATGATAAAGATCACCGAGCTTGAAACTCCAACAAATCGGATACATCGATCTATGGGAAAAGAAATATCGGTTGAAGGGGAACTTCAACCGATCAAGAGGATCGAAGGGAAATCGACGATTCAAGGAAGATCACCGAGCTTGAAACTTCAACAAATCGATCTGAGTGAAGAAGATCGGTTAAAAGGATCGGTTAGGAAATTTTAAGGCTTAGGCAGAATACTAAGATCAACAAGTGAAATCAACATGGAGAGTGGTATTGATGACACAATATCGCCAACCGAATCGCCTTTCTTTTCTCTTTGTTCTTTGCTTATTTATCGGATCTTATCTGATATTATTTGCCTTACTGTACCCATTATCCTTGTGACGTATTCCCTGCAAATCATTTAATGTGGACGTGGGGAACATGTATTAACTGCTACTAAATGTGCTTTTAAATCCAAAAGGTTTTTAGACGTCTTTTCGACCCTACGATCAAAACCGCTTAACTGAGCGTTTAATCTTTTCAAACGGTTGATCTTCCAAATCTTGTCTTCTTTTTCCCTCCTCGTCTTTATAAAGTTCATCAAAAACCATACCAGAGTTTTCCATTTCACAAACTTGCGATTTATTCTCTGAAAACTCCAGATTACTTCTCTCAGATTCAAAGTGTTTTTTCCTAAGTTTCAAAATCATCCTTCCGAAAAATAGAATCGGTAATTTATGTTTATTTGATGTATTTTTTTTAAATCCATTGATCTTAAATGTTTTTTTTTCTTGTGTTATGCTTTATTGTTTCTTGGTTTCGCATATGTGATGTTCTTATATATATATGCACAACTTTAATCGGGTCCATCCTTTGTAGATAGCCACCCACGGAATGGGAAAAGATAATGTGCAATTATGCGGAACTAGCAACAAAAGATTGTGGATGATAAGTTAAATGCAGTTCAATATCACCGGATCCGGAATCCATGGAGGTTTGAGCAAATTCTGCAAAGCGAGCCTTTGAGAAATTTTATACCGCTCAACGTGCAATCCAAAGATGCAAGAGGAAGCAATCGGAATTCCTAAGGAATTTAAGAGTGGATATGGACGTTCCGAAATGAACCGCTCTCGACAAATCAACGGAGAAGAAATCGGTGATTTAATGATGATATAACCCGCCCTGCTCACCTACCAAAAGGATGAATCTTGCTGCTTCATTCTGGAGAACGAAGATGAGCCGATCGTAAAAGAGTTTTCTTCGAGAGGTGACAAACATCATCGTCGCCGTTTTTATCGTGCCAATGCTCAAGAGGAAATACCGATTGTTGTTTGACATATTGTCAAAAACAATTATAGGTAATCAGATTCACCGAATATGTCTTACATCCGCAAACCAGATAAGATGGTTTGCAATAATTGATGAAGCCAAGAACATCAATTGGCACGGGTTCCTCAAGGCCATTCTCGCTCCAAGAACATGAGAAATTTGGAGTCAATGAACTGAGGCGGTATATATTCGAAGAAAAAGATCGCCAATCTCAACAAGGTTGCAGTTATTCCGAAGATAAACCGCCTAATGTCGAATGGGAAAGACATTGGACTGAAGTCCTATAAGGCCTTTCACGCCCACTTCACCATCTTTGGGCCACCAGACGATGATATGCCAACCCCCCAAAGTCAAAGAAAGGAAAAAGCAAGGAAGCAACTTCGTCTACACCAGATGCCCCCAAAAGAAGAAAAGAAAATCGTGAAGGCCGGAGAAGAGGCCGAAAGGCAAGCCTCCATGACTCGATGCTTGAAGATGAGTCGATGAAGAAAGAGCGCCAGATCGGTCTGTTGCAACACAAAAAATCAGTGAAAAAATCAGACGGGCAAGTCTCAAGCCGAGAGCTCGCCAGATCATTCCGAGGAAGAAGCACGTCATCGATCTCCTTCTCCTCAAGCTCGAGTTGATTCACCACTCGGACTAATGGCTCTTGAGCATGTCTCTCTATTCTTCCACCTGCCTGCGCTTAACTCAAATCGCATCGGTTAAAAACCGGAAAGCTTACGATGTGGAACTGAAGACTTTCTTCCTGGAGAACCTATCCAAAGTCGAACCGATCACCAACTTCCGCCTACTCAAGCACAACCGTAACCTTCCACATCTCATCAAACCGGAATCTGGATGTACAATTCACGAGTCCAGATCAACAAAGATCATAACTAGAAATTGATCGAATGCGAATCGAAAGAGAAATTGATGAGTTGTATCCGAATCGGTCGCCCATCCTCGCCATAAGAGAAAAAGTTATGGAGATCCTCACCGAGAGATCTTGATTAGAAAGCTTCTCGGACTTTATAATAATTATTGAATGGATGGGCGGTCTTGGATGAGTTTGCGGACCGATTTCGACATGAGGAAATCGCTAAAGTGGGATCACCAAATTTGATAATCAAAAATCTGTCGATCCGATCCACATGGTTAGGTTGCTTTAACAGACGAATCGAGATCGGCGACAAAGCTCTCAAGCGTATGCCATCATGAAGGATCTGAGCAGCCGATGATAGTGGAGCTGGTGCCGCAGCTTCATGACCAACCATGGAGGCACAAACAATCAATCGGATCAAGTGACACCAACATTCCAACATCACACGTCACTACTCGATCAACTTCAGAGATCAAATCTTGTCTCAAAAGATCTCTGAAGGAAGAAGTTGAGGGATCGATAGTCGATCAAAGGCGATGCCATCAAAGAAATAACAGATCAAAGGAATTGGCTATTTCCCGATTAGGGCAATCAAAGATCGATTCTCCCAAATCAGGTCTTCATCAAGTCATACCGAATCGATAAAGACCGTTGATGCCAAATCGACTCGGTGGATAAACAACAAGTTTTTTTTCGATGCTCACCGACAAGCTAGAATTGATGTAAGAGAAAACTTGACAAACCGATTAAAACACTCTCTCTTTGCCATGGAATCTGTCAAGATCGAAAGCCGATATCAAGATTCAAAATCTAACCGCTCAAACTCAAGGCATATTCATTGCAGAGATCTCAATAGTAGGCGATTCTGGCCAATCTTGGTTCTCTCGACCTCCCACTCACTACTCTTTTTTGATCAAAACCAAAAAGGGGGGAAGAATGAAATGAGAAACCAATCGACATATAACAGTCTTGGGACATCACAAACTCTCGATTTTTGAAAAAAGATGTCCAAAGAGCGGTAGTGAAGAAGCCTAAAAAAGCCAAGAAGAAAAAGGCGGGCGTAAAAAAAAATGGCAGAGGCGGTAAAATCAAGAAGAAATTCGACGAGAGCGAAGAAAGGAAGAAATTTGGAAAATCCGTGCGAACTGGTAAGCCGCCAAAGAAGAGTTGATGAGATCATCCATTAAAAAACACCAGGCATGCTAAGAAATTTGAGGAATGGAATAAGATCGAGGAATGGCTTCGATGCCTTTGTTCTTAATCTTGTTCCACAAGAAGAATCTCCCGATGAAGAATTCCTCAACCGGTTAGAAAATAAATACCCGGATTTTCCATCCGGAAAATGAGGCCAAGCTTATCAATGTAAAAATAACTCGCCAAGAGTATGATCTGTTAGAGTACTCGAAGAATGGCTCGTTTGATGATCGGCATTTCAAAGATTCTATTTTGACATCCTGCTTGAACGAGCAGACATAATCGATCCTCGTGGATGATGATGTCAAATGGAAACTTTATCGATTTTCAACGTGCCTCAAGATCAAAGAGATGCGCCGAAGGATACAAGCCTAAAAGAGTGAAGAATCGAGAAGACTACTCAGGATCACCGTTTTCTTTTTTTCAAACTTTTACGATGTAACATGTAATCAACATTTTTTAATGAGAAAAGTTTATTTTCTGATCCTAAGACAAAAAGTCTCATTGTCTTCTCGATTATATGCTCTTAATGTTCTATTTTTTATCAATGTATTTGGTTTCTCAAAGTGTTTTGGTTTCATCAAAAAAAAGGAAATTGTTGGGAAATTTATAGTTTTGATGAAAGTTCCAAAAACACATGTAATAGGACCGAATGACTTGTTAGGTATTGATGTTTATATTACCTCGCTATAGGAGACCGGTTGATAATGATTGTATAGAACAACCCGATGAAATAGATAGGTCACATATTGAGGGAAACTCAATATGTATAGGTCGATCCAAGACTCAAAGGATAGCTCATATCCGATGGGCGAATAATGCAAGACAAGAATAGAAGATCGATCGTTACGATCCGGGTCGATATCTCAACTAAAAGTCATAAAGATCAAACTCAATACTCAAAGATCGGACTGTAAGACCTACATCAGTCGAGTCTGCTAGTTTAAGCTAAGTCAACCGGCACCTGAAGACTCTATCGATAGATCGATCGGCGGATCGATCAAGTCATGGTGAAATCGATGTCTCACCTAATCATCGTCGATGATCCGAACAAGAAGAATGTCGAAGCTTAGTTGGAAGAACAACACCGAAAAAGTGAGTCTGCTATCCAATAAGAACAAGACACGTATGATCGAGCCGGGCATTTATGGATTTGATGCTACCTCTCCATAACGACTACAAAATATAAATTCACGCTTTTTTGGCCATGCCATTCCTGAAGCTCGTCACATCAAGCCTGCAAACCTACCTAATATAGCCTGAAATTCAAATTGCTCTCCAACGGCTCTTTGATTTCAAGGTCTATAAATATGGGATCACACTTCAGAGTGAAAAAAATGGAAAACGTTGAACAATCAAGAAGCTCAAGCTAATATCGATTTCCGCACAAGAACACGAACAAGAAGATTAATTTTTATTAAGTGTTCATCCCATAAGTTCTTAGCATAGAAATCTTTTCATCTAGTCGTTAAATTTGTATACTGTAAAGAAAAGATTTCATAGTTGAACCAAAAACAATCTTACCCAAACCCCCAAGTTAGGTTAAGTTGTTTAGCAAGATTCGCACTAGGGTTTCTAGTTACGATCTCTCGATCGGTTGAGTGTGAACTCCTTAAACATCTAGTTGGTGTCTTGTGTTGGACTTACACATAAAACAAAGTCCAGTTGGTTAAGTAGGTGCCCTTGTGATAGGGAAGAGTGGACGTAGGACCGGGTTTGTCGTAACCATTATAAATCTTGTGTGCCTTTACCACTTTGATTAACCGACACACAATCGCACACAACCTTTAAAGCGCATACATATTCCAAGTTGAGATCGATTAGCACCAAGCTTCGATCCGATCAAACTCGACACTTCACCAATTGATTAAAAGATTAACTTTGGAATCGATTTATCAAAACCGGTTTTTCACACGGTAAAACTTAAGCTTCCCGCACACATCGCTTAAACCGATAGTTACCGAATCGATCTCGCCTTCAGCGAATAAGTAAGTTGGTTATCGTACCCAAACCGATTCACTCGCACTGATCGAAGTTAATCGCCTCACACCGACTGCGACAAAAAGTTTTCAGAAGTCTATTCACCCCTCCCCTCTAGACTTATGCCCTCATTAAACCCGTTCGGGACCTACAATAATATTTTCAAAAAGATGCGATGTGCTGAAACGAAAAACTGGAATTCTGCTTTCAACAAGAAATTGGTCCCATGTACCTGAATTTCGTGACGTTTTTAACCAACTCAAATTTGTGTTTTTCGAACGAATTTTCTTGCCAATAAACGTCAGACTACAAGATTTAAAAGCCCTAATGTTTTGTCTTTATCCGATTAGCGAATCAACGGGAAACAACTCGCGAAAATGGAAGAAAGTGACAAAATTTGAGACACTAACTTTCTGAAAAATGTTAAAACTGAAATTTGGAACTTTTGGAAAACTTAATGGTTGGTACAATAATCTATATGGATGAATTCCTTTCACAAACCATATGTCTTTTATTTCTCTTTTTATGTCACAAAATTAAAGTCCTTTAGGACCTTTTGTTAAGAAATCACATGTTATTAATTTAGAAGATTTTCCAAACACTATACACATGACCTTTGTAGAAAGTCTAAAAATATAGTCCTAAATTGTAACAAGGCATAAACATGCTCCTCAAAATTCATAAGATTTGGACTTGCAAATAAAGAGCTATGAAATTGTGAAGTTTATATTGTGAATCAAGAATGCATTTAACTTCGTGATTTACTGGGACTATTTTTCATATGTTTTATTTTTATAAAAATCATAATCAAATACTACATGCTCTTATCTGTCTTTGTGAATTATTTGATGAATTTTAGTAGTGAATAAATAATTTTACAAAATTGTTTTCTAGAACTTCGTCAAGCTGAAAATGAACCTTAAAGTTTTATTCTTGCAAATAGTAATAATTTTGGGACATCATTAATAAACTCCAATAGCCGATTAAAGTAAAAGTTCGATAAAAGCTCATGAGTAAGGAAATCTAAAGAATTGAGTTTAACGTCCTTGATAAACTTACGAATAATTTTACTTCAATCAAAAAGTAATTAATGACGAGAACATGAAAATATTGTGCTAGGGGAAGTGCTGCTCGAATCAAAGCTCGGACGATCACTGTCACTCTCAAACTCTCAAACCGATTTCAAAGTTTGTAACTTTTCTTAAAAGTTAATAAGGTGGGTGACACTATTTGTATGCAGTGGTTTATGTTACAGTGATTGTTGGTGTATTCTGAACTCGACTAAAACAAACATAAATCTATAACTAAGAACACAAGAAAACAATAAATAAAGTGGATAATGCTTATGAATGATATGCTATGTATCTTACGAGATACATAAGATGCAATTTCACGAAGGAGGTGGGAAGTTGTAAAAGAGGATTGCACGTGGTAGCTGTTACCAGTGTCCCACATGATAATTATCATGCGATGTAGGTTGGAAGCGACAAGGGGATTGCATGTGGTCGGAGCAACCAGTGTCCCAAATGAAATGCTTATGATCGAATGATCATGATGGATGATATCTTATGAATATCATCGATGTTAAGAAATTAAGCTACTAATAAGATTACCATAAGGAACCAAGGTACGAACGAGTCTATACAAAGACTCCGTACAATTCTCCAAAAATCATCTACGCAAAAGCGTATGAATAAATCTTTAATAAAATACTAAGATAATTATATTTCGGTAACCAGTATGAGTAACAGTGTACAAGTTACCCGCTGAGGTTTTTATCTCACCCCCCACAGTTTGATATTTTCAGGATATGATTGAGTGGGGTCGGAGCTGCAGCAGGATTGACACGGAGTTTCCCTTGGTTAATGATAATAATATATAGATATGACTCTTTAAATAAATGTTTCGCTTTTATGATTGGTGAATTTATTCTTATGTCGAGCAACAAACTCTTTTAAAGATTGCTCGATGATTAAAATATATGCTACCTTGTAAACGACTGATTTTATTATAATGTCATGATCTAGCTTTAATAAACGGGCCCACACTGTTTTTTCATAACTTATATTTGTCATTAATACTTTCCACTGCAAAAATGTAATACTTATTCTTGTCGTTATTTTTAAAAAGAAATTTTTTAAGCTCAAATTTTACAATCACTAAGTGGCGACCCGAGTTTAGAATGTCGAAGGTGCAAGAGCCGGCATTCTGGATTCGGGGCGTTACAGATGTGAAGCCGGCTGCCCACCACGCCACCACGGCGACGGCGACGATGAAGATGGTGACGTTTTTTGGGATTTTCATTTTTTGAAAATTTGGGATTCACATATCTGTGCATTTTTTGGGGCAAACAGAGGAATCCGGGTTCACAACCCTAACGACATGGTTGCATCTGTAACACCAATATGCTGAAGACATTAAGATTTGTGAAGATTTGAATCTTCTTCTGAAATTAAACAAAAAATTATCAAGAAATGGAAGAAAATTGATTTCAGATCTGCAAATGGGAGTCCGTGTGCGGATCTGTTCTGGGCGATTTCGAGTCTGCGTCGGCGTCAGCGCCTCCGCCGTCCAGAACAAGGAGGAGGAGGAGGGTGAAAAAGACACTTTTAATGGGGTTTTCAGGGGTTTTAGTGATAGAACATAGAGAAAGAAAGAAATATAGGCAAACCCTTATTTTTTCTTTCTTGTTTTTTGCAATAAAAACTCTTGGCCTTAAGGCGAAGATTTATTGGAGTGGTGAAAGATGATTGCAGAGAAACCCAGTTGAATTAAGCATGGGGGCAGTTGGATTTATTTTGGTTCAAAGTTGATTTTGGGGATTTTTTTTTGGATTTGTTGTGTTTTGTGTTTGGATGTTTGTTTTGCTAAATTTTGGTGTATTTGTTTTTAGTTTTTGCTATTATTTTGGGATTTTTTGTGCTTATATGAGAATGTTATAGATGATGGGTGGTCATATTGAAGAGATTTGATGGTGGTTCATTCATGAGTTTCTTGATTGTTGGCTTTTTTAAGATTTGAAGATGTTGAAGATGCAAATTTGAAGATGGAAGAAGAAGATGAAGATGCAGATTTGAAGATGGAGGAAGAAGATGGAGATGGATCTGTTAAGTTTCTGGAATTTTTTTATACCAAATTTATATGCATATGTTAATGTATTTGTGCATATGTGCATGCATATTTGTGTATTTGTGCATATCGAAGAAGACGAAAATATGTAATTTTTTATAATTTTAGACGAAAATATGTAAACACTCATTTTATATATGTAAATTTTGATATTTTTGTCTTATTTATATGAAATTTTGTAATTTGTATCAAATATAATGAAGGGAGAAGACTATCATAAATAAAATGTGATGTAAAATAGAAGATGGGTGATGTAAAAAATATGTGGAAAAAGTACTTTAGTGGGAGAAACATTTTGGACACAAGCTAGAAGGATAGGAAGACTCATTTAAGGGCATTTATGTCAATTTATCTACTTTTGGAACCTAATAGTAATGTTTTTAAAAGTTGGAGTAGTAATAAAAATTGTCAAATGGAACCAGAAATTCATCCACTCTTATATTATCACCAATCAAACATATTGTTTGCGATTTTGTCTGCCTTAATGATTAATGTGCATTGTCCAAATCTTGTTAAAATTAACTAAAAAAGAAATCGTTAACTTTATATGACTTTGTAAATTTAACATCATAAAATTTTAATTTTGACATACAATATACAATTTGTGTTCTACTGCAATTTTGAAAATGCCTATGAGAGCATTACGACATGTAGGTCCCGAATCCAAATTTAATGAGGGCGTTTCTTTTAGGGTGAATAGACTTAAAAAACTTTTTGCAGATCGAGATGTGAGGGCAAATAGCTTTGATCAGTCTTGAAAGTGAATCGGTTTAGGTGATAACCAACTTACTAATCGCTTTGGCAGATCGATTCAGTAACTATCAGTTTAACTGATGTGTCGGGAAGCTTAAGTTTTACCTGTGAAAAATCGGTTTTGATAAATCGATTCCAAAGTTAATCTTTTAATCAACATTAAGTGTCAAAGTTTGATCGGATCGAAGCTTGGTGCTAATCGATCTCAACTTGAATATGTATGCGCTTTAAAAGGTTGTGTGCGATTGTAATCCGCTAATCAAAGTGGTAAAGGCACACAAGATTTATAGTGGTTCGGACAAACCAGAATTACGCCCACTCTTCCCCTATCACAAGGGGCACCTACTTAACCAACTGGACTTTTTTTTTATGTAAGTCCAACACAAGACACCAACTAGATGTTTAAAGAAGTTCACACTCAACCGATCCCGAGATCGAAACTAGAAACCCTATGTCTCGAATCTTGCTAAAAAACTTAACCTAACTTGGGGTTTTTTTAAGATTGTTTTTTTCCAACTATGAAATCTTTTTCTTGAGTATAAGCAATTTAACAAACTAGATGAAAAGATTTCTATGCTAAGAACTTATGGGATGAGCACTTAATAAAAAATAATCTTTTGTTCGTGTTCTTGTGCGGAAAACGATATTAGCTTGAGCTTCTTGATTGTTCAAATTTTCCGTTTTTTTCTCACGAAGTGTGATCCCATATTTATAGACCTTGAAATCAAAGAGGAGGGAGAACAATTTGAATTTCGGGCTATATTAGGTAGAGTTTGCAGATTGATGTGACATGCTTTCGAGAATTTTGGCCGAAAAGCATGAACTTGTACTTTGTAGCCGTTATAGAGAGGTAGCATCAAATCCATAATTCTTTTATCCGATCATCGTGTCTTGTTCTTATTGGATAGCAGACTCACTTTTTGGTGTTGTTCTTCCAACTAAGCTTGACATTCTTCTTGTTCGGATCATCGGCGATGATTAGGTGAGACATCGATTTCATCTGGTGAAATTTGATCGATGTCTGAATCGATCTGTCTACGATAGAGTCTTTAGGTGCATGTTGACTTATAGCGGACTCGTGATGTAGGTCTTCAACGATCTTGAGTATTCGAGTTTGATCTTTATGACTTTAGTTGAGATATCGAAACGGATCGAACGATCGATCTTCTATTCTTGTCTTGCATTCGGCCTGCATTGTCCAAATCCTTTCGAGTCTTCAGATCGACCTATACATATTGAAGTTTTCTCAATATCCGACCTATCTGTTTCATCGGTTGTTCTATACAATCATTATCAATGTCTCCTATATAGCGAGTAATATAAACATCGGTCCTAAAATTCCGATTTTGTCCTATTACATGTGTTTTTGGAACTTTCATCAAAACTATAAATTTCCCAACACGACACAACCTTCCCAATAATCATTCAACTACAAAAAGTAGAATAAAATGACACAATAATATCAGAGAAAGTCATGTACAAGACGATTGTATATATGAAATCAAGCTTTATTTATATGTATTTACTATTTATAATTTTAAAATACTACTCCTTCCGTCCCAAAATGATTTGAACAGTTGACTTTTACACGCATTTTTACGAGCGAGTTTTGTATTAGTATTTGAAACGATAAAGTTACTTTTAAGGAGGGGTATGATAGATATAGGGTTCATCAATCATATATATCTCATCTATCATACCCTTCCTTAAAATTCACTTTATCATTTCAAATACTAATACAAAATTTGCTCGTAAAAATGCGTGTAGAAATTAACTGTTCAAATCATCTTGGGACGGAGGAAGTACTATGTATGAAATGAAACTTTATTTATGTATTTATTTTTTATATTCGTAAAATACTATGTATGAAATGAAACTTTATTTATGTATTTATTTTTTATATTCGTAAAATACTATGTATGAAATGAAACTTTATTTATGTATTTTTTTTTTTAATCTTAAAGTACTACGTATGGAATGATGTTTTATTTATGAATTTACTTTTTATAATCTTAAAATACTAACGCACTATTCGGAACAAAAAAATATTGAAAAAATTACAACTAGATACAAGATTTGAGTACAAATAACAACTAGATACAAAGTGCAGAAATTTGAACTAAAGTACGATCGTACTTTAGTTCAAATTTTTCAATTTTTTACACTTTTATACATGATTGTAATATTTTGAGTGACTTTGTAGTAGAATGTTTTTTTTTTCAATTTTAGCCCAAAAACAATAAAGATAGAGTAGCAAAATATAAAACTGACTACAATTGTAAAACTTCAAATTTAAGACGTAAAACTTATAGAGTTAAATGATGAGAAAATAGGCAAAAATGCTCATTTTGAACTTGCATCTCTCTTTTTTTATCTTAAGACTTTTCAACTCATAATTGTGATATTTTTTTACTATTCTATCATTTCCTCTTAATCCCATCTCATCTCTTAATCCCACCACAATTTTTAACATTTAAACAAGACTGGACCCAACCCGACCCAACCTGATTCAACCCGACCCTATTCAATTTGACCCGAACTTGACCCGGCCCGACCCCAACTCAACCCGAAATGGTTCATGGTTCAGGATTTGAGTTCATGATTTTCAAGATCGTGTTTAAATGATATAGAGTTAAATTATAGATTGGAATAAAGATAAGACAGAGATGAGATTAAGGAGGGGTAGGATAGTAAAAAAATATATATTTGTGGGTGAAAAAAGTCAAAAAACAAAAAAGAAAAATGCATATTGAAAAAGGGCAAACAGTCCCTTAAATAAATAATTGTATGGCACGATATTATCCTAATTTACGTCTTAAAGATCTACTATATGTTTATTTGTATGGCACGACATTATATATCCCAATACAATTATACAAATAATATTTTCTGTACAAGATTGATATTCCAACCACCTTGAAATTAATTCTGTCTCTTGCCAAATTGACACATGCAATGTCAAGTCGATCCTTTTAATATTGTACTACTTATCCTATTGTTTACTGTCTTTCTCCCATTGCACAAGTTCTTTTTTTTTAGGAGTTTTATCAATTCAAGACCTGAAAGATAGTAAAGCTTATCAATTTAAGGTCTGAAAGATTTTTCCTACCGATTCAAGGCCTAAAAGTTAAAAAAACTATCAATCCAGGGCCTGAAAGATAGAAACTATCAATTCGAGGTTTATAAATTTTAAGGTCATGTTTGGCACTAAAACCCTAAACCCTGAACACTAAATCCTAAACCCTAAACGATGAACCCTAAACCTTGAACCATAAACCGTAAACCCCTTGAACCGTAAACCTTAAACCGTAAACCCTAAAAATTTAAAAAATAAGAACATAAAATAAGGATATGAAATATAAGTGTCAAACATGGCCTTAAAATGTGTGGGCCTCAAATTGATAGTTTTTATCTTTCAGGCACTAGATCGATAGTTTTCTATCTTTCAGGCCTTGAATCGGTAGAAAAAATCTTTTAGACCTTAAATTGATAGTTTTGTCATCTTTCAGGCCCTGAATTGACATTTTTTATATTATTATTATTATTATTATTATTATTATTATTATTATTATTATTATTATTATTAAAAATGGAGAACTTGCCGTAGGTTTTATTGAACTAAGTAGTTCAACAGAATATTGGTAAATTGTACATGTGAGATAGGGTCAAGTCATGTATACATGCAGGTGCAGATATCATATACTTATAATTTATTTTAAAATTATGTAATTTGTTATATTAAAATATGCGATTTGTTTACATTGAATCGTGTAACTATTAATATGAAAATATAATTACACAATTTAATGTAAATAAATTGCATTTTTTAGTATAACAAGTTACATAATTTTAAAATATACCATGAGTGCACGGTGCACATGAAACACACGTGAAATAGACCATGATAGAATCTAAATTAAAATTATCTTGTCCATTATCCATTGACATTTATTAATATTTTTAGTAACGTACAAATTTCCTAACATAAGTATTTTTTTTTTTTTTTTTTGAGGAAGAGACTAGAAACTCCCCACACCCATACCGTTGGCCCCTCAGCCGGGCGGGTTGTAAATCGAAGGATGTGCCCAAGTGACAGACACTTGTGGGAGAGAGCCAACAAGATTCAATCCCCAGGACAAATCCCTATAATATTTCAATAGAGAATTTGTCTCACACGGAGTTCGAACCTACGTTGTCGGGGGACTTCTCCCCACATCACCACAAACTTTACCAACTTGACTATGCTCTTGGGGACAACATAAGTATCTTTTATCTACTAATTGTGAATCACCTTCATAAATTAAATTATTTATGTTAAAATTTTATCCAAGAGTTATTTATAATATAATATTTCACCTACAAAATTTAAAATATTTATTTTTCTTCATTCATCTCTATCATTAAATTATATGAGTTTGACTTATTTATGGTGTAATTTTTAATCCCACCATTCATTTGTCTAATTTAATTTATATCATTCAATTTTTTTAGGTTATTTCTTAATTTTTCTCAAAGTTTATGCCTTTCTTCATCCATCATCATTCTCTGTAAATATACATTATATTAAATACATACTTCATAATTTATAATTTAAAATAAAAAATTAATAAAAGTATACACATACAATATTAAAAAATAAAAAATTACGTCTTTAAATTAAATTAATTAAATATTTGAAGTATTTAATCAAACACATATTGAAATTTACGAACTTCACATATAATCAATTTCTTTAAAAAAAAATCATCTCGCATAGTCATATTATTATTATTACCCACTTAATTACTAACATTGTAAAAAGAAAAAAGGGAAAAAGATTCTCAACTGATTTTTCAATGTTTCTATTGGAGTTTGAGTTCACCACTCCATCATGGACGGAGCAAGAAATGGTACATGAGAGTTGAGACTTGTATTTTGAAAATTTTCAGGAGTATTATAATTTTATATTTATTCATAAAATAAAATAATAATTAATTAAATATTTTAAAACAAATTTGAGTTGTTTGCACTTGAAATTTTTTATTGTTGATGTGTCTTTGAATGAAAAAAATTCAATTAAAAAATTTTATTGTTCACGTGTTTTTGGATGAAAATTTCTACAACTGTTGTGATGTACGAGGCCTTGTTCAAAAGATGATTCCTACAAGCTAGAATACATATTGCGTTCCCATTAATTTATTAAGTATCATTGATCATACTGTTGTTTCAATGTTTATCATTGATCAATAGTTAAAATCTAAGATCTTAGGGAACACAAATAAATATTCAAATAGACTTAAATTAATTACCAAAAACACAACGAAACGTTTCATTATAAAACCAGCCCAACTAAAATAAATTTAAGCTCAAGCCCAATATCACAAAGAATTGAGCTTGGTTATACATTTGGGCCCACAATCCCCCAACAAAACATATTGGGCCCCATCCAGAAATATACAAAGGGCTCAGGTTACTCACACCTATCTTTTTAGTAAATACACCATCTGAATTAATATACCACTCGATATGAATGCAAGCACTTCCCCTAATTTTTCCAAAATACCCTAAATTATACTTCCTTATACATTCCCTTTCATTTTTTCACATGTAAAATTTCGGGCTTCGAATTATGTACATGAATTCGGAAAATTTTCTCGAAGTTACTATAAAAATTCGAAAAATATTTCCGAATAGTAGGATCAATATTTCACATGAAAATCGAAGGAAAAACTTTTCAAAGTTAGTACAATAATTCAAAAATATTTCTCGAATAACATGAAAAATCTCAAAAAATATTTCCAATTAGAATGATCATTTTTTCACATGTAAAATTTTGGAAAAAAATTCTGAATTATGTACATTAATTCGGAATTTTTTTTCGAACTTACTATAAAAATTTAAAAACTATTTTTGAACAGTAAAATCAATATTACACATGTAAACCGATGAAAATGGTAGTTTTGACATTTTATTTGCCTATTTAAAAAAAACAACAAAAAGGTAATTACTAAATGCGTAGATGTGAGTAACCTGAGCCTATACAAAGAACTTCAAGCCCATTAATTGAATATGGGCCTACTACATGCCAGATTCAAGGCCCAATTGAATCAAAATAGTCAAAACTACACTGTTAACTGAGCTTTGCTTGCAGTCGCTGGATTTCATTACTGTAGAAATGTTGTGCAGAAAAACATGAGAAGAATTCTCGCGGCGAGGAGTGTTTGGAATAGGATCCCATTTCCAAACCGGGTCAATCTCTACCCGACCCGAACCTTTTGCTCCGCCACCCGGAATAGCAAACCCACCACCACTGACGGCGGCGGCGGCAGCAACGATGGCCCTTCCTCTTCGTTGAGCAACTACAATGAGCAATACAAAGCTCTTGAAAACCTCGATTTCGAGAAAGCGGCGAAAATTATCGCCGATGCTCCCAAGAAAAAATTTGGGTACGTAATTGTAATCCCCTTTTCATTGAGGCATTTTGTCGAACATTATGTTTACATTGATAGTTTTCTGAATTCAGCAAAAGAACAAAAGCTTTAGGATGATTCACTGCGTTCTGTGTAATGCTTTGAGATATTATTGAGTTTGTTTGATGTTTTTTAGGTGGGATTTTCACCTGGTACAACTCGTCATTGTTTGCTTGCCGTCGTTGGGTACCTCACTTTATTCATCTGAAAAGCATGTTTTCATTTATGTTACAACATTGGATTTTGATTTTGATTATGTATTTATGACGATCTTTGTGAATTTCTTTGTCAGCCGTGTATCTTGTAGCTCAGTATGCTCGCGGAGAAATGAGAAAAATGGATGCGGTATGCTTTACAATATATACTGTTATATCACAATTTGTTGCTGGATCAAATGATGATATTTTTCAGATTTTTTTAAATTTGATGCATGATAGCAAACTCAGTAGAATTTAAATTCCCTGTTGTTCCAACATTGATGTCATTTCATGGATTGTGTAAATGATGTACAATGTTTTGCTAGAGTTGCTTGGACATGGTGCTAGGAAACAAACTGATGCAAGTTCGATTGGAAAGAATTTTGCAATAATTCGTCTGAATTCGTGCCTAACATCCTTTCTCCTTAGAAACATTCTATGCATTCAATTGGATGTATAGTTTCAGTCACGTAGTTTCTTTAAACTACCTGATACCGTTCAGAATAACTGGATAACTATATCATTAAACGACACTTCTCTCCTATCCCAGTTTCTGAAAAACTATTGAATTTGATGCTTGATAAATCTCATTTGAGACGTAAGAATATCATTCAGGCCAAAGTTCTTTTGAATTTATTGGAGAATTGTGAGACTGTGCTTAAGTTTAAAAGTGCCTAAATAAATAAATAAATGATTAGATGCGCTCTCCACTTAATCTCTGTTTGACGGCACGTTTCACTCAATCTTGATATCTTGAGTACGACCCAAAAGAGTTGTAAACATCTTTAGCATTTGGAATTAAATAGAAGATGGATTGTGTTGATATCACCTCCTATTTTGATTTCTCTGTATATATATATATAAGATCGTATTAAAAAATGAAACAAGACTCAGGTGTGTTTGATAATGAGTTGGTATTGGGAAAAAAGAGATTCATTGAGACATCATTTTTTCACTCTACTACAGCGTTTTAAAGTGCATGCAGAATTATTTCGTGAGGATTTTACAAGTATAATAAATTTTTTGGTGGCTTGAGTTTTATTGTTCTTATGTTGGTTAGGAGTTGAGGAAGAAGATACATGTTTTGAATAGTTTGGTAATTGTTGAAACATGCTAGGATTCCATGTGACAGGTTTCAAAACTAGATATAAAGTGAAAAAATTTTCTGATTCTTTGCTTTCTTGCTGGGTCCCACATGGGTTATGTTGTCAGGAATTAGAGCGAAAGAAACAAGCTGAGTTTGAAGCACACGCAAAAGAGATGGAGCTCAAAGCTGCTGAAGATAGAGCAACTGTGGCCTCTAATCCGGCGCTTTTGGAGATGAAAGAGAGACTCGAAAAGCTTGAACAGACAATCAAGGAAATTATTGTGGAGTCTAAAAACCAATCAAATGATGCTATGAAAGAAGGAAGAGAAGATAGCGACGAGCAAAAGAAAGCTGCCGAGGTTGAACCAGACAATACTCATATTTCACAGAGTAATCAAAAAGATGATAAAAAATGAGGGACCCCCAAGTTGGAAAAATGAGATCTATTTCGCATTTTTTTCTACTAATTGGAGCTTTGCATTTTGTTAGAAAGGCTTTCACCAATGCAGCAAGGTTGATTAAGTTCCTAATAGCAGAAGGATGATAACTAGTGGAGATCATTTGCAGAACAGATTCATTTTGTGAAGTATCAGCAGATCAACTTAATAGTTTATATAGAATAGAAGCTCGGGTGGCTCTTCTGTTTCTCTGATGGACTCTGAATTTTCAGGAATGACTAATTTTGTGGGTAAATAGATTTCCCTTTTCAGATAATCCAAAATGGGGAATCAGCATTTTCTTCATTCCATTATATGCAAGTTGATATTAAAGCTGATTATTTCCTTGATTTGTGCACGTGATTCAACGTGATTCTATTATTGGTTCATGTAGCATACCCCAATTCTTCTGAATTAAAGGCTCGGCTTGTTTTTTGTTATGACTTGTTTCTTGTGTTTATTTGTAATTTTCAAGTTTCAAGCGTCGGACTTGGTCTTGCAGACTAATATTTCAGGAGAGCTAATTTTTGGTAGAATTCATGAAAATATTCGGTTAGCTACATCTTTCTCGCCTAATGTTTTATCCTCCTCTTGTATGACAACATCTTTCTTTGTCTTTTACAAACTCATTATTATTATTTATTATGGTGTCTTATTACTTTGTGTAGTGATACAATGAACATGACGTTTAATGTACGCAGCCATTTAAGTGGTGAATTGATGTGCATGTGTGTGTCTTTTGTTTTGTCTTTTTGCATGTGATATGATAGTTTCTAATGAACTCGGTCAGAAGCTCTAAATAATATTTTTTGAATGGGGGTGTCTTTCATGACAATTTTTTAGGATATCAGTGGCCTTCTTGGAGAAGAAGAGAAAAATTATTGAAACCAGATCTGAGATTTTTTGTATGGTGGAAGTTGCGGAGTTAGCAGCTAAATGAAATTCAGCTTCTCTTTTCTGAATTTAGAGTTAGTTAATGTTTTTAATGCATGTTTTTGGACCTTATATAATTATTGCATGTTTATTTTATATACAAGTGAATTTTCATATTATCGATTAATTCATTGAGATTGTGGGAACCCTTATTTGCAGGTATCATCTCACCTTTCACATGATTTTAATACAAAAAAGATAAATTTTGTGTTATATATACAAATGAAGTTGTAGCTACCATTTAAAATCTCTTTCATTGAAGAATTTAGGGTTTAAATGAAATGTTATGTACATACACGTGTGGGTAATTGACAGTAAATGTATTCCTTTTCAACTCAGTTTTTGCATAGAGTCAACTGTGGGAAAATACCCGTAACTTAAGGGAGGTGGCAATTTAAGGACAATAAGCTTCAGTTCGGGAAAAGTAGGATATTAACTTTTTTTTTGGCACAAGTATGACATTAACCTTTTTTCGGCAAAATTAGGACATTAACTTTTTTCGGCAAACATAAAAATATAACTTTCTTTTTCGGCAAAAGTAGGACATTAACTTTTTTTTTGGCAAATATAGGTCATTTTATTTGCTATTTAGTGTTAAAATACTCTATGTTAATATGAAAATAATATATGTCAGTATAAAAGTACATATTTTCTCTTATGTAAAGAATTATATCTATTATATGTTTGACTCGATTAAAAAAAATAAAATTAAAACTCAATCAAATGCACAACGTAAAATTAGATGGTTAACCACTACAAATATTAACATTAAAGCGATAGCAAATTTTATGGTGAACTAATTACTTTGCTTCAACTTAATTGAATGTATTCAATTACTTAGTGCAAAATTACTTACACTGTCAATTTTAATATATCCCTAATATTATTTATTACAATGTCAACTTAACGGAAGGACATGAAATTTCAGTTTTGGAAAGTAGGATATTAATTATTATTTTTGTTGACAAAAGTACGACATTAATTTTCTTCAGCAAATATAGATAAATTTCCTCACGCAGACGGGCCAAAATAAAAAAAAAACTTAAAATTTACGGTCCTACTTTGCGAAAACTCAAATTTTATGGACCTAAACTTGCGTAAACTCAAAATTTACGGGCATACTTTTGCCAAACTGAAACTATCTAACCTACTTTTCCCAAACTTAAACTTATTGTCCTTAAATTGTCACCTCTCGTAGTTATTGACATAAAAAATATTTGACAGTGTGAGTGCGTGTATTTTCAGAGTATTGTTGAAAATGTTTTACAACATGTAAAACAACATATGACAGCGGAAATATAAAAACGCAGTGCAAAGGATTTCAAAATTTTGTATAGTCTGTAATCCAGACTACACGAACCTCATGGTTAAAAACATCACTATAACAAGTAGTGAGATACACACGTATCTTTTACAAGATCCTAAAAGGTGTAGTGAAAAACCACACACCAAAAATCAATCTATTCAATCAAGTAACTAGTGATCTTATTCAACCTAAAACTTGATCTAATAAGATAAAATCAATACTGATGGGAGAGGTTGTATTCCCTCGACCAGTACAAATAGAATAACATTGACCCTCACACTCCTAGAATTACAAACACTCGGTTTACACTCTTGGTTGTGTCTTGGATGTTACTCTCTTAAGTTTGGAGTAGAGTGGTATTTCACTTTAACTCAAACTTGAATGTCGACCAATGCAGTTTATTTATAGACTTTCGGACCAACTGCATTGTCCTATCCACTTGGTGTGAACAACCTTGAACTTCTCCTCCACTATCTCCATGGTCTTGGTGTAACCACCCATGATCTTTCTATTCTCACTCCATTCTAACGCAACCGCTTTATAATATCCGAAATCATCTTCAACCTGCAATGTAGGAAACATAGAAAAACACATCTATTAAAATGGAGTCAGTGTTAGGAGAAAGGACAAATTCATGATGTTGTGCAGAATGTTGTCCAACATCTGAAACAACATCCGTGCAACATCAACAATATTTTTCCCGGTTTAACTACATAATATTGCTCAAGAGCGAAGAGCAAAGAAAATTAAAAACACTGTTGCGATTATGATGGAAAATCATGCAAAATTCCAATTAATATTGTTTACAAATATGTATTTAGAAATTTGTGATTTTAAACATTAATTTATTTTAAAATTAAGTTTATTTTGTTAATGTATTACTATTCTTTTATCCGGTGTCAAATAATTACATCTTTTTTTAAAAATATAATTTACATAGTAAATTAATATTTTTTTTGTATTTTACATATATAAAATATAAAAAATGTTACTACTCCCTCCATCCCAATTTTATTTACCCATTTTTTTCCAAAATATCCATCCCAAACTTATTTACCCATTTCCATAAAAGGCAATAAAGCAACTACACCATTTTCAACTATCATCTCAAAATTACATCTCATGTCATTATTTTTACCTATAAGAAGTCATCTACTTTAATAATAAAGTATAAAGGACTATAACACCCTCAATCAAATGCCACTTTATCACTTTAAATATTAATAAACAACTCTCACATTAAAACTCGTGTCAAAAGTAAATGGGTAAATAACTTTGAGACGAAGGAAATATTATTGAATAGAATTAATTTAAGCTAAATTTTTTTTTTGAAGTATTTGATCAAAGTTTAATAATGTCTGCAGAATGAAGTTTAAATCTGGAGATAAAGAAGAGTTGCTTTCTATTGATTTTCTCTATTAAGTGCTAAGGAAACACTGTTTCATTTTGAAGGAAGGAGTGTCTGTAATGCATCTCAGGAATATTGTCGAAAATTCAGGTTTGTGCAATAGCACGAGGTTGGTTGTCACGAACTTGGGAAATCATAAATTTTAAAGTACAAATAATTTCATAAAATAATACTGGGAATAAAGTGTTCATCCAAAAAATGATATTAAGTAATCCAGACCAACCAATGTTTGTATTCAGTGTTTTCATAATCGAATCGGCGACCAAACAAGTCTGGCATCGATTGCCTGTCCAACCGGTTGGACCGGTTAAACCGGCGGTTCAACAGTTAAAATGATTTATGCATATTTCTTTTATATTTTGTATGTTATATTTAAAAAAATATATTTATTTATAAAAAATTAAAATTATACTAATTTATATCTTATAAGTCATATTAAAATAAATACAATAGAGTTTGGAGACTAGAGATGATTGCATTGTGGACTAATACCACATAATGTGTGATTGTTGTACATAGATTAAATTAAGTTGATGACTTGTGAATGAATTTATGTGAGATAAAATGATACTGGGATAAAAACAATAACATTACACAAATAGATTTAGAAAAAAATGATGAAAAATCAAGAAAAGTGATTTAATAAATAATAAAATCGAATTAATCATTTTTTAAGGATTAAGGAGTAATTCGATCAGTGACATGTAGGGGCCGAAGCAGGAATGCAATCCAGCCAGGGCAAAAAAAAAATCGTTAAAAAATTAAAAATAAAAATAAAAAGTAATTTATAATTAATTAATAATTTAAATTACAATTGACCATGGCGGTATGCTAAATTATTATTCATTCATTTATCACCATATTTAATTTTTATAATACAAGAAGATAATTGACTTTTCTAATATAACTAAGGAATTTTTCAACAAAATTCCACCCTTAAATACCCTACTAACTGCTTACGAATTTTTAACATTTTAGTAGGCAAACATATTTCATAGGGATTCTTAAAAGCAAACAAATTACCTATGAAAAAATTGGCTACACATTTATAATTTTCCTAGGTAATTACATTTGTATTTTGGAGTAATTTGTAATTTAAAAATGTATATATGATTAAGAAAATTTGTAGACAAGTCGTAGTCAATCCTTACTATTTAAGGACGAAATTATTTTCATTGAAAATTTCATTCATGTTGGAAAATTTTGTAGGTAATTCTCTATTTCTCATAGTATTAAAAGTATTTATAACATTTTAAAATTTTGAAGGATATACACGGTATTTCACAATGAAAATTGAGGTGGAGCAATTGCCTCACCTTGTCTACATTGCTCCGCCAATGGTGACATGAGTGGTTCACGGTTCGACCGGTTCAACCGATTTTTGAAAACACTGCCTGTAATGTTTACGTGGAAGCAATTTTCAATCCTATTATTTTTTGCGATGATGATAAATAAAAGTTTGTATCAGTATCTTTCAATTGTAGGTTTGTATCTTTCCAAGTCAGTTTTCTCACACACATACAATTATATGTTGCAATCTCAGAGCTAAAAACAAAAGAAAATTGAAAATTTCGTGTCTCAAATGAAACGGGAGACCTTACAAGTATATAACAGATGTTGTTTACAAATATTTTTTAAAATTTATAATTAGAGTGTGAGTATATAAATTTGTAGAGTCATCAAGTATAATAACATATAAAATTTATATTTTTACTCGCTTTAATTGCCCCACTTGGGTCACAAACCCACGTTACGGGCCCCGGCGTATGACACTACCGAACTCACCTTAAATATAGGCTTTGTGAAAGCTCTTCAAAACCGATGTGGGATTTTGAATCAAGAAGTATCAGTAGCCCTCTTGAACGGTATCAGTTTTTTAAAACGCTTTTTTCATAAAAGTTAAACCGTGTTTTGTTGAACTCGAGTTTATTATAATAAGGGGTGCGCGTGTATTTTCAGGTTGTCGTTCTCACCGGAGTGAAGTCGTTTCCTCCGTTATTCCTCTGTTATTACTTATTATATGCACACTTGCGTGAGACGGTTTCATGGTGAGACGGAGCGGGAGGGGTTGATGTGATTTGTGCTATTTTGTACTCTGTTTCATGTATGAGATCGTCTCATATGAATTTTTATCTACGTATTATATATCCTGTTTGTTTATTCTACGGAGAATTTTGGTTGTTAAGCATTTGTAATTGTTGTAGAAATACTATCGCGATTATCTTTGTTGTCTATTTAGTTAATTGTGAGTTAAATGACATTATATATCTTCTGTATATTTAAATCAAAAACTGAATTTGTTCTTGGGTTAATTCTAAATAAATACACGATCTTTAAACCAAATATCAATTTAATCGTGACCTTTAAAATTATTGTATAAAAGTCTAACCTTTGATGTTGTTGCAAATTAATACATGTTTTTTTCCACCGGCCGTGAAGAGATGATGTGGCTCGTCGAAACTATTGTTTTTGTTATGTCAGACTACACGTAGGATGAAATGTCTAAATCATAAATATAAAAAATATTAAAAAGGTGAATTAAAAACAAAATAAAATAAATAAAATCTAAAAAAATAAAATAAATTATTTAAATCTAAATTTCAAACCTTAAAAACTAATTCTCGCCGTCAATGTTTCAAAATTAAATATATTCTCATGTTCCAAAATTAAACAAAATTAAATATATTCTCTTAGTTTCTCTTCCTCCATTCAGTCCACCCATTGTTTATTGACACTCCCTCAACCCTTCACTTGTTGTTCTCATCGCAGTCGACCTCCTTAAATTAAATTTGTGAATTGTTTATTGAGATTCGATCAATTTTATGAAATGGATATAAATTTTATTTGCAATTTGAGATTGATTTTATTTTAATTGTTGTTTATTTGATGTGTAATACTGCAAATTTGAAGTATAATTTTTTTTCCCGGCAAATCTGAACCAAATTCGCGTATGCGATTTTGGGGATAGGGATTTGATTTGGCGATTATGTGATTTTGGTGCAAAATTCAATTTTGAGGATTCACATAACTCAAATTTGGGGTGGAGTTTGTGGTTTTGCAATTACGAGGGATGTGGAATAATTTAATTATTTAATATGTATCATTCTAACTGACAAGTATACACATGCTCCGGTGAGCCACGCCACCCCTTCACGACCGGAGGAAAAAAAACGTGTATCGATTTGCAACAATATCAAAGGTTGGAATTTAATACAAAAATCTTAAAGGTCGTGATTAAATTGATATTTGACCAAAATATCATGTATTTATTTAAAATTAACCCTTTGTTTTTTAAATCTTGGTTAGACATCTTATCCTTTTCAAATTGAATAGCAAAACTGGTGCACAATTAATATTGTTCAATGAAAATAATTAATATTATTTAGTGAAAACAACTAATATTGGCCAACTAATACCTTTTAATTAAACAACTATTACCATTTAAATATGCACTTGATTTGCATGGTGCATATATGTATTTGTCTTTCAAATTTATAATTAATGACCAAGTTTATGGTTAAGTATCCAATGTCATACCGAAGAACACGTGTACTTCTCTATTTCTAAAGAGTGCATGCATAGAGACCACAACTATTCTTGTTATTAAGGGAAGTGTGAGGAAATTTAAGGTGCGTATCAAGTCATGGACATAAATAAGCCTTAAAAGAAAGTTGTGGAATCCACCAGATGAGCTACAAGGTAATGAATTTCAGTGGAAATTTCTTCTGTGTAGAGACGAGTAAAATTTACTTTTGGTCCCTCAAGACACGAGACCTCACGATTTTGGTATCATAAGAATTTTTTCGTACAGTTTTGGTCCTTCCGTTACGGAATTCGTTAAATTCAACTGCACTTTTGGTCCCAAATCTTGTCCCGTGAGATCAATACTGCAGCTAACTTTAACAGACAGTGGAACCAAAATTGCATGAAAAACTAATTTTAGGATCAAAATGGTGGGTATTGAGACCAAAATTTTGAGGCACCGTGTGTACTGTGAGATTAAAAATGAATTTTACTTGTCTAGAGACATTTAAATGCAGAGGGCAAAATTATCAGTACATAATATGTGGATGTTGTAGAATAATGTCAGTTTAGAAATTTGAAAGCGAGGGAAAACTTTACTAGTCTGGGAAACAGGGCAATTAAATTATGTTGGTGAGGAAATACTTCTGAATTATACTTGCACTAAAAATCTGTTGCCAAAAAGCAGCAGCATGAGTTGTCCTAGTTATCAGTAAAGAATCCCCAAAAGGGTGTCAGTATTGAGCAGATTTTAAGCACATGTGTACTGTTTTACAAGATTATAGTTGAGCTACTTAAATAAACATGAAAGACAGTTAATTGGGAGTGGTTGGTGCACTCTTTGCTACTATGTCATGCAATAATCTCTTACAATACTAAATGTCACTATGCATCAGTTACACCGTGTAACTTGTTAACAATTGTCGCCTCTTGTAGTCTTGTTTTTGCACGAGTTGAGCAATGATGCTCGAGTAAGGGTCTGGTCGTCGACTCATGCACAGCCCGAAATCCCAAAATCTCTGAGTTGACTTAGGCTGCGTTTGTTTTGGGACTCACACGGATGGACTTAGGACTTTGCGCTCCCCGTCTCATACGAGTTTGAGATTTAGAGTCTGGTTTTCAAATCCCACATTCAATTCACACCTACAAATACCTATAAAATTTATTATTACTCTTCTCAATACATCACACTTTATCACTTTATTACTCTTCTCAATATAATATAATAATACAATATCAATTATTATTAAACATTGATTTGACATAAAGTTAAATCTCACCCTACTCAAATCCCAAAACAAACACGTACATTTACTATTCATCAAGGATTCTAAATCTTTGAATACTAAAACTTTGACTTGCTCCGCACATTTAAATCCCAAAACAAACGCAGCCTTAAAGACACGTGCCAACTTAAGGAGAAATGTATAAAAGTCAAGAAGTTCATTTTTCAAAGAGGGCAACCATTTTTTGAGAAAACATAACCATTCTAAGTGATACTTTAGCTTGTTTTTCAAATTCTCTTCTTTAGATTCCTTATATTATCATAAGTTGTTTTACTATTACGTATCAGGTGGTCAGTATGATCTATTTTCATTGAACAACATTAATTGCTATCAATTAAATAACACTAGATGTGCATTGATTATGGGATTCAATTGGTGCATCCAAGTGTTACTCTTCGGTAATTACGATCACAATTGCTTGGGCAACTTTGATTCACATTGATGAAACATTGAAACTTAAGATTCATTACCCCCCTGAATAACGAAGTATCATCAAGTTATGTATGGTGGGTGGTTGATGTTGTCTTGGCTAAATAAAACCATTTATTTTGGTCCAATTTTGTATATAATTACTGAGGTCAGTGGTGCCCACCCACCCTCATCATGTTCATTTAAAATTGAGGTGTGTTAAAGGGTATTCTAAAACACGATACAAAACCTAGAAACACTTTTTTTTTTTTTTTTAAGTTGAGTCTAACATCTTTAAAAATAAATAAGTGTTTGTAGGTAATTTGTAGAGTTTCAAAACAGTACTAAATCTAGTATCAACACGTATTCATAATTCATGTAATCAAGCTTGTTTTGTCTAAAGTAAGTTAGGTTTAAAAGATGTCAATATATTGATGTGGATATGTGTTGCACGGGTACGGGTGCGGAGTGCAGATGTGATATGATTCGGGTGCGGGAATTCAATTTTTTTTTTAATTTTAGGATACGATATGACGAGGATATGTCAATTTATTTTTATTTAATTATATATAACACCGTCATAATATCAAAAAATTTACAATAATTATATATAACACCTGTAATAATATTAATAATAGTTAAAACACATGTACTAATATTTATAAGAAATTCATCACATAAGCAACAAAATAACAATTAAATATAATATTATTAACCTGCACAAGTCATAAGTCATAACAAAAGATGCAATTTAAACGACGGAAGTCGAAATCGCCGCTTGTAATTTCTTTTCTCCCAACTTTTATTTTCTATTATGTTAAGTATACATGAAATAGAAGACTTGGAGTAGTAGTTTAATATTTAATTTAGTAAATTATTAGTAAATTTTAAAATTTTACAAAAAACCCTCCAAAATTTAATTAATTTTACAAAAAAATCCCAATACGTATCCGATACGCTTATCCTCGGAGGGGGATATCTTGGGGTTATACGTGAAAGTATGTTTTTACTTTGTATAACCTATGTATTCAACATTTATTTGCTGAAATAAATTATTTATCACTGTTGCTTTAAATATGATTGAATGTTATATATATTTATTGCAAACCGTTCGTAGCACGCGTTACATTGTAGTTAACGTGGTGATACCAGATCACAGAAGATCACGTTAACAATTCCTTGTAAACGAGTGCGTGTTTCACAACTTAGATAGATCCGAACAATCTATTGGTAGAAGTTGATGTGTAAGGCTCAGATTGACTTGTCTTGACCAAGAGATTACACTAGTGCATTCGATGCGCTGAAGCGGACCTACATAAAGGATAAACTCATTCGCACTAACTTAAGGGATGAAGAGTTAGACCTCAGTGATTGTTGATTTCTTAATCTCTGTCACTTAATAAGGATTGTGTGTAATTAGTAGTTATTGCTTTGACTTATAAATGGGAAGAGAATCATTGCGACTTCGATACCCTATATCTTGGGCAATAATATTATTTGCACGACAGTTGCTAAATTAATACAGAGAATCGTGTGATTGCAAAAGTCTTGCTTGATTGGTCCCCTTGGTGGGCCCGAAACCTTTATCATACCAAATCTTGCAAGTGGAATTAATTTTCCGGTATGAATAATAAAGCTGGGTTGTCCTTACTCCAAGGATAAATATATTAATTAATATAAAGCTTTTTAGTGGCTTAATTAATTAATGGACTAAATAATCTTAAACACGGGAAATAATAATTAGGAGCCATATTACCGTAATATGGGTTAAGATTGGATAGTGCAATATTAATTATATAGTGGTATTAATTAATATTAATGGGCTGAATTATATTGTGGCTCAATATTGGAATTCAGAAGCCCATTGGAAGATCCATCTTAATTCCCCTAAAGGCCCCTCAAGTAGCCCAAATTATAGTCCAATAAATAAAAGGTGCTTAAAATAAAATAAATTATTGTTGCAATATTTCCTCTATTTTTTTAAAATTAGTAAAGAAAAGAGGGAGAAGAATTTTCTTGAAAATATTTTATGGAAAGGAGATAATGTATTCTTGGAATACAAGATTATCCCATAAATTCAAGAAATCTCCCACTTGGCTTCTTTAATTATTTTTTTCGAAAATAATGTATAAGAAAGGGAAGAAAGATTTTCTTGATTTTCTTGGAAATATTTTATGGAAAAAGATATGTATTCTTGGAATACAAGAATATCTCATAAATTCAAGAAAGATCCAATCTTGAAATCTTGCTTCTTGTTTTTCGAAAATTAGGATTAAATAGGGTGTGAGATTTTTGTGGAAAAATACACAAGGAAAGAAGAATATATTGGATATATTCAAGATTTCTTGGAGATCAAGAAAAGATCTTTCCTAACCCTATTCGAACTCCAAAATTTCGAACCCCCCCTCTCTTATATATAGGGGATGATTGTTTCATCTCCAACTAGTGTTCCATGCGTTGGAAATATTAGAAATTCACAAAGGTGGTGCAACAATATTTTTATTTTCCTTGTTTTATAAATCGTTCATTGGAGAACCTTCTGTTGGGAAATTTATAGTTTTGATGAAAGTTCCAAAAACACATGTAATAGGACCACTGACACAATTAGGTAACTAATGTTTATATTACTCGCTATAGGAAACCAAATTGATAATGATTGTATAGAACAACCGATGAAATAGATAGGTCACATATCGGTAGGGAAACTCAATATGTATAGGTCGATCCAAGACTCAAAGGACACCGATATCCGACAAGCCGTAATCGCTAGAAAAGAACAGAAGATCGATCGATCCGATCTAGTCGACATCTCAAATTGAAGTCATAAAGCTCAAACTCAAAGAGATACTTGAAGATCGATGACTTCCGAAGATCGCACCCGTAAGACCTACATCACCGAGTCCGCTAGTTGAAGCTAAGTCAACCGCACCAAGACTTATCCAGTGTAGATCGATCGCTCAGACCGATCAAAGTCACCACCAGTGAAATCGATGTTTCACCTAATCATACGCCTATGATCCGAACAAGAAGAATGTCAAGCTAGTTGAAAGAACATCACCGAAAAGTGAGTCCGCTATCCAATAAGAACAAGACACGATGATCGGAGCCGACAATTGCGGATTTGATGCTACCTCTCGAATGGCTACAAAGTACAAATTCACGCTTTTTGGCCATGCCGCCTTCTCGGCTCGTCATCAAGCCAAGCTCTGCAAGTCTACCAAATATAGCCTAAAATTCAAATTGCTCTCCAACGGCTCTTTGATTTCAAGGTCTATAAATATGGGATCACACTTCGAGTAAAAAAAACAAACGCGGAATAAACAATCAATCAAGCTCAAGCTAATATCGATTTCCGCACAAGAACACGAACAAGAAGATTAATTTTTATTAAGTGTTCATCCCATAAGTTCTTAGCATAGAAATCTTTTCATCTAAATTTGTTAGTCGCTTATACGCAAGAAAAGATTTCATAGTTGAAACAAAACAATCTTACCCAAACCCCCAAGTTAGGTTAAGTTGTTTAGCAAGATTTCGCACTAGGGTTTCTAGTTCGATCTCAGGATCGGTTGAGTGTGAACTCCTTAAACATCTAGTTGGTGTCTTGTGTTGGACTTACACATAAAACAAAGTCCACTTAGTTAAGTAGGTGCCCCTTGTGATAGGGAAGAGTGAACGTAGGACTGGTTTGTCCGAACCACTATAAATCTTGTGTGCCTTTACCGCTTTGATTAACTCGATTACACAATCGCACACAACCTTTAAAGTGCATACTTATTCCAAGTTGAGATCAGTTAGCACCAAGCTTCTGATCTGATCAAACCTGACACTTCACTCATCTGATTAAAAGATTAACTTTGGAATCTGATTTATCAAAACCGGTTTGTCACACGGGTAAAACTTAAGCTTCCGACACATCGCTTAAAACGATAGTTACCGAATCGATCGCCTTTCAGCGACAAGAAGTTGGTTATCAAAACAAACTGATTCACTCACACTCGATCAAAGTAATCGCCTCACACCGACGCAAAAAGTTTTCGTAGTCTATTCACCCTCCCTCTAGACTTTTGCCCTCACAAACCCGTTCGGGACCTACAAGTGGTATCGAGCGGCTGGTTCTAATCGACCAATCGACTTTGTGTATCATCGATTCTTGAGGAAGAATCTTTGTGGTCGATCGAACCGATCTTGAAAAACCTTTTTAAAACTCATTCATTTTCCAAAATCACTCAAAGATGGATAAAACCTCGGAATGTATCATGATCCGCCAAGTTCTCAATCGATGAGTATGCGATTGGGCCATATATATGTCCAACCATCTAGGTTCGATCGGTGGAAGAATGATGGAAGTCATCGAAAGAGGACCCATCATCATATACTACGACAACCCCGCAAGGTTGGAGGAGATCCGCATTTTGCCCCCTGAAGTCTTATGCGTAAAAAGCCCAAAAATTGATGGATGCAGAGGAAAAAAAAACCGCATACTTTAGATACTATCGCAAGGCACATTATCATGAAAACAATGGATAAGGTCACCAAGGAAAAGATTAAGTATCTCAAATCTGCGAAAGCAATGATACTCTAGCTTGAGATATGCGAGGAAATGAATGAGATAAAAAACAAGTCTACAAGCGAACCGGTGAAGTTCGAAAAAGCTGAAGATGTCGCCTCAACGAAACCATCAACGAACTCGATGGAAGGATTACAATGTCTGATAAAGATATCAACTACAAAATCCTAAGGTCTCTCACCAAGAAATGGGACATGAAGGTCACGGTAATCAAGGATTGCTAAGACATTTCAAAGATGAAGCCAAGTAGCTTGTTCTTGAGCCTTAAAGCTCACGAGTTCGATTTGATTGAAAGAGGACAAGCTGATGAAGATGAGGTGCCCGCTGAAGCCTCAACTTCAAAATCAGTTGCTTTTAAGGCAACCAAATAAGAGAAACGAAGGCCAACGAACTGTTGGGAATATAATGAGTCGAAGCGTATCGGACGCTCGCTTACCAGGAAGCTTGAGAAGTCGAACGTCCAACTTGGTAAGTATCGAAGATTTTATAAGGACTATCAACATAGCCGAGGGAGAGATAGGAGATCAGCCAACAGATCTCCAGAAAGAACCAAATCTAATGATCGGAGGGATCACAGAGATGAAAGGAAAAGAGATAATCAGACTGGGGAAGGAAGAGACAACCAATCGACGGAAGAAGCTCGACTACTATCGAAGGGAGTCACCCGATAGGTCATACGACGGAGTGATTCACCGAAGGAAAGGTTCGGTGGATCAAGAGCGTGCTTCAACCATAAAGTTTCAGTCACTATAAGCGCAGACGCCTGACTGACGCCAAGAGAAAGGGAAGAAAAGAGGAATGTAAGAGAGCAACGCGTTATAAGGACGGAAGAGCTATGGTTCTCGATCGTCGAGAATTGACGATTCTATCTACCCTCCGAGGACTCTGGATACTCCTCTGTAGAAGACTTACCTCGACGCAGTCTTTGTTGACCTCTATGAAAATGAAGATCCGATATTCTCTTCGGACGATGATGAGATCTCAAATGATGGACAGGGAGGACCAATCGAGGTAACCTCCAAACTGCTTCGCTCGCTTTACACCGCTATCATTAGCACACCTCTTTGGGGAGATTGACCGCAGCTCTACTCGACTCGCAATTGCTTGAGGATCTCTCCAATGCAGTAGACATTTATGCTATAGTGGAAGCTGAAAATGACAAGCTGAGAATTAGGAAATAATCACTTGCTAAGGAGAATGATCTCAGTAAAGCCTCTGAACTTAAATCTGCTGAAACTGCTCAGAAGGCAACTGAGGAATGTAACATTCTGAAAGTTAAGGCTTCTGATCAGGAGAAGCAGATCAAAGATCAGCTGGATATTAACAAACAGCAAGCTGATGATTTCAAACTTCTTCAAGCAAAATTTGATGACCTATTCCGAATGCATGAAAGTCTGAAATCATCTGAGGATAATCTGCGTAAGAAAATAGAGGTTTTCACAAAATCATCTAAAACTGTTCAAGACATGAACACCTATTTTCGAACAACGATTAATAAGAAGGACTTGGCTATGAGAACCCTTCCACATCCTCAAAAGCCCCCTACCGATTCATCTCAAAAAGGTGTAATCGCACGAGTTTTTCACAAAAGATACACCAAAAGCCAAACATGTATCTAATAAGGGAAAAAGACCGGTTGAGCAGGTAAGGTAGGTGCCTAACCAGAAGGGGAACAAAAATGGACCCCAACTGGCAAAGCATCAGTCGAGGAATCAACAGAAGAACCCAGTTCTTCTGAAGAGACCTCAACCTGATTAACAGATCGAGAATCGAAAAAGACAACCAAGAAAAGGAAAGTCCAATCGAGACCCAATCAAGGTCACCGCCTAATAAGCATGCTTGTAAACCGCAAAAACCACCTATGCCAAAAAAGATATGAATCTTTTGATGGTAGCAATCGTACTACCCCTATAATCTAGAAAATCTAGGTTTTTTGAACCTCCCTCATGGATAAAAAAAGAAGACAAACAAAAAGATAAATCCCAAGTCTTCTAAGTCATCCAAGGTTCACACTAATAATCATACAAATCGAAAAGCATATAAAGAGACGATGATTATGTTGATAGGTATGGGAGACAAATCAGGCCTTCTGATCTAACTGATCACAATAGAAGTGCTCTGTTTGTATGGATCCCCAAAACTAATCCTAACCCCTCAGGGACCCAATCCAAAAAAAGTACCTAAAGCCCGATTTGGGCTGCAGGATCGCGTGGGTCTGGCCAACAAAGGAGGTGTGCAAGCAACTATCTGGTACATCGATAGTGGATGTTCAAGGCACATGACAGGAAGCAAGCACCTCCTCAACTAATACATAGAATGAGAAAAGCCCGTGTGTACTCTTTTTGTGATGATAACTTTGGTTATACCAAAGGGTTCGAACCTTAGAGAATGATGATGTACAAATAATCGAGTCTCGATGTCGAAGGTCGAAGCACAACCTACTATTTGTTTCACAATTCATGCGACAACGGATTCAAGTGTTGAGTTCTCGATTGACCAATGCACTATCAAGAATCAAGCCACTCAACGTATTTTGCTAATCTGGTTCAAGGAAAGGGACGATCTACACAAATTATTTGAACAATTGCCCAAGAAATGCATGCTCGATTGTTAAGAGCTCCAAAAGTAGCGGTTGGGCTCGCACAAAAGAATGAGCCATCCAACTTTAAAACTCTTAATAAGATAGCAAGGATGTCTCTAGTGGAAGGACTTCCGAATGAAGTATTTTCAAAGGATCGGACATGTCTTGCATGTCGGAAAAAACAGTCAAAGCTTCATTCAAGGGAATTTTTCGACCGGCATCCAAATAGATCTTATCGCAAATTTCATATGGATCTATTTGGACCCGATTATGCCATCGGTCTCAACGATTTGAAATATACTCGTAATCGTGGATGACTATTCCAAGTTTACGGTTATATTCTTACATAAGAAGAATGAGACGACAAATCTAGATACCCGAGCCGCTAAAAAAGATTACAAAATGAGAAGGGTGTCGGTGTAGTAAAAATCGATCGATAAAGGTACAAAATTTACGAACTCGTTTATTATTGATTTTTGCTCTAAGTTTGGTATACAACATGAAACATCAACCGCAAGGATGCCACAACAAAATGGAGTAGGTTGAATCTGGAGAATGAACTCTCAAAGAAGTTCGCCGCGACGATGTTAGTTTTAACATGCAATACCAAGCCGCTTTCAAGCGTAAGAATCAACACCGCATGCCACACTCGTAACGATGTCTCTCTCGACTAAGGCTCACTACAAAACACCCTATGAATCGTGGAAGGACGTAAAACCTCGTGTTTCCTACTTCCATGTTTTTGGGGTTTTTCATACACAACAAGGAAGAGTCATTGAAAACCTTTGAGGCCAAGTCGATGAGGGTATATTCTTAGGATATTCCGATCTAACAAGGCTTTCGTGGTTTATAAATGCATTTAACCCTACTTGTGGAAGAAACACCCCATGTAGTCTTTGATGAAGCATCTTCCGATCAAGAGAAATCATTCGAAACAAGAAGTACCGATCAACCAAAACTCGATGTTCGTAAAATGAATCAAATAACGATCAAGGAAAAAGAATAAAAACCGTAAATAATATACATTCCAGATCTAGTCGATTCACCGATCATTCAGATCCTAAGGTACGAAAAAAACTTTATTGAAGAAGTTCGACATAATGAGATAAGATCAACCGAACCATCCGGCTCGCGGGAACATCCGGTTCCCACAACGTACATCGAAGACATGATGAGTCCAACATCACCGAGACTTGTTCTTATCAAGTGGATCATAACTCGCACCACTCCCAATCGCTAGTAATGAAATTTTATAAAAACGGACGATGTTCTCCAAATGACGCAAATCGTAATGTATGACTCGATAACCACCATCCAACCGACCGATAATCGGAGACTCATCCGATAAAGTTAAAACTAGACATCGACAGGAAAGTTCCATGTATTGTCAAGATCCGCCTATGAAGGAACCAACAACAATAGAGGAAGTTCTACAAAGACGCAAGTCGATTCTAGCCATGCAGAGGAGCCGAAACAGCTTCGAGAGAAATCAAGTTTGGGAACTAGTGGACGCACCAAGTCATCAAGACGTTATTGGCACGGTGGGTATTCAAGAACAAGAGAGATGAGAAAAACGTCATCACCGTAAATAAGGCAAGACTTGTTGCTAAGGGGTATTCACAATCAAAAGAATTGATTATGATGAGACCTTTGCACCAAAGATTCGCTAGAAAGCCATTCGTTGCTTAAGCATATGCTTCCCACATTAGAGGATTCACTCATGTATCGATGGACGAAAGAGTGCTTTCTTAAAAGGGGTACTAGCGAGAGGAAGTTTATGTTTAACAACCTCCGTGCTTTGAAAAGAGCAACCAGTGTACTGTCTAAGAAAAAATCTCTATGGCCTAAAAAATGGCTCCTCGAGCTTGGTATGATACACTCTCTCGGTTCTTGATCAAAAGTGGGTTCACTAAAGGAATAAAGGGACGTAACCTTATTCGAATAGAATATGGAAAAGATATTCGATGGTTCAGATTTACGTGGATGACATCATCTTCTTTGATCTCCCAACAAAAGTCTATGTGAAAGATTCAAAGAAACTAATGCAAGGGAAATTCGAGATGTCCATGATGGGTCGATGAATTACTTTCGGGTCTTCAAGTAAAGCAAAATACGTAAGGGATATTCATCTCGCCAAGCAAAAGTACACTAGGAATTTATTGGCTAAGTTTGGAGTTCAAAATTGTAAGGAAGCCAAAATTCCTATGATGACCGGATTCAAGATGGATCCGATGAGGATGGTCGAAAAACAAATCGTATGAATATAGGGCTCTCATTGATCTCTACTATACCGACCGCCAAAGCCAGACCGATATAACCTTCGCAAGAGGTGTATGTGCAAATTTCGAGCAAATCCAATGATAAGTCACCTAGAAGCGACTAAGCGATTCTTAAAGTATCTGAAGGACAAGAACCTCCTTTATTTTACCCATCGATGATAATCTAGAGCTTAGTGGGTATTCTCGATTTTTTTATGGAGGTTGCAAGATTGACAATCCACCTCAGAACTTGTCGGTTCTTAGGAAGAAACCGATCTCATGGTTTTCAAAAAGGGAGACATCAGTTGCAACATCTACTACTTTAGCCAATATATGGTCAGGAAAATTTTGTTCCCAACCGCCTTAAAATCGCTTAGTCAAGAAATGAGGATTATAACATTGAAGCTAAGAATGTACCTATTTTTTTCGTGATGTTAATAATGCTATTGCAATCACCGAGAATCTCGTTTCTACATACAAGATGCAAGCATGTGGATGTCGTGCACCATTTTATAAGAGATCATGTTGAAAAGAAGAATATCGAATGGAAAAAGATTCATACTGATATACAGAAAGCTGATATTCTAACCAAGCCACTAGCTGAGATCAGATTCAGAGAATTATGCAATGAGCTAGGGCTTCTAGATCTTGGAGAAAATGCACCTAAAATGTTTGATGGAATGATCTCCAGAACCAGCTGGTTAAGAAACTAATCAGGTCAAGTGAAATCAGTTGAATTTGGTATATCAACTGATCAGAAGATCAGTCAAGGAACTTATATGAGAAGGTACTGATCAGATTTAAAGTTTATCAGATTAAATGAACTGATCGTTTAAAGGATTATCTGATTAAATCCGTTCAGTTATACTTTGTAAGTCGATTAAGCTGAAAATCAACAAGATTCACAAGTGGTATTCACAAGATTAAAGCTTAAAATCGCATAAGGATACATAAATTTTGCACAACAATGAAATAACAGAAATTTTCATTAATAAAGACCCGAAGGTCAGGTTACAATACAAGATACAAGTACAAAAGGACACGGAGGTCAGTACATAAACCCTAAACCCTAAACTCTTGACCTTAACACTAAACCCTCATCCTAACCCTTGAAGAAGTGGAGAGAGAGAGATTTTAAATCTGATGCTCTCATTTTCCCCCACTTAACAAGGGTGAGAGAGGCTTTAAAGAAATCCTAAAATATTTGTATAATCTAAGCTAAAACCAAAAGGAGCGACAAATGCCTTGATAGGATTTTTTAAGCCAGAGCCCCAAGAAAGAGTCAAATGGGCTCTCCAAATTGTTAAATGGTGAGTTGATATACGGGCATCAGCTGTTGTCTGATTCAGACCGTAGATCAAACTCAGGTTCATTTTTAGACTGAGTCTGTTGATGCGGGTTATGTCATCTCGATAGACACACAAGGTGCATATGGTTAGGAGAAGTGTCTTCTCGGTTCATGATAAGCGTAACCGCCGCCTCGAAAACCCTTGGTAGAGAGATTATCTTAACAACGATTGTATGTGAAATCTTTGATGACGATTTAAGACAAAGATAAGGACACACAGGGGATGATTTGAGAAAAGTGAAATCATTGAAAAAGGGGTAAAAGTGTTTGCCTTTAAGTTTCACCGAAATAAGGGTTCACCAGGATACATGATTCTACAAAGAATATAAGTATGGTGAATGGGTTATGTTGTGTAAAACAATTGGTCCAATTTATAGAGACCAAGCAAGGGTGCAAATGCAAATACTTAATTCTCAAAACCTTTAGAGAAATCACCTTAAAAAATTGATGTAGAAAACACGCGAATCGATAATTGGAGAGATTTACGGAGATTGACATATCGAGAGATTCGCATTTATAATTACGCATCGATAAAAAAATCGCTACCAACTTAGGTAATAGAAGCTACTACTCTAGACTAAGTTTTGGCGGTAACACTTATCCCAAGAATTGGCTTGATCTCGAGAAGAATCGATTAGGTCAACTAAAATCGATTACATACAAAGTCGATCGATGAGGAAGATCACCGAGCATGAAACTCCAACAAATCGATACATCACCTATGGGAAAAATGTAAATATCGGTTGAAGGGGAACTTCAACCCGATCAAGGAGGATCATAAGGGAAATCGACGATTCAAGGAAGATCGCTTAAAAGGATCGATTGGGAAAGTTTAAGGCTTAGGGCTCTTATTTCTAAGATCAACAAGTGAAATCAACAAGGACAAGTGGTATTGATCGACATTACAATATCACCAACCAGATACGATTTCTTTTCTCTTGTTCTTTGCTTATTTATCGGATCTTATCCGGATATTATTTGGCTTTATCGTACCCATTATCCTTGTGGACGTATTCTCTGCAAATCATTTAATGCGGACGTGGGGAACATGTATTAACTGCTACTAAATGTGCTTTTAAATCCAAAAGGTTTTAGTACGTGCTTTTCCTGACCCTACGATCAAAACCGCTTAATCTGGAGCGTCTAATCTTTTCAAACGGTTGATCTTCCAAATCTTGTCTTCTTTTTCCTCCTCGCCTTTATAAAGATCATCAAAAACATACCGAGTTTTCCATTTCACAAACTTGCGATTTATTCTCCTAAAACTCCAGATTATTTCTCTCTTCGATTCAAAGTGTTCTTCCTAAGTTTCAAAATCATCTTTCCGAAAAAATGTAATCCGGTAATTTATGTTCATTTGATGTATTTTTTTTAAAATCCATTGATCTTAAATGTTTTTATATCCTGTGTTATGCTTTATTGTTTCTTGGTTTCCATTGTATGTGATGTTCTTATATATATATGCACAACTTTAATCGGGTTCATCCTTTGTAGATGACCACCCACCAAAGATAATGGGAAAGATAATGTGCAATTATGGAACCTAACGCAAATAAAGATTGTGGATGATAAGTTCGTACATTTCAATATCACTCAGATCCGAATCCATGGAGGTTTGAGCAAATTTTCGCGAAAAAGCAGCCTTGAGAAATTTTTTATCTAAGAGCTTTCTTGTTTAGAAGGCCGCAACAACTTTGCTATTTTGTTCGCAATCCAAAGATGCAAAGATGAAGCACTAGAATTCCTAAGGAATTTAAGAGTGGATACGATGTTTTCGAAATGAATCGCTCTCGATAAATAACGAGAAGAAATCGATCGACGAATGATGATATAACCCGTCTGCTCAGATATTTACCAAAAGGATGGGATCTCTCTTTTTATTATGACCTAAGGTGAGAACGATGATGAGCCGATCAGAAAGAGTTTTTTTCAGAGAGGCCGACAAACATCATACGCCGTTTTGTCGTGCCAATGCTCAAGAGGAAATACGATTGTTGTTTCGACATATTGTCAAAAATAATTATGGGATTACATTCAACCCATTCATTTGCTCTTACATCCGGCTAAAATGTACAAAAGATGGTCAAATCCATAATTGATGAAGCCAAAAACATCAATTGCACGGTTCCTCAAGGCCATTCTCGCTTCCAAGAACATGAGAAATTTGGAGTAAATGAACCGAGGCAGGTATATCCTTTCAAGAGAAAGATCGCAAATTTGCAATTCAACAAGGTCATATCTGACCAATGATTCAAAGATAAACCGCTTAATAATCCGAATGGGAACAGATTGGATCAAGTCCTATAAGGCTTTTCTAACAACCACTTCACCATCTTTTGGGCCACCAGACGATGATATGTGGCCAACCCTCCAAAGTCAAAGAAAGGAAAAAGAAGGAAGAATAGTTTCCTTACACCCGCCGCATTCAATCGTAAGAAGAAAAGAAATCGTGAAGGCCCAGGAGAAGAGGCCAAGAAATAAAGACATCAATTTAAAAATTCTCAAGCCTCCATGACTCGATGTTTTCCTCTTTTCTTGCAGATGAGTCGATGAAGAAAGAGCGCCAGATCACCAAGGAACACAAAAATCAGTGAAAAATCGACAGTGCAAGCTTTCTTTGAAAAGACTTCGAGAGCTCGCCCATTCTCGTGCAAGAAACACAAATATCGATCGATCTCCTTCTCCTCAAGCTCGAAATGATTCACCACTTCCTTTCGACTAATGGTCACGAAAGCATATCTTCCTATTCTTCCACCGCCCACCAACTCCGAATCGCAGATCGGGACTTATCACCCTCACTTTGCCTAAAGCTTACCTTCGATGGGAACTTGGTATAAATCGCCTTTTACAAAGAGAACCCTCTAAACAATGATACATCGTGGGTCGAACTGACACTCTTTAAACTTCCGCTTACTAGGAATCAAGCACAACCACTCTAACCTTCCACATCTCATCAAACTGAATCCGACATAACAATTCCCGAGTCCAGATCAACAAAGATCATAATTCTTTGTAAATTGATCGGCTAATTGCTAATCGAAAGAGAAATTGATGAGTTGTATCCGTAATCGTCGCCCATCCTTTTTCACTTTAGCCCCTTTTCCATAAGAGAGGAAGTTATGGAGATCCTCACCGAGAGATCTTCGCTAAAAAGTTTCTCGACTTTTATAATAATTATTGAATAGATGGGCGGTCTCCCGATGATTTTTGGATCTCGGCCAGATTTCAAACTCACCATTGGGAGGGGGTTTTTGCTCGATTTCTACATGAGGAAATCTGCTAAAAATATGGGGATCACCAACCGAAATGATAATCGCTAAATTCTTTCCTGCTAAAGCTCGATCCACGCGAAGCTAGGATTGCCGGAACAGATTTAATCGAGATCACCGACAAAGCTCCCATTGTTGTGTAGCAGATGCCATCATGAAGGATGCAGAGCCGCCGATGATAGTGGAGCCGGTGTCATAGCTTCATGACCAACCACCGGAGGCAATAAACAATCAATCAAATCAAGTGACACCCAACATTCCAACATCAAACGCCACTATCGATCAACTTCGGACTGCCTGAGATCAAATCTTGTATCAAAGATCTCCGAAAGAAGAAGTTGAGGGATCGATAATTATATCAAAGGCAGATTGCCATCAAAGAAATAACAGATCAAAGGAATTGCTATTTCCCGATTGGGGCAATCAAAGATCGGTTCTCCTAAATCAGGTCTCATCAAGTACAACCGAATCGATAAAGACTATTGATGCCAAACCGACTCGGGTGGAACAACAACAAGTTTTTTTTTTTTCGATGCTCACCGACAAGCTAGGATTGATGTAAGAGAAACTTGACAAACCGACATAACACTCTCTATCGCTATGGAATTGCCAAGATCGAAATGATATCGAAGATTCAAAATCTAACTGCTCAAACTCAAGGCATATCTCATTGCAGATCTCAACAGTATGCGATCACACTCAATCTTTGGTTCTCGACCTCCCACTTCAATACTTTTTTGATCAAACCAAAAAAGGAAGGATGAATGAGAAACCAACCGACATAACAAAGCGCAGGACATCACAAACTCGGACTACTGAAAAAATGTCCAAAGAGCAGATAGCTGAAGAAGCCCGAAAAAGTCAAGAAGAAAGAAGGGCAGAAAAAATGGCAGAGGCAGAAAATCTGAAGAAGAAATTTAGTTCTAGAGCGAAGAAAGGAAGGGCCGAAAATCCGGAAAATACGTAACCTAAGTCGCCAAAGAAGAGTTGATGAGATCATCCCAAAAATCTGCCAAGATCATGCTAAGAAATTTGAGGAATGGAATAAGATCAAGAGTGAATGGCTTCTGGATGCCTTTGTTCTTAATCTTGTTCCACAAGAAGAATCTCCTGATGAAGAATTCCTCAACTGGTTAGAAAATAAATACCCGGATTTTCTGAAGTATCTGGAAAATGAGGCCAAGCTTATCAATGTAAAAATAACTCGCCAAGAGTATGATCTGTTGGAATACTCGAAGAAGGCAGATGGCTCATTTGACAGACTGACATTTCAAAGATTCTATTTTGACATCCCCGCATGTAACGCACATAATCGATCCTCGCCAGATCGATGATGTCAAATGGAAACTTTATCGATTTTCAACGCACCTCAAGATCAAAGAGAGATGCGAAAAGGGATACAAGCTTAAAGAGTGAAGAATCGAGAAGACTACTCAGGATCAGCTATTCTTATTTTCAAACTTTTCTGGATGTAACATGTAATCAACATTCTTTAATGAGAAAAGTTTATTTTTTGATCCTAAGACAAAGTCTCATTGTCTTCGATTATATGCTCTTAACTGTTCTATTTTTTTATCAACTGTATTTGGTTTCTCAAAGTGTTTTGGTTTTCATCAAAAAGGGGGAAATTGTTGGGAAATTTATAGTTTTGATGAAAGTTCCAAAAACACATGTAATAGACCAATAGACTAAGTTATTGATCGATGTTTATATTACCCGCTATAGGAAACCAATTTGATAATGATTTGTATAGAACAACCGATGAAATAGATAGGTCACATATTGAGGGAAACTCAATATGTATAGGTCGATCCTGAAGACTCAAAGGACAAATGACATCCAGACAAGCCGAATCTTTAGAAAAGAACAGAAGATCAGATCGATCTGATCTAGTCGATATCTCAAATTGAAGTCATAAAGCTCAAACTCAGTATACTTGAAGATCAAATGACTTCCAGAAGATCGGACTGTAAGACCTACATCGGTAAGTCCGCTAGTTGAAGCTAAGTCAACCGCACTGAAGACTCTATCGGTGTAGATCGATCGATTCAGATCGATCAAAGTCACCACACCAGTGAAATCTGATGTTTCACCTAATCATACGTCTATGATCTGAACAAGAAGAATGTCAAGCGTAGTTGGAAGAACATCATTGAAAAGTGAGTCTGCTATCCAATAAGAACAAGACACGTATGATCGGAGCCGACAATTGCGGGATTTGATGCTACCTCTCTGTAATGGCTACAAAGTACAAATTCACGCTTTTGGCCATGCCGTTCCTGAAGCTCGTCACATCAAGCCTGCAAGTCTACCAAATATAGCCTGAAATTCAAATTGCTCTCCAACGGCTCTTTGATTTCAAGGTCTATAAATATGGGATCACACTTCAGAGTAAAAAAAAACGGAAACGCTGAACAATCAAGAAGCTCAAGCTAATATCAGATTTCCGCACAAGAACACGAACAAGAAGATTAATTTTTATTAAGTGTTCATCCCATAAGTTCTTAGCATATAAATCTTTTCATCTAGTCATTAGGGTCATTTATACTAAGAAAAGATTTCATAGTTGGAACCAAAACAATCTTACCCAAACCCCCAAGTTAGGTTAAGTTGTTTAGCAAGATTCGGACTAGGGTTTCTAGTTCTCGATCTCTCGGGATCGGGATTGAGTGTGAACTCCTTAAACATCTAGTTGGTGTAATCGTGTGTTTGACTTACACATAAAACAAAGTCCAAATTTGGTTAAGTAGGTGCCCCTTGTGATAGGGAAGAGTGGACGTAGGACTGGTTTGTCCGAACCACTATAAATCTTGTGTGCCTTTACCGCTTTGATTAACTGATTACACAATCGCACACAACCTTTAAAGCGCATACTTATTCCAAGTTGAGATCGAAGCACCAAGCTTCGATCCGATCAAACGACACTTCAGTCATCTGATTAAAAGATTAACTTTGGAATCTGATTTATCAAAACTGGTTTTTCACACGGGTAAAACTTAAGCTTCCGCACACATCAGTTAAACTGATAGTTACCGAACTGATCTGCCTTTCAAAGGACAAGAAGTTGGTTATCGCCCAAACCGATTCACTCACACTGATCGGGGTTAATCGCCTTACACCGATTTGCACAAAAAGTTTTAGAAGTCTATTCACCCTCCCTCTAGACTTACGCCCCACACAAAAACGCTCGGGACCTACACCTTCCACCGGGTTATTGGACGAGGACTTGGGAATACTTGAGAAGGACTTTTGGTGGGTATCCAGATACTTGATCCTGTCTGTCTCAGATCGTCTCTCCAACGGGTACGTTTACGTAAACTCCTAGAAATTCCGCATGCTAGGATCTTTTACGTGAAATATTATTTGCATATCGTTGTTGGATTAATTATTATTTGAATTCACTTAGGTAAATTCATGCTAGTAATAATTGTTAATTTAAATTTGTGTTTATGAGGTCATCCCGATAGATCCTGACATGAGTTATCCCAATAGGATATGCGTATCCGAATTAAAAAAAAAGGATACGTCACGTGGCATATCGGGTGCGAATCCCAGGTGAATCTCACCCTCGGCGTATCCGATACTCCATCCTGATTATTTTTTAAGAATCCCGCATTAGAGATGTGGATTTATCAATATGGATTTTTTTATTTTATTTTACGGGAATATGGAATGTTGAAGTTGCTTGAAGTTGTAAAACACATATTTGTTGACTTCGAAATCAGAATAGATTGTTTTTACAAAAGAAGGAAAGAAGAATAAGATTGTGTATTGGATGTAACCTGTCTGTAATAAACGAGAAAAATGCTATGAATCGATCATTCTTTGGACAACTATGCTTATTGAGAGAGAAAAATAAAACAAAAATATTTAATTATAACAATAATAAATCAATTTTTATAATAAGTCATTTTGTTTGTATTTTTAACAATATTAGTTATTTATTAAAATATATTAATTTATTAACATTAGTTGTTTAATTACATATATTAATTAGGGATTAAATTTTTTGTAGTCCAGTAACTTTACATCGTTTTGAAATTGGTCTAAATTGTTTTGATTTTTTGATTTGGTCCTGTAAATTTTTTTTTTTTTGAAATTGGTCAGTTTTACTTGCTGCAGCATGTTACCAAGCAAGTAATCGTTACATGTGTAATTATTTTATTTTTCCCTTGAATTTTAAAGAGCTACTTGAACTTTTTAATCCTAATAATTATGGTTGGATTTTGAGTCGGTTATAAAAATATTTGTATATTAAAAAACAAAGAAAATCGGGTTGGTTTACCTAAAAACTACTCTTTCTCCCTAAACAATTACGCAGAAAAATCCCGATTCAAAATTATTAAGATTAAAAAAGTTTAGGTGACATTTCGAAGTTAAAAATAATAATAAAATAATTACATAGGTGGCGGTTACCTATTTGGTGAACTGCTACAGTAGGTTAAAGGACAAAATTCAAAATTTTTGATAACTTACATGACCAAAATAAAAAAGTCAAAACAACCGGGACCAATTTCAAAACGAAGCAAAGTTACTGGACTAAAAAAACTTAATTCCTATTAATTATTTTACTAATTATGAATCAGTTTGTACTTTGTACAGTAAAGCTATTTTAAATAAGATCAGCTATGTTTAAATTGGCCTAAAAGCATATTGATTTTCATCATGTCCACTAAAATATCAAGAGTTACATATTTCTCTTCTCTTTATGCAAACCTAACTTTCTGAGAATATATTGAATGTAAATCTCGTACGTATGATGGATTATAATTTCAAATTGATTGCTTTCATATGTACAATTATTAAAAATCTTAACTGCAAAGTGTTTTTCTTTTAAGATATATATGACAAAAATTCGCATGAGACAGGGTGTAACTTAGCACAATTTAACATTCATCCATTCCAAAGTGCTAAAGCGACATGCCCAAATTTATATCTCGTCTCACCGTGAGACTGTCTCACACAAAAGTGCCTCATATACAATTAATGTGCTCAATTAATATGTAATTCCGGACGAAATGGAATAGCTCAAGTGGTTAGAACACCAACTGACAACATTATTCTTATAAACTAATTTTTAATATCATGATACCAGTTTATAAGTGTAATGATATTAGTTAATAAATATTATGATGTTAATTTATAAGTGTGTTGATATAAATTTCATACTATAAACAAATTTTACCAGATACCTACTCATAAAATATAGAAAAATACTTTCGTATTTTAAGAATACCAAATACAAATTATTTTATGCATAAGCAAGCATAACCTCTAATTACCTGTCAAATTGAGATTAATGGCAAGTTAAATTCCCCTAATCACCATAATAACTTATATTTTGAAGTTTTAACTGGGACAACTACTCAAATAGGTTCCATTCACCGACTTTAATATCTAAAGGCAAATAATCAAATCAAGTCTTGATTTTTATCAATTTTAGCACTTTTATCTATGTAAATATAGCATATATTTTCACTTGATATTTAAAAACATATCGAGTCACTATTTTCGGCCAGGTCTTTCTGATGTGGTCGTCAGAGTCCACCTATCTTGTTGACGTGTAAATATTAAAATAAAAAACATCATCACCTAAGATTAGAAAACGAGGAATATAAAAACATTTGGGGTCACTATTTTCTAATTTTAGGTGGTTATATTTTTTATTTTTTTATTTTAATATTTTCACGTCAATACGACAATTGAATACCGATGATCACATTAGACGGTCCTTGTAAAAAATAGAGCCCAATGATATTTTTAATTATTAACTAAAAATATCATGTGATATATTTAGAAAGAGAAAAGAATATGGGTTAGAATTAATAAAAATTGAGAGGTATATGCTTAGATTTGATTATTTGACCATATGTGTTAGAATTATGCATGTTTGCTTCGAAAAAAAAAAAAAAAATTGTGCTTGATTGCTTTTATCTTTGAACTTTAGCACTCAGAAGTCAGAAGGATCATATATGACTTTTTGCTCTCCTCTCTTTCATTAATAGTAAAAAAAGAAAAAAAATCAAATGAAAGAAAAGTTATCTATATATATTTACAATTTATAAAAACAAATGTATATCTCTTTATAAATTCAAACTTTTAAATGAAATAAAATCTTTTTATGATATTAGAGTCTTTGATTCACATCCACATTAAAATATTAATTATTTCTTAAAAAATACTCTCTCCATCCCGATCTTATTTACACTATTTCCGTTTTGGGCGTCCCAATCTTGTTTACACATTTTCTTAAATAGAAATATTCACTTTGTACTTTATCAATTTATCACATAAAATACTAATAAACAACTCTTTCTGCCCTCAATATTTTATCACTTTATGACTTTATCATATAAAATACTAATAAACAACTATTTTTACTCCAACACTTTATCACTTTATAATTTTTTTTTTAATTTCGAGCACACAGTAAATATGTAAACAAGATTGGGACGGATGGAGTAACTTTTTATTTTTACGGTAAAAATATAGATTTGGTAAGATAACCACACATGTATCCGTGCGCGTGGGCTCGATCGAAAGGGGACAATGAAACACATAAAGATTGTGTATGATTAATGACTATATTTCTGTTATGTTTAGGATAATGACATGATTAATATGAAGTTTAACATGAATCATGACTATGATTTGGTCCCACAATTAAGTAGGGATGATGTTGTTAAAGATCTCTTAGGTAAGAAATCAAATGCAATCAAAGATTTCAAACATTTTAAATTTATGCGAAATAGTTGATGTGATTTCAGAGCTTAAAGGGGTCACTACTCACTAGCTAGAACACAAAACTAATGAATTTGCCTTTGCTTTTATTTAATTAAAAAAATATGTTGAATCTCTTTTCTTTTCCTTATCTTTTATTAATTTCCTTTTTAATCAAAACACTTATTTCTAGATTAATTAGGTATATTATGTTCTCAAAGGTCAAAGCATCTAATTTTATCATACATATATAAAACTCCAAAAAATATTGTTGTGTGATCAGTGTTATGAGAGATGGATCTAAATTAAATGAAACATTACTCCTTTTATCAGTTAATAATTCTTACCAATTTTTCCTTTTGATCACTTGTTTTAAAAGCTTTACTTGAGTTTATCATTTGTCCTCCTATAAAAGAATCAATCTTGTTACTATTTTATCATATTTATGAATAAATAGTTTTGTATTATTAAGAGACATTTTTACTGATTTGATTTGATTTAATCGTTAATTTTCTCATATATAATATGTGAAATAATCGGCTAATTGGTTATCTCTGTCACAGTTCAGTAATTTTTTTTTTGATCGTGCAAGTGGTGACTTAAAGTCGAACCCATGATCTCACGGTTTAGATAGTGGTGCTCTAAGTCGCAATTCAGTAATTATCTAATCACATGATCACTTTAAATAGTAGTTTGTATATGGTTTACAATATATATAGGGCAATGACACCCGGTTGAATAATGTTAATTATTTTTGCACTCTTTAAAAAAAATGATGCTCCATAAAAATTGTCATTTATTTTATGAAAAACACAATCGTCATTTTATCATATAAAATGATTGAACTGTTCCTTTCACTCATGGATGAATCTGACCATTTTGCAGTGCAACGTCCTTATATATATATATATATATTTAAACTGTACACATCTTCAAAACAAGAAATTTCATGTTGAAACATCAATTGAACTTGTCAAATTTTGATACCAATCTGAACACTAATAACTCAACTTTCCACATGAGTAAACCCCAACCTATTGATAAAGACTGCTTAATAGATAGTCAATATCTCCCAACTGCTGGTGGGATCAAATAGGCCAAAATTCCAGCCATCTAATTCTTGTACATATATACACACATATTATACTACATCATCACAAGAAATTCATTTAAATTAAATATAACATGTACGGATCCATTACTTTTATATATGGAGATATTTAAAATAAATAATAAAATTAAATAATGACAAAAAAATCGTAAGATTCTTAAGATCTCTTTGAAATGAATACCACATTATTTTAATTGTTTGAATAAATTTGAATTTGAATTGAGTAACATTTGAAACTGCGCTTGTATACATGTAATCATTATTTTAATTTTAAGATCGAGATTGAATCAATTCTTTAATAGCAATGAAGAAAATAGTTTTCAATTTTGAGAAATATAATATAAAATATTTCACAAATGTACACGTATTATACGATTAATTAACTATTTGAATTTTAAAGTACAATTTTATAATTAACTATCTAAACATCATTTTACCCAACTCTCGTTTTCTATTTTAAAGTGTTAAAATCTTTTCCTCCCATAGTATTTATACAAAAAAAAAGAAAAGAAAAAAGAATTGATTAGCAAAAATTATATCATTATCATGGATTTAGTCATAACTAGAAAAATGAGTACATGCATATGGCTGGAAGCATGTCTTTTCTTTTGATATATATATATATATATATATATATATATATATATAAAATTCCTCCGTGTATAATACTCATGCTTACTTAAGAATAAATTAATTAATATTTTTTTTTGAAAGGAATTAATATTTAAACGAGTTAAATGTAATTGATATTATAAGATAAAATTCAATTTTCCTTTTCTATTTTGGGTAAATTTCTTATTATCTGGTTGCTTCAAATATTTAAAACTTCCCCAAACTGAACTCTTGAAAAAGTTTATAGTTGACATTTTTTTCGCTTGATTAAATGCGAATAAAATTGTAAAATTGAATTTAGGGGTAGGTCTCTGTTGAAATTTGTACATACTTCATAGTATGAATTTTATACCATTACACTTAATCGCTATAGTACTTATCAATTGATATTATTACACTTATAAATTGAGATTATAATTTTAAATGCTATAGATACTAATTTATAATAATAATGATATCAATTTATAGGTAGGGGTGGAGGAAATACCTTAAAAAATACTTCAGAGATACCACAACTTACCGTGCGAAAAATATCAATTTTTTATCAAAATTTTTAATGCGGTATCGGTATGGAAATATAAAAATTCGGTATATCGAAAATATTTTCGTTATACGAAATATTTTCGGTATATTTTTTTGATATAATAATCTTAAAATATTTTAGATATAAATATTTTTAGATATTTAGGTATATCTTAAAATACAATATTAATTTTTTTTTTTTAATAAATAATTTTTTTACCCAAATCCTTAAAAGTTAAAACACATATCGATTATACATGACTCACATTTCAAAACATTTCACAAACCCTAAACATCTCCCCATCGCCGCGACCAAAGCGACCCACGCCTCCCCCATCCCCGCCGCCCGCCTCCCCCTCCGCCATCCTCCCCCCCATCGTCGTGCATGTCCCCAAATATTTCACAAATCCTAAACATTTCTCCATTGCTTCCGCTGCAACCAAAGCAACCACGATCTGCCTCCCCATCGTCGTCGTCGCCCCGCCTCCCCATCGCCGTCGTCGCCCCGCCTCCCCATCATGGTGTGCTCAGTGTTCGATTGTTTCCTTTCCTCTGCCGTCGAATTCCGCTCATCAGGTGCACTCTGTTTTTATTGCAAGTGTTCTTGGAGCTTGGTTAAGTTGGATTTTTCATTTTTTCCCATTATTAATCATTAATTGAGCTAAACTAAACATCTTATTTCAAATCCAGAAAGAAACACAACTTGGTTCCCTTTAATATTAATTTATAGTTCTTTTACAGGAGCATTTACAGAAAGTTCTTAATTATGATTTCTTAATTATTAAAGGAGCATTTACAAGAAGATTTATGGTTTCTTAATTATTAAAGGAGCATTTACAGAAAGTTCTTTTCTTCACCTTTGGTAGTCTGGTAGTGTACATTTATAGTTCTTAAATATGCATGTCTAGTCTCTACTTGTGATCTACTCTTGGAATTTACAGAAAGTTCTTAAATATCGAATGGTATTCTCTTAATTTATCTTGGTACACCATAAAACTACTGCATACTGATTATTGATCTGAGATTTCGTCTTTGACTTAAATTTTGATTCCTTTATTCTCATTTAATTGCTTAAATTCTTGTGTTTTGTAGGCATCTTGAGATTTTGAACTTCAAAAGTGATGAGGATTTTTATTTTCAATCATGATTTGTTTTATTTTAGTACTGAAACAGATTGAGTTTCTTTTAATATGTGTTGTGTTGAACTGTTGAAATTTATTTTGTTGTGTTGGATTGTTGAAATTTATATTTTGTGTTGGACTGATGAGTGATGAATACTTAAATCTTATTCTGTGATCAAATATTTTTTTCATAAAAAATACAGGTTATTTAAAAAATAATTTCGACAGGAACGGTATGCCGAAATTTCGGTACAAACAGTATTATCGGTATGCCGAAATTTTGAAATTTCGGTACAAAACGGTATTATCGGTATGCCGAAATTTTGGTACGAAACGGTATACCGATAATTCGGTATGGTATGGTATATGTTGAAAATTCGGTATGACACGGTATACCGAAATATCGGTACGGTATCGGTATCAATATTGACATACCGAAAATTTCGGTATACCGAAATTTTCGGTATGAGAACGGTATGATATTTTTCGGTATCGAAAATTTCGATACAGTAACGGTATGACGAGAAAATTTTCGGTATGTCGTACTGTCCACCCCTATTTATAGGTGTAATAATATGAGTTTCATACAATTTCGCAGAAGAGTTATGTCCTTTCAGAGAAAGGGAAAATGAAAATCATATCAAATTGATTTTCCGACTCAAATATTCACCTATAAATATAAATTTTAATTGGTACTCCAATCATCAATTAATTGATATTATTTTGTTAGAGTCACACTCATTAAAAAAATATATATATATATATATATATAAGTGCAAAAACCAAAAAAGGAAAAAAAAAAACAAGAATTAATAATCTAGAACTAATTAAAGTTTGAGAGACAAGTCCAACTTTTTCAACTCATCTTGATTTTTAGCCTTCAAATGAGAAGCAGCACCATCCCATCTGAACCCATCCACTGCCGGCGAGTATCTCCTGTCACCGTTAAACCTAGCCGCGACGCCGCCGGACGACGACGATCCAATTTCCACCGCCGGTTCAAGAGGCTTCCTACCCCCATAAAAACCGGCTGGTTTATGAATCATCGAGTGAACCTGAATCCCCAAACACCGGTTGAAGGAAGAGCCGTTTAGCGGGAGCGACGCCATGCTCGGGTACCGGAGCGCCACGGCGCCGTGGTGGCCGTAGGCGGCGCCGCCGCCGGAGAAGCGACGCTTGGCGATAGTCCTTTCGCGTTTGTGGGCGTTCTGGTGTCCGCCTAATGCTTGGGAGCTGTAGAATTTTCTGTTGCAGTAGTTGCATGAATAGACACGTGGCTCTTTGCTAATTTCGGAAAAGAGATTGAGCTCCAATTTGGAGTCTTTGATTGAAAAGAGGCTGAGATCTAACTCGAGATGGTTATTATTCTTGATTCTTGCATCTTTTTCTTGATTTTGATCATCTTGATTTTTGCATGGATCATGAGAATTGGGATCCTCCATTTCTTTTTCTTGGAGGGTTTAATTTGATTTGAAATGTTGAGTATGGAGATGGGAGTTTAATATAAGAAAGATGGCAATGTTATTGATTGGAAAAGTACTAAATGCTGTGGTACTATGTATGGAAAGGACAATTTACAGTTACAAGTAGCTAATTGTGGAAATTGATAATTTTATGGGGTTGGATATGTTGCAAGGTTAGTTTAAATGATCTGCATCCCCAGGTGTCTGCGTGTATTTATAGTAAATATTTTAAAAATGTGCAACTTATTATCTTTGAAATCTTGGTTTATTTACCTTTGAATTGTGCACCTATTTTTCCATATTAATAGTTGCACGGTTCAGTGTAAATATGTTGTATATTTTAATATTACAAGTTGTATATTTTTAAAATGCACTACGAGTGTACGGTGCACTTGGATGTATATACAACTTCGGCATGCGAGCATAGTTGTTGTTAATTGAGAATTTGAAAGTCGTGAAAATTGAAATGAAGCATCTACCTCTCCTTCAAGGCACAACATACCCCCATTGAATGTGTTTCTCTACTTTTCTCTTGTCATGTTCCTCATGTCATTGTTAACACATGTTGTCTCAAGGTTACAAATATTAATTACCCATTCTTTTTTGGCAATACATTGTTAAACAATATATATATATATATATATTAAAATAAATATGCTGAAAGGTTAAGAAATTAATAGATTAATTAATCATATGATAGAGAGACTTACTGATAGGTATCTTTCAAAATTACAATTTACTAATATATACAAAATGGTTACATATACGTAAGTACATTTTCACTTTCGCGTGCAATTTTAACTATATATACAATATCGTTTGTATTGATTAGTAATGTATAAAAAAATGTACTTTATTAATAATTTTTCCATGATATCTGGTGAAATCTCATTTCTACATTTTATTTTTTGAAACATCTGAACTCGAGTTATTTGCATTGATTATTATATTAATATATTGGTGACATAAATTACAAAAGAAGTAAAGTAAATATAATGGATCCAATATTTAGATTGGAACACAATTTGGCCTAAAAAAAGAAAAATAAATAAATTAATTAAGATATGTATTCTAATTGAGAAGGATTTGATTTTGATTGGAGGGATGAGATGAACCAAACTATACTCCAAGAAGACCTTTATTTCATAATCATGTGGATACTCACTCCATTTGTCACTATAGTGGAAGGTGTTATATCAGACATAAAATATTATCAAATTAACCTTTTAATATTGAAAAAATTAATGAACTAAATACTATTGATGAATAGTGAACAATTATTCATATATTAAGACAATCTAAGTAATGCATATATGATAAACACAGGCGACGCATGGTATGCATGTTATTACTATTTTAATTCATCTGTGAATGTGAGATGAGATGTCAGTCTTTTGTTCCCTTCAATTCTTTCTAATAGAAAATATTTTAAATTTGAATATATAGACCGAGTCTCTTGTGCACTCAAGTGCACCGTACACTTATACTTAAAAAAATATTTGATCCATTAAATATATTAGACATGTTTTGTGGATATATGTGTAGGGTTGGGGCGAGTGCACGGATCTAAGAACCATGCATCAGTTGCACATGAGACTTTGTCAAAGGAATTAGAAGAGAATTAGAACAGAGTTAAGTTTAAGAGTGAGTCTCATATGCACCTGGGTGCACCGTGCACTCATAGTGCATTTTAGAAGCGTGCAACTATACAAAACAGAAACGTGCAACTATTCCAAGCAGAAGCATGCACTTATTTCTCATATTAACAGTTTCACTTTTATGTGTAAATAAATCGCACTTTTTAATATAACAAGTTACAAGCTTCTAAAATGCACTATGAGTGCACGGTGCACCCGGGTGCATAAAAGACCTGGCCGAAGTTTAATTATGATTTGATATTTGAATTTGAATTTTGCAAGAGCATTATGCTCTTGATTGGATCGATATTTAAGGATATTTATCGCAGATAATTATTGATATACTGGCTTTAACGAGAGATTCAAAATTTTGAATTGAGTTAATTAACACTAAACAAATTACCTCCATTTAAAGTAAATGGTTTGTCTTAAATTTTTACATACATAAAATGATAAAATTAAACACATATAAACGTACGCGCACATAAATAAACACATATATATATTCTTTGGCCATTAGTATTTACTATTTATTAGTACCGTTGAACTTATGATTGGAATATGTTAGGTAACGTTCCACCCATAAGATAGGGGGATGACACAGGAAATTTAAAGTTTTGTTTTTATTTTATATGAGAACACAAGCACACATATGGAGAATTTTTTTCCCATAATTGAACTATCCATTTTAGATCAGTAACTAAATTGATTGTTTTTGATCCATTTTTCATCGAAAAATTGCAAAAAATATTGTTTCGGTCCCACACAAGTTACATGCTGATAAAATTCAGTTAAATTAGGACAAATTGCAAAAATATAACTTATCTTTCCCTCTGATTGCATTTCAAAGAGTCAATTTTAGACTTTTGCAGAGTAAGTATTTAACTATCAATTTATTGTAAAAAAGGACTAGTGCAATTTTAAAGACAAAAAAAAAAAGTATTTTCGCTTATTTTTTTATATACCATTTTATAAAAATAATGATCAATTTTTTTTAGCGCAAAATAATGATCATTTTTCAAAAAATAAAATTATAACAAATGCTAATAATGAGTTGATGACTTCTAATATATTTTTTGTAAATCCAACACAAACTTATTAAATATAACGAGTACAAATATTCAAATAGTTACAGACAAAACCTTACAGTAAAAAATATCGAATAAGCAGTTTGAAGAATTATAAAGAAGAACTACTAATTATATATTAAGTGGCTTTGGGCTAATCAAGTGGAGGCAAACTAAAGTTGCTATCAGGTGCAATTACTTCACATGTTTAAAACTGAGAAAAATCAAGAAATATAACTTATATAAAATAATTAAAAGTAAATAACTTAGCAATAAAAGGACGCAATAAGAGAAATATAGATGCTCTGTATTCGTCGTGTTCCACCAGTAGACTCGATTCAATAAAATAAATATACTATGTATTATATATGGAAATAATAAACATTAATATCACCATACAAACTAGGTTTCAATAAAAAATATATTATTCTCCACCAATTTTATAATAATATGCTTATATAATAATAATGATTAATTTAATCACATATTTTAATTAACTTGAAACGAAAATAAATACTCACAATATTCTGGAATTTCATTATCGAGACCTCGTGCATTATCGGGACTTAATATTTTCTTTGACCATGAATAGGGGTGGCATACCGAACCGTACTGTACCGAAAATAATTACGAATATCGTATACCGTACTGAAATTTTTTAAATTTCAAAATTCATACAAATTTTGTATACCAAAATTCTGCATATACCGAAGATTTCGACAAATAAAATATATTTACCTACCGTACTTAAATTTTGGGTATACAGAATTTTCGAACAGTATTGATATACACTGTCTCATACCAAACTTTTTTAATATACTATTTTATACTGAAATATCGGTATACTATTTTTTTTAACGAAATACCAAATTTTTTCGATATATTGAAATATCAATGTTTTAGAATGCATACTACCTAATTTTTCATTAATTTTTCACCCCAAACCATAAATGTAAATGAGTGAATTTTAGAAAAGAACACAAAAATTAAGAACGACATAATTTTATTATCGTGATACCTTATTTTTTATTTAGGGTTGAGAACAACAAAAGTTAGCTAGATACAAATTGACAAAAAAAAAAATTGTTTTGTTTTAAAATTAGGTCCTTTTATTGCAATAAATTAATAGTTAAGTACCTACCCTGCAAAAGTCTAAAGTTGAGTCCTTTATGTGCAATAAGGAGCAAAGATAAGTTCTGTTTTTGCAATTTGTCCATTAAATTATGCATATGTAAATAATACAATAAATTAAAATTTTAAATCTACAAATTAAAAAATGACTAAATTTTAACGACACGTCATTTGTGTGTGACCGAAAACGACATCGTTTGCGATTTTCTGGTGAAAATTGGACAAAATTTGGGCAATCAAATTAGTTATGGACCAAAATTGGACAATTAAATTATTTGGGATGAAAAATTGACAATGACCAAACTTTTTTTTATCCACAGAGAGTATACAATATAGGCTAGGTCTTGTATACACCCGGGTGCATCGTGCACTCATAGTGCATTTTAGAAGCGTGTAACTTGTTATGCTAAAAAGTGCAACTTATTTACACAAAAAAGTGCAATTGTTAATATGAGAACATAGTTACATGCTTCTGTTTGAAATAGTTGCACGTTTTTTTTTATAATTACATGCTTTTAAAATGCACTGTGCACTCGGGTTCAAATGAGACTCACTCTACAATATTGCACGAATTTAAGACTCATACAATACTGTCTACACCGTGTTCTCTTCCACTCCCATGTTTTTTTTCTTTTCCGGTCGTTTCCACTTTCTCCTGCACATTTCTATGGCCATCTCTTTAAACTTGGGTAGTTTGTTTGCATTTTCTCTGGTGTTTTGTCTATGCAGTAACATGGTTTTGTTTATATAGTAATATTTTTTTTATCTAGTAAAATATTTTTTTAGTAATACAAAGTAATACTTTGTGCATTCCTACACAATATTGTAAGCAAACTCACGTGTTACCATATGAATAATCATGTGACTATCTTATGAACCTACATATAATGGATTCAGGTTCGATATAAATTTTGACGGGACGAGAGTATAATAGAATATGTGATTTTGATGAGAAAACTCAAATTTTGGCCCCCAAAATTTGTAGTTACCTTATTTGACTGGGAGTGCGTGATGCAATATTTTACAAGAGTGTGTCTCGTATATGATAACTATTCAAGGTATCAATTATCAGTTTGATGATTATATGAGGACGGATTAGAATATTAAATGTAAAGAAAATGAATTTTTAATATAATAATAGAAAATGTATAATAAGTAATTTCACCCATCTAACCTCCAAGGATTGGTCTATGCTCCTATGAAGGTTTCAAATTCAAAACCTTTAAATGCGATCAATTATTGAGATGGGTCAATCTCATATAAAATTTAACTTTCTTTGCTTCAAATGGAATTCCCAGTTGGAATTGGTCCCCAATTTATTCGATTCTTGGGTCTTAATGAAAAAAAATATTATTCATTTTTATTTTAAGTGACATAATATCTTTGATTACATGTGTATTTAGATTGGATCTGGAGTTAAAGACAAAGTGTTGCATACATTAGGTGTATCGAACAATTTAAGTATATTTTAAAAATATTTGGTGAAAACAATTTATATTTTCAGTAAAATTAACTTGTTTATTTTTTAAATGCACTTAAGTAATTGCACGGTGCACCTAATGCACAAAAAACCTACTCGGAGTTAAATGACGTTTTTTTGTAAAATCTAATTTCACTACGTAATTGTATACAATAATTTATATTCAAGTTGAATTTCATAAGAAATTCAATATTATTAAGACTGTTTTTAATTAAGCGCGTGTATATATAATGCGAATTGGAATAGCTCAAGTGGTTAGAATATCATTATTCATATTGCGTGAGATCATGAGTTTAATTAAGTCACCACCATTTGCCACATTAAAAAAGGGTAGCGTGTGTATATATAATGGATGATAAATTGATAATGCTGAATATAGTCCATCCAAATTCCAATATAATATTGACAAAAAACCTAGCTATAATTATGTTGACAATGAATGCATGATTACATCATTTTAGCATGTCTTCTCATGAGAATTATATATATTCCTCTTTCGATTTAGAAAAAAGGAGAGATAATTAGGTTGATCTCCCGAGCTTAATTATTGCTTTAGGTGAAAAAGTTTATAATGAAGTATAGTACATGTTGATTTGACAATTAATCTTCCAAAGTTATTATTTGATTTATTGATGAATATGTAATTAATAATAATAATAATAATAATAATATGATAAACTAAATAACTGCGTGATCTTTAATGATGCAAGGTTATAATTCTCTTTTCATGCACGTATCTAGTGATGATGTGCATGAAATATGATAAGCCATATTGTGGTGATAATTAGAATATCACCGTTGATTAGGTGATTGGAAGAATTCCACTATAAATAAGGATACAATTTACAACAATAATGACCAAGAATTAATGACCAATAATGACCAAGATCTAATCTATTAATTACATATTAATTATCCTTAATATATAAATTAATTATCATAATAATACCCCCGCAAGTTTTGCCGGGTCGACAAACAACTTGGATCGAAGAAGCTCAAAAAAGTTAGGCGGACTCTTGGTGAAAATATCCATTGAAGATGAGATGGAACAAAACGGGTGGAAATCTTCCCGAGGATACTAGTTCAAGAACAAAGTGGTAGTCCGGATCAATGTGTTTTGCTTTGTTTGTTGCAAATCGGATTTCCTCCGATAAAAATAGCACTCTTTGTTGTCACACAAGAGTTCGAGATTTATGAAGATTTTGACCCCCAGCTCATCGAGAAGATTGGTGAGCCAAACAATTTTCCACAGATTGGCAATAGCACGGTATTCGATTCACAACTCGAGCGAGCCATCAGAGGTTGTTTTTTTGCACTCCAAGAGATGAGATTTCCGCCAAGAAAAATTGAGTAACATGGTCTTTTTCAATGTTTATATCCAATGACAAAGCAGACTTTTTTAAAGGATAAAATAAATTTTAGTAATTAACAACATTAAAATGATCATTTGAGTGAAGAAATCCTACTAACAACATTCACAAAGATACGATAAATCCGATTAATAAAATCAAGGGGCCCAACTAAAGAGCGGTATAAAGTGGGATCGTTTTTATCACTTACCAAAACCTCTCCAAGTGATCAATGGAAACCGGTTTGAATCAATAGTTTTGCCCTTTCAAAATGTCAAGAAGATATTTGGCCCGACCAACAAAAAGACCATCAAGTGTACGAGACTTCAAGACCAAGGAAATAGTTAAGACGCCCCAAATTCTTAATAGCAAATTCCTTATGCTTTGCGTAGAATGTCTTGAGCATGTCACCATCATTTTAATTATATCATCTACGATAAAGAAATAGAGAATAGAAGTTTAGAACAAAGATGAGTCGATCGAAAATCCCAAGTGTATATGTACTAAATTGTTGAAACCAAGCAAGAGGGGCTTGTTTTGGACCATAGAACACCTTCTTTAACAAACATGATCCAACAAATCCGGGAGGTTGAGCCATGAAAACCGGTTTGTCAAGTCCGTTGAGAAATGCATTCTTGACATCTAACCGATGCAACGACTTGCACAACAAGAGCAAGAATAACTCGAATTATCGGTCGAATGTATCATGAAAATCAGCCCCGAACCTCGAGTGAACCCTCTGCCTACGAGGGCGAATTACGCTCAATAGTACCATTCGGAATGAAACTTGGTCCGAAAAACCCACTTCAACCAACAATATTAGTACGTGAAGGACAAGGTAAAGATCCCACGATTATTTTGACGTAGAGCATCTCTTCCTGATAGCGATTAGATTTGGTAGCGGATTTCCTCTAGGTTTCAAATGAGAGATAGCAATGGTCTATGGAGAAAGATCAACCGGTCCCTTGAACACCTTTATTAGGATGGACCTTTGGGTCTTGGATCAAGGATCGCAAAAAAATATTATTCATTTTCTCATCATCCAAAGGAATGATGTGAGGACTAGAAACAAAGCGGCGATGACACGGGACGGATGGATGGAGGCAGAGGCATGGGCATTCCAAAAACTTGAGAAATTTGACATCGGTGTTGTTTGCATTTGGAGTTCTCGATAGTTCATCAAATTGAGCATGCCTCGATAAGAAGACCCTTAGAAGTATAAAGGATCGAGGCAAAAAATCCCTTATGTGTTCTATTGTACCCAAGAAAGATGCAAGGCCGATTTTTGGTGCCAAACTTGTGTTCAAATAGTCCCTCAAAAATGGATAAACTCGACAAACGGTTTAAAATTTAGTTTGGAATTGATCCAAAAAGAAGCTCAAAGGAGACTTGTTAAAAATATTTGGTTCATTTTAAAAAGCATCAAACCACAACGATAAGAGCATGTGAATGAAATAACATAGAAAGACTTGTTTCGTATTACATTTAAATTTGAGAGACGATGAAGAATGCCATGTAGTGACATAAATTCACGGACTCTAGAATTCAAAATTCTCGTACCATCACTTTGGAAAACCTTGATTTTTCGAAAACCGAGTCTGTATAAAAGCATGAAATTTCACCAAAATATCATAAAATTTTAGCGTAATAAATCCAAGAGAAACGAGAATGATCATCCACAAAAAGCGACATAATATTTAAACCCATCGATGAATAATTAAGTCATATCTTTGCATCAAAATTCAACTTGTTTATTTTTTAAATAATAAAAGTAATAGATAATTGGCCTATCTTTTGCAATAAAGAAATAATAGTAAGCGGGACATGCCCCAAATGAAGATGTCATAAATCAAAACCGGCCTTCAAGTCTTTATTCCTAATTCTTTTAAAACCTAAGCAAATATAAACCTTTATCAACCCTTCCCTCGAGCCATAATTTTCTTTTTTCACCCGTAAACTAATCGATCATCAATTAATCAGTGGAAATAGATAATAAGTTCTTAAATATGTGGTGTACATCCAACAATTTAACATCCCCATATAATTTAGAAGTGCCCGATATCACAAATATTTAAAAGCGTAACCATTACCAACAATAATTATAACATTTGAGTTTTCAAGAGCGGATGTCTGATTTTCATATGTGTCCAAATACCAATATATTAAAATAGCTTCAAGTGGGGCATTTATTAGCATATATCATTATTAATATTGTTAATGCTAGATATAGTTTATTAAGTCAAATTTTGGCCTCGTTGTTGAATATTTATTGACAAAAAACCTAGCTATATATATGTTGGATGATGCAAATTGATAATGCTGAATATAGTCCATCCAAATTCAAATTGAATAATATTGACAAAAACCAATATTATATCAATAGTATATTTGCAAAGTTGATCATAAGTTCTTAAATTTCCGGTCATAGTTTGGGTGTGAAAGAAGTGGATGAGTCGGAGAATGCCGCCACTTGGCCAGCGTCGACCAAGCCGAATGAGAGGTTTGACAATCCGAGAACCTCCGAATTATATAAGACGACGCCGAGTTTTCTCTTTTTTTCATACGATTTTTGGTTGAGAAAATCAATCGATTGTAGAGGGCCAAAGAAATCCCATAGGTTGATCTCCCGATGAATTAATTATTGCTTTAGGTTTGAAAAAGCATGTTTATAATGAAGTATAGTACATGTTGATTTGACAATTAATTTTCCAAAGTTATGATTTGAGTTATTGATGAATATGAAATTAAGAGATGATAATAATATGATTTAATCGTGAAATAATTGCGATGATAATTAGAATATCAATGATTAGGTGATTGGAAGAATTCCACTATAAATAAGGTTACAATTTACAACAATAATGACCAAGAATTAATGACCAATAATGACCAAGATCTAATCTATTAATTACATATTAATGACCAAGATCTAATCTATTAATTACATATTAATTATCCTTAATATATAAATTAATTATCCTTAATACATATTAACCATTTATATATGCGTTTATTGAGTTCCAACCTAAAATTTATATTTTGATTGATTACGTTTCATGATTATTATCAATGAAAAGGTAACGATTGATAATTTTCGTGTAGTTCTATTTATTATCAAGATATATAGGGACTTGCCCAAACATGTGCATTACATAATTAAATGTAGGACTAGATCTTTAAAATAAAATGATACTTATGACATTGCAATTTCGAGGGACTTTTAGTTATTGGTTTAAATCCGTTAAATAGTTTCAAATAAATCTGTGTCTTATTACGATCATGTCCCAAATTTCGACGAGAAAAAATATTTAGAGCCCGCTTGGTTGGGGGTAATGGGAGTGGGTAATGATAATAATTTTTATTGATATTGCTTGATAATTTTGATACACAAGTAATAAGAATAGAAGTAAGCAATTGATTACCCTCACTCACTCAACCCACTTCACATGATACTCATTGTTTATGTTGTAACCAAGCAATAACAATGCAATCAATAATCCTTAGTGATTGACCCCTCAATGATACCCATTATCATTATCATTCTCTATTCATACCAAGCGGACCCTTAATACCCGTCTTTGTGTATAAATCATTTATATTCATAACCCGACTTTATATTTTAAAAGACGGAAGAGGCCTTTGACCCGAGCCTTTCGAACGGACCAGGTTGAATATGATGTCATATTTATGTAGTACTGTATAATTAAACATAAGTTATAGCTCATCATCTATATATTTTTTTAAATAATAATCCTCAATTTTCTTTCTTTATGGTAGTATTAAAAATATTGCAAAAAGTAATAAAAAAATACTAACAAAATAGTCGCTCCATTTTTGTTTTCCAAATAATGTCCAATTGGCGAGTTGACCGATTTAAAAGATCAACAATTCGGACAACTTTTTCAAATCCCGAGCAGCTCTTAGACAATTTAATTAAAAATCAAGTGGTCCACTTCAACTTGGTTTATTGTGATTGTCGTTCGATTAACTCGGACCGGCCGGCTCAACCCATTGACCGAATTAGAAATCTCTAAATCTTTTAATTTCTATGCAACCCCAACTGCATTAGCTTATTGTAGAATAATAATTCAAATTTTTTTGTCATTTTGTGTGTGAAGTGGCCGACAATTGGATTAGAAATAAAACCTGATGATATTGTGTCCAAATATGCTACCTAAGTGCTATCCTATAATCAGATACTATGTAAGATATCTTCAACACGACATGCCCAATGCTTTTATCTTAATTTACTTTTTTTGTGTAGATAATCATCATTTTAGCCATCCAACTAAGCTAACAGAAAGACCTTTCAGGTGTCCAAATTTAGTCACAATGGATCAAAAGAGCCCCACACATACATATCAATTAAAATTGATCAAATCACATGTGTTTTGTACTGTCGCTATTACTAAGGTTTTGAATTGCTCAATTCTGCCAATCGATCATGAAGAATCTAATGGAGAACATGTCTCTGTCAACAGGCGAGGATGAGGATGTGGTGATAGAACTTGACGACGTGGAAGAAAATGTCGAAAACATTGAACTTTGTGTGGTGGGAAAGTTCTTGACGGAACAAAATACCAATTTCAATATCCTGCGAAGCCGAATTGCAAACGTTTAGCAAATCCTTTTGTTAGATCTTTTGCTGCACTAATACATACATGTGTATCATCTGTAGCAAATCGGAAGAGAAGCGACTGTTCTGAGACAATTGTACCTCACAAGTGTAACGATTGGGACGGATGCACTAATACAATTGTACCTTTTATTAGATCTTCTTCAGCGAACGAGTGGGACGGATGCTCGGAAACTTCATTGGGAAATTCTTGGAGTATGACGGGTCGATCAAAGGATCCGTGTGGTTGAAATTTATGAGGATCCGAGTAGAGATCGACACAAACCTCCCCCTTAAGCGATGGAAATACCTCAAACTAGCGATGGGGGTGTCTGAAATGTTGGGATACTTTATGCCAGGATCTATCGGGATGACCTCATAAACACAAATTTAAATTAACGATTATTACTAGCGTTAATTTTTCTACGTGAATTCAAATAATAATCAATCCAACAACAACATGCAAATAATAATTCACGTAAAAGATCATAGCATGCGGAATTTCTAGGAGTTTACGTAAATGTACCCGTTGGAGAGACAATCTGAGACAGGCAGGATCAGGTATCTAGCAACCAACCAAAAGTCTTTCTCAAGTATTCCCAAATCCTTGCTCAACAACCTTGGTGGAAGGTTCTCCAACGAACAATTATAAAACAAAGAAAAATCAAATAATTTGTTGCACCACCTTTGTGAATTTCTAATATTTTCAACTCATGGAATTGTATTGAGGATGGAAAATTCATCCCCTATTTATAATAGAGAGGGGGGATGAAAAATTGGCTCAAATTATGGTTAGGAAAGATCTTTTCTTGATCTCCAAGAAATCTTGAATATATCTCATATATTCTTCTTTTTCATGTGTATTTTTCCACAAAAATCTCACACCCTTTATTAGGCCTAATTTTTTAAAATAATAGGGGACTTTCAAGATTGGATCTTTCTTGAATTTATGAGATATTCTTGTATTCCAAGAATACATATCTTTTTCCATAATATCTTTTCAAAAAAATCAAGAAAATATTTCTTCCCTTTTATTTCTCTAAAATTTCGAAATTTACAATTAAAGAGGCCAAGTGGGAGATTTCTTGAATTTATGGGATAACCTTGTATTCCAAGAATACTTATCTCATTTCCATAAAATCTTTTCAAGAAAATCATTCTCCCTCATTTCTTTAATAATTTCGAAAATAATAAGGAAAAATATGCAACAAAATATTTAATTTATTTTATACACCTTTTCATTTAATGATGGACTTAATTTGGGCTACTCGAGAGGCCTTTAGGAGAATTAAGATGGACCTCCCAATGGGCTTCTGAATTCCAATATTGAGTCACAATATTATTCAGTCCATTAATATTAATTAATTCCACTATATAATTAATATTGCACTATCCATCTCAACCCATATTACGGTAATATGACTCCCGGTTATTATTTTCCGTGTTTAAGATTATTTTATCCATTAATTAATTAAGCAACTGAAAAGCTTTATATTAATTAATATCTTTATCCTTGGAGTAAGGACAACTCAACATTATTATCCATACCGGAAAATTAATTCCACTTGCAAGATTTGGTATGATAAAGGTTCTGAGCCCACCAAGGGGACTAATCATGCAAGACTCTTCAACCACACGATTCTCTGTATTAATTTAGCAACTGTCATGTAATTAATATTATTGCCCAAGATATAGGGTATCGAAGTCGCAGTGATTCTCTTCCCATTATAAGTCAAAACAATAATTACTAATCGCACACAGCCCTTATTAAGTGACAGAGATTAAGAAATCAACAACCACTGAGGTCTAACTCTTCATTCCATAAGTCAGTGTGAATGAGTTTATCCTCTCTGTAGGTCCACTTCAGCGCATCAAATGCACTAGTGTAATCTCTTGGTCAAGACAAGTCAATCTGAGTCTTACACATCAACTTCTACCAATACATTGTTGTGAAATACGCACTTATTTACAAGGGTCTGTTAACGTGATCTTCTGTGATCTGGTATCACCACGTTAACTACAATGTAACACGTGCTATTCTATGAACGGTTTGCAATAAATATATATAACATTCAATCATATTTAAAGCAACAGTGATAAATAATTTATTTAAGTAAATAAGTTTTTAATACATAGGTTATACAAAGTAAAAGCATACTTTCACGTATAACCCCAACATGAAAAAGTCACTTTTCAGTACGAGAGGCTGAATCTCTTTTGCTGCTATTGCGGGATTTTGGATCATACGGAAAGTTTATGTGATCTGGTCTTTAACTCAAATGGCGCTGAGATCAAGAAAGGATGGGGGACGGACCTCCAGGTCACTGAATGGGGAAACAAAACTGCGTCTGGAGAGAAGTACTTGCGGGAAGAAGTGGCAGACGGGGGAAATTTTGCAGGGGCCGAAGGTTCGAGAACTCCACAGAACCCACGAGAGGACAACCACTTCATCGTGGTTAGTAACAAAGGGAAGGAAGATGATGCCATCACAAACCCTAACAAGCTCAAGGAAATGATTGTGAATCCATGCTATGAAGAAGATGAGGAGTGGGAGAATGACGGTTCAGAAGACGACTCTATTGAGCAAAAGAAACATAAGAGAAATAATGATTTGAACATTGCACAACAAGAGAAGGACATCACTGCACTGTCCCATGATGATGAAGTTATGAAAAATGCTATTGAACCTGGTCATTTTTTAACGGCAGGCCACGGCGATCGCGGGGCGCGCCGAACATTATGAATGCTGTAAGTTGGAATTGCAGGGGGCTGGGCAACCCCGCTGCAATTCCTTACATTTGTGAGCTCGTTCGTGTCCGGAAACCTGATGTTATTTTTTTGTGTGAGACTATTGCTCACACTAGTAAGATTGATGAGATAAGAGCTCGCTTACGTTATGGTTGTTCTTTTTCTGTTGATTGCATTGGATGTAGTGATGGTTTATGTGTTCTGTGGAACTCTTCAACCTGTTGTGATATTGTTAACTATTCTCAAAACCACATTAATTTGTTAATTCATGATAATGATGGTTCATGGTGATTTACCGGTTTCTATGGACATCCGGAGAGGAACAAAAGGAGATTGTCTTGGAATTTGTTAAAGTATTTGGCCGGGCCGAGCACAATGCCTTGAATTTGTATGAGAGATTTTAACGATCTTCTTTCAGTAGATGATAAGAAAGGGGGTATGCCTCACCCAAATTGGTTATACCAAGGCTTTAGAGAAGCGGTCTCGGATTGTAACCTTCACGATGTGCCACTTATTGCTCACCAATTTACCTGGAGTAGAAGACGGGGAGCAAATAATTTGTTGGAGGAGAGGCTTGATAGAGCTCTCGGAAACCCGAGTTGGCATTCATGATTCCCACATGCCAAATTCCATAATTTAGTGGCACCCATATCTGATCACAGTCCCAATTTTCTTGAGACAAGTCCCAGGGTACAAACTCGAAAGAAGTATTCGTTTCGTTTTGAAAACAAATGGCTCGACGAACCGGACTTGAAAGATGTGGTGAATAGGAGTTGGTCGGGATTTGGTGACTTTCCTTTGCTAAAATGACTCCAGGCTACTTCCGACAAAGCCACTGCTGGTATCCGGAATATGAGTGAATTGGAATCAGAAATCAAATTGCTACAGGGGCTGGACACTGAGGAAACTAATGCTCGGTTAATTGAGGTAAAAAATCATCTCGGTCGACTTTTGGTACAGGAAGAAAAATACTGGAAGCAACGGGCAAAAGCTTTTTGGATGAAGGACAGAGATCTTAACACAAGATTCTTTCACCAAATGGCTTCGGCGAGAAAGAAAACTAATCGAATATTGGGGTTATTCAACGAGCAAGATGTTTGGGTCACGGAGCCAGGGGATCTAAACATTACTATCTCGGAGTATTTCAATCAACTTTTCATGGCTTCCGAAAGCATGCTCGACGTAGAAACAGTAACGACAACCATTACTAGCAAAGTGACTGTTGGGATAACATATGTCAGGATCTATCGGGATGACCTCATAAACACAAATTTAAATTAACAATTATTACTAGCATGAATTAACCTAAGTGAATTCAAATAATAATTAATCCAACAACGACATGTAAATAATATTTCACTTAAAAGATCCTAGCATGCGGAATTTCTAGGAGATTACGTAAACGTACCCGTTGGAGAGACGGTCTGAGACAGACATGATCAAGTATCTGGATACCCACCAAAAATCCTTCTCAAGTATTCCCAAGTCCTCGTCCAATAACCCCGGTGGAAGGTTCTCCAATGAACGATTTATAAAACAAAGGAAAATAAATAATTGTTGCACCACCTTTGTGGATTTTTAATATTTCCAACACATGGAACACTCGGGGATGAAAAAATTCACCCCCTTATTTATATAGAGGGGGGAACGAAATTTTGGACTCAAAATAAGGTTAGGAAATATCTTTTCTTGATCTCCAAGAAATCTTGAATATATCTCATATATTGTTCTTTCTATGTGTATTTTTCCACAAAATCTCACACCCTTATTTAACCAAATTTTCGAAAATAATAGGGGATCTTTCAAGATTGGATCTTTCTTGAATTTATGAGATATTCTTGTATTTCTAGAATACATATCTTTTTCCATAAAAATTTCAAGAAAATCAAGAAAATCCTTCTTACTATTATTGCTCTATAATTTTCGAAAATTCCCATTAAAGAAGCCAAGTGGGAGTTTTCTTGAATTTATGGGATAATCTTGTATTCCAAGAATACTTATCTCCTTTCCATAAAATCTTTCCAAGAAAATTCTTCTCCCTCTTTTCTTTAATATTTTTAAAAAAAAAAGGAAATATAATGTAACAATAATTTATTTTATTTTAAGCACATTTTATTTATTGGACTTTAATTTGGGCTACTTGAGGGACCTTTAGGAGAATTAAGATGGACCTTCCAATGGGCTTCTGAATTCCAATATTGAGCCACAATATAATTCAGCCCATTAATATTAATTAATGTCACTATATAATTAATATTGCACTATCCAACTTAACCCATATTACGGTAATATGGCTCCCGGTCATTATTTCCCGTGTTTAAGATTATTTAGTCCATTAATTAATTAAGCCACTAAAAAGCTTTATATTAATTAATATCTTTATCATTAGAGTAAGGACATCCCAACTTTATTATCCATACCGTAAAATTAATTCCACTTGCAAGATTTAGTATGATAAAGGTTCCGGGCCCACCAAGGGGACCAATCAAGCAAGACATTGCAAGCACACGATTCTCTGTATTAATTTAGAAACTTTCGTGCAATTAATATTATTGCCCAAGATATAGGGTATCGAAGTTGCAATGATTCTCTTCCCATTTATTAGTCAAAACAATAACTACTAATCACACATAGTCCATATTAAGTGACAGAGATTAAGAAATCAACAACCACTGAGGTCTAACTCTTCATCCCTTAAGTCAGTGCGAATGAGTTTATCCTCTCTGCTGGTCCGCTTCAGCGCATCGAATGCACTAGTGTAATCTCTGTTAGTGTTAGTGTCCTAGAGACAATCTATTGTAAAGACATAATACTCTATGATATTCAGTTTGATTTAATATTATAGTTCACTTAATATTAATATATGGCAATACACTTGCTTGAATATTATGTTTAATTGTTTGCATTTATTCATGCAAGTGTTCCCATGAGTCATTGTTGTCATTGAGGTTGTGAGAACTCAGATGACTTAAGCATGATTCTCAAATAGCCCGGATCAAGGATCATCAAGAATGGGATATTGATGATACAATGGAGATTGGTGTGCGATCTGCATCATACTCTTAGAGAGTGTAGTAAGATCTCACTTACTACAAGATACTAGGTTTATCATGATGGATGCACAAATACCTTAGAGGGTATTGGTATACCCATCCGAGAAACCATTTGATGTATTTCCACTATATGTGTCTACTGATGGGTAATAAGTTGCACATATCTATTCGGGTGAATATTTAAATACAAATTTAATTCTTATAATTATTACTAGCATGAATTAATCCTATATTAATTCAAATAATAATCCAACAACATATCATGCATATAATCAATTCACGTAAAACCTACGCATGCGGAATTCTACGAGTTTACGTGAACGTACCTCTTGGGATGACAGCGATCTGGCTGATTAGACTAACCAAAAGAACTTCCCAAGTATTCCCTTAATCCTTGTTCGACTATCCGGTGGTAGGACACTTGTGAACAATTAAAAAAAGGAAAATAAATTATGTTGCACCACCTTTGTGGATTTACTAATTTTTCCAGTACATGGAATTGTACTTGGGAATGAAAGAATCATCCCCTATTTATAGATAGGTGATGGGAGATTTTTTTGTAGAAAAACAATGTGGGAAAAAGCCTTTCTTGATCTCCAAGAAATCTTGAATATATCTCATATATTTTTTTTCCCGTAATTATAATATTCCACAAAAAATCCCACCTCACCAAATTATGGTGATTTTCGAAATTTTAGGGAAAGATTCCAAGATTTGGATCTTCTTGAATTTTTTTAGATATTCTTGTATTTCAAGAAATACATATCTTCCATAATATCTTTTCAAGAAAATCAAGAAAATCTTTCTTTCCCCTTTAATTTCAAAATTTTCGAAACATCTATATGGATAACCAAGTGGGAGATTTCTTGAATTTAATGAGATAATCTTGTATTCCAAGAATACATATCTTCATTCCATAACAAAATTCAAAGAAAATCTTTCTCCCCTTTTACCCATAAATTTCGAAATAATTGAGGAAAAACAAGAACCAATATTTATTTTATTTTAAACACCTTTTTCAGTTATTGGACTATATGTTGGGCTACTCAGGGGGCCTTTAGGAGAATTAAGATTGGACCTTCCAATGGATCTTGAATTATCAATATTGAGCCACAATATTATTCAAGCCCATAAATATTAATTAATCCCACTACATAATTAATATTGCACTATCCATCTTAACCCATATTACAGTCAATATAGCTCCCGGTTATTATTTCCCGTGTTTAAGATTATCTAGCCCATTAATTAATTCAAGCCACTGAAATAACTTTCCGTTAATTAATATCTTTTGTCCTTGGTCAAGGAACGGTTCAACATTATTATCCATACCGGAAACTAATTCCACTTGCAAGATTTGGTATGATAAAGCTTATGAACCTCCCAAGGGGGCAAATCAAACAAGCGTACTTGCACACGATTCTTCGTATTAAATCTTAGCAATCACATGTGACCAATAATATTGTCCAAGATAAAAAGTATTGAATCTCGTTGATTCTCTACCCATGATAAGTCAAAGCAATAGTTATCAATCACACGTGATCCTATTTAAGGAACAAAGATTAAGAAATAACGAACCACTGAGGTCTAATTCTTCCTTGTTCAGTTCTGAAGAATTTGTGCTCCTGTAGGTCCTATTCAGTGCATCAGTCATGCACTAGTGTAATCTCTTGGTCAAGACAAGTCAATCTGAGCCTTACACTTCAACCTTTCACGATGGGTTGTTCATTTCCATCTAGGTCGTGAATGGCGTACTTTTAGTTACAAGGGACTGTTAATTTAATCTTATGTGATCTGGTATCACTAAATTAACTACAATGTAACACGTACGAATTATTGAACAGATATGCAGTAAATATATGTAACATTCAATAATATTTAAAGCATAAGTGATAAACAATTTATTTCAGTAAATAAGTCCGAAATTCAGTTTTGATTATACAAAGTAAAAAGCATACTTTCCAGTATAATCCCAACATCTACGGGTGTCTCGGTTAGTGGGAGCGAAGCGATACTCCTTTGACTTGAGGTCAATACGCACGACATGTGTGGGATGATGAACTTTGACCATGACCAATGCTTGCACCCTAACCATGGGTAGATACGGCTTGGATTGGGTTCATCACGAAGTGCATGTGCGTGGTAGTTGAGCCAAGAATAGGATTCATTCCTCAAAGTGGATTTAGAGAGAATACTCATCTTCTCATCATAATTGGATCAAAGTCATCGGCCGATGCTAGTCAACTTAGACTTTGTGGTTAAGTGTGACATACATGATCAATTAGTGATTGGAGATAACATGATTAAGTTATTTGAATAGACACTTCATCATGTTCAAGACTTAATTGAGTATTCGCAAATGAAAGGAGGAAATCGTAATAGCCCATGTTTAAGTTACAGGTAGTTGCACGTTTCTCGCAACGTACCTCATATATTGAGAATGTCTGATTTATTGCCTAGGGTTCAATTAAGACCGTTAGTTTGACTAATCGCTCGATATATGAGGGCCTATGAGTCACACAACAAGTAATTCCCTATTACGGATTATAGTTGGTTGATTAAATGTTAAATTGGATTTAATATTTAATTTATGGAGAATTAATTAATAATAGATTAATTTGGAATTAATTATTATTAATATTTAATTAAATTGGATTTAATTAAATAAGAATTCCCAATAATTATATTTGGAATATAATTGTAGTATTTAATGTATATGGAAATAAATCGTAGAGATTTTCATATAAGGGAATTAAATCCGTAGAGATTTTATATGTGGGAAATAAATCTTAGAGATTTATTTAAATAAAGATTAGGAATTTTATTTCCCAATCAGGTTAGCTTAAGATTTTAGCTGGGTCTTTCCTATATATACAAGCTCTTGGGAATTCACAAAAGACGTTAGTTCAAATTCTTTCCATAAAATCTAGAATAGGAATTTTCCTAGCAAATTTTGTCTCAGATTCAACGCTGGCAAATCTGTGCAAGTCCGTGAATGGGGATTACGTGGATACCATAGTAGAGAAATATGCGTACGATTTACTGTAAGATTTCTCTTTATGTTTACACGTATTTAATTATGCAATTAACTGTTCATTGTTGGTGAACTTTATTTTTCGCTGCGCATGTGATTACGTATTTTACGTGCCTCTAAATTCCAACAGTGGTATCAGAGCTTCAGAATCTTGATTTAATTGCATCAAAATTGGTTTTGAAATTAAAATTGAATTTATTTTTATTTAGAAACCGGGTGCGGCTGGTTTATTTGATAAAACTGCACCCCTATTTATTTGGTCTTGCTCGTTTGTCTTCTCCACAAAACCTAGGGTTTTCTGGAATTTGATTCGCCGCCTCTGTCCCTTGTCCTCGCCGGTGCTCGTTGGCAATCCGCGACGCTGCTCGAATCGGCGGCTGATCGCTGCGACTCACGGTGCTTGTGCGAAGCCGCGGCAATGCCCGTGATGGTGAATCGGTTCGCCTCGATTCGGCGTGACTTATTCCGTCGTCTGGTTCTCGTTCGATTTGTTGACCACTGTTTCGTTTATCTTTCGATTGGTAACCGTGCGCTCACAGATCGATTCGAACGATGGCGGTGCGTCGCGCCGCTGAGTGGTTTCGATTTGGGGCAACCCGTTTCTAAACTGGGGCGAGTCGCTTGAGCGCGCCACCGGTTCAACTCGACCCGCCGCTCGCTCCCTGTTTCGAACAGGCCACGGCTCTGCGTGCACCCTCTGATCCTTTCGATGATGGTGGCGAGTCGCCCGCACGCGCCTAGCGGCGGCGGTGACTCGCGCACACCTGATGTCCATCGAACTAATCTGTTGCGATTTCAATCCCTAGTTTTTGATGCATATGTCTTTCGATTTTGGGGTTGTTTCGATTCCTTGTTGAATGCTTGCATATGTCTTTCGATTTTGGGGTTGTTTCGATTCCTTGTTGAATTTTGCTTAATTGTTGGTTGGGTATTTCGATTGGTTTGGGACTGATGAAATTGAAATCTGATTGAACCCTAATAATTGGAACAGTTCTGGAATTTTGGTGTAATTCTGATGAACTGATGAATTTTTTGGCTGTTTGATTTGGATGACCCGATCTAATAACATTTTTGGAAACCGGGTGATGATGAGGGGAAGGACTGTGCCGAAATTGGATTTAGGACAGGCCCTTTCGTGTAGTTTTCGAAACTTGCACATGAGCCCTCGACAAATAAAAGCATTAAAATTTAATTTAAAATTGATAAGATTAATTTTAAGTCTTGAAATAAAATTAGATTTTATTTTATAATTAATTGGATTAATTATTATTTTAATAATCATAAATTAAATTTAAAATTGGATTTTAAATTTGGTTTTAAGACGGATTATTAAATTCCCACTTGTTAACCTGTTTATTTTATTAAATTCGTTAATGCCTTTATAGTCTGCATTATAATTGTTTGGGTAGGCGGCACCCAATATTTGTCGGACCGTATTATTGTTTGGGTAGACGGCACCCATATAAATGTTAGTCCGTGTAAATTATATTTGGGTAGGCGGCGCCCAATGATTGCTCAAATGTGATATAGATTAACATGTTGGATCTCGATTAAGCAATTAATACCCCGTCTTTCAAATGTTCCTCACTAAAATATGGTTTTCTCATTAATTTGATAAGATGTCTTCCATCAAAATTAAAAGTAAACCGGAGATTTCGTTCCAATGAGTACTTAAAGACCCTCGTCTTTTGCTCGGATCTACATTTAACGAGACTTTTATAGGGACATGTAATGTCACCGCTTGATGGTTGTAAACCAACTTAATTTGTTTCGCTAGCCCTCGCGGGGAACAAAGGGTAAGGGACATCAGTCGAACTAGGTTCGACAAACTAGGAATTGCAGTATTGCAATTGGTTTGGAGACCTACCAGTTATGATATTGTAATGATCAGCCCTCGCTGGGATTATGATGGTAGGAATGTGGATCCTAGTCCATTACAATTTATATTTGATATAAATTTGTACTCTTCCGATAAGGTCGTTGAGTATGTGAAAATAATGGAGACAAAATAAACACTAAAGAAAGGCCATGTTTATTTTGATTGCTGAATATTGATCATAGGAATTATGTGTTTTAATTCCCGTTTTATTTTATTTCTCTTGGTTAGTTGAAATATATAAGCTCATTATTGAGATGTGTTTTGAAACAAACAAATTGGTTAGGCAAAATTTTTTCGGGTAAGACCGAAACATGTGTTTGGTGCTAAGGCGAAAAAGATTGAAAGCGTGTTAGACACGCCTATCCCTTACCCTTAAAATTTGGTACTTTACGGCGACCACGTTTGACGTAGTATCTCAGAAGAAGCATCAAAAGGATGCTTCCCAGGTTCAGTGTGTGATGTTGCTCGGCATGACTCCCGATGTGCTTAGGGCAACATGAGAAAATGAGTCTCTTCTAAATGCTCAAGCATCTGAAGGATCTCTTTGATTCTGAATCTCGTTCTGAGATTTATGAAGTGATGAGAGATCTGTTCAAATGTCGGTTAGCTAAAGAAGAGAAGATTTTACCTCATGTGCTTAAGATGATAGGCCTAATTGATAAACTTGGTAATTTAGGCTTTGAGCTAAAAGACCAACGTTTTTCATTTATGCTATCCTCCAGTCGCTCCCGAATTCATATTCTAGCTTCATTGTGAACTGTAATATGGATAAGACGGATGCAACCATGCCTAAACTTCACAACGTACTCAAGCCCTTTTGAATACACTATCGCTAAGATGGTGTTCAAAAGAAGGAGTGGGTAGACAAGGATGTGTGCCTCTACTGTAAGTAGAAGAGGGCACTAGAAGAAGGACTATAAGGTTCTGGTTGCTAAAAAGAAGACACTAGGTGCTTCTGGCATTAGAACATGTATGTTTGTTATTAAGACAGACATATCCACAAATAACGCTAACTGCTGGGTATTAGATACCGGATGTAGCTCACACATTTGTATGAATGTGAAGGGGCTTATGTGTCTTAGGGCAGTTAGGCCGGGTGAAGTCGTCTTACATGTGGAAACGGAGCAAGAGTTGCTACTGAACGTGTGAGACTTATGTGTTAGACTTACCTTTTGGATTTAGATTAGAACTTAATGATTTTCATTTTGTTCTTCCTATTACTCGCAACATTATTTTCATTCCTATGTTAGACATTGAGGGTTATTCCTTCTATTTTAGTGATAATAATTGTTATTTCACGTTGAATGGTGTGGTTTATGGGAATGTGTTGGGAAATAGGTATAATCCCAACAGAATGCCCCTATGGTGAATGGTTAATACTTGTTGTATTGAGGATATAATGTTCTTAGTATACAAAATAAAAGACTCAAACTTAGTAATCATGAAAACCCGACTTACTTGTGGCATTGTAGACTTGATCATGTAAACGAGAAAGGAATTGCAAGGTTAAGAAAGTTAGACTACTTAACCCCATTCGACTTTGAGTCTTATGGAGATTGCAAATCTTGTTTCAAGGGCAAGATGATCAACAAACCTTTTTCTGGGAAAGGGTGCGTGCCAAAGAAGTCCTAGAGCTGATCCACAACAATGTATGTGGACCATCGCCCACTCTATCTAGGGGTCACTTCGGATACTTCATCACTTTTACTGATGATTTCTCAAGATACAAATACGTGTATCTTATGAAACACAAATTCGAATCTTTTGAGAAATTCAAAGAGTTTAAGGTTGAAGTAGAGAAGTAACTTGGTAAGAGTATCAAGAATCTTCAATCAGATCGAGGAGGTGAATACCTTAGCCATGAATTCATTGATTACTTGAAGTCGGATGGAATCCAGTCACAATGGACTCCTCCCGGAACACCTCAGATGAATGGTGTGTCCGTGAGGAGAAACCGAACCCTGTTAGACATGGTGAGGTCCATGATGAGCTTTTCCTGTCTTCCAACATTCTTATAGGATATGCGTTACAAACCTCAATTTACATTCTGAATAGGATTCCATCTAAATCGGTTGAGCATACACCATATGAAACTATGGTGTGGCAAGAAGCCAACTTTTACACATATCAAACATGGGGTTGCCCCGTGATTGTGAAAATGATGCTTGCCGACAAGTTGGAATCCAAAGGTGAAAATGGTTATTTTGTGGGATATCCTAAGGAAACTAGAGGATATTACTTCTATCTACCTGAGAAACAATCAGTGGTTTTTTCTAGGCAGACCAAGTTCCTCGAAGAAGACTATGTCTTTTATGAACAAGGTCGTAAGCTGATAGAACTTGAAGAAATTCAAGAACCACAAATTAACAAAGAGACTGAAATCTTGTCAAAGCAACATGACAAAGAATCAGTGGGAGCATTCAGCAACTTTCACGGTGGGAGTCTTTCACTAGGTGATCGTCTTTCAGCCAGTGGGAGCGTAATTGGAGTATGCTTGTAGTGCAAGAACCTCCAAGTGGGTTGAATGAGAACAACATGGTTCAAACTCCCGCCCAAGAGGCATCTGAAAGTGTAGTTCTTGAGGACTCTCCTGACATTGATGAAATCAATGCACCACAAAATTTTCACGATCAGAATTTATAGCCTGCACAACCACAACTCCGTAAGTCAATTAGGAATCGTAATCCACCCATTAGATACGGTTACCTCTTGGAGGAACTCAATAACATGGACATACAAGATAAGGACGATCCTAATACTTACTCTGAAGCAATATCAAATATTGATTCAGGGAAGTGGCATGAAGCCATGAAATCCGAGATGGACTTGATGTACACCAATCAAGTCTGGGACTTGGTTGAGTTGCCTGAAGGGGTTAGACCCATATGTTGCGATTGGGTCTTCAAGAGCAAGACCAATGCAAATGGCAAAGTACAAACCTACAAAGCTAGGTTGGTGGTAAAGGGTTATAGTCAACGCGAAGGCATTGACTATGACGAGACCTTCTCACCAGTTGCAGAGATCAAGTCCATTCGAATTTTACTTGCGATAACAGCACACTTTGATTATGAGATTTGGTAGATGGATGTCAAAATCAACTTTCCTCAATGGAAACATTAATAAAGAAATGTTTATAACTCAGCCGAAAGGTTTTACATCTAAGCCAAATTCTAATATAGTATGCAAGCTAAAGATATCCATTTATGGATTGAAGCAAGCTTCTAGGAGTTGGAATATCCGATTTGATAAAGCTATCAAGTCCTTTTGACTTCATCAAAAATTCGGAAGATCCTTGCGTTTATCATAAATGCAGCGGGAAGAATATTATTTTATAATCATGTATGTCGATGACATATTGATTTTGGAAACAATATCCCGTCAATGTAGTCCATTAAAGACTTGTTGTTAAAGACCTTCATGACGAAGGATCTTGGTGAAGCCTGCTACATCCTAGGGATCATAATCCACAGGGATATATTCAAGAGGATGTTGAGGCTGTCACAGTCCACCTATGTAGACAAGGTGTTGAAGCGTTTATCGATGGAGAACTCTAAGAGAACATCTCTATCGGCAAATCATGGGATAAAGAGTTCAAAGAAGGATTGTCCTTCTATTGAAGCTGATATCAAGCACGTGAAAGATGTTCCATATGCATTTGGGTCAATCATGTACGCCATGACTTGCACTAGGCCAAACGTGGCCTAAGCTATCAACATCACTGGTAGATACCAATAGAATCCGGGAGAGTCTCACTAGATTGTTGTCAAGACCATTCCAAAGTATCTTAGACGAACTAAAGAATGTCTCCTTGTTTATAGTGGACAGTCAGAACTAGTAGTGACTAGTTATGCTGACGCAAGTTTCCAATCTGATTGTGACGATTACAAATCACAGTCAGGTTACATTTCACTCTCAATGATGGGGTGGTCATTGGAATAGTTCCAAGCAAGTGACGACCGTAGATTCAACAATCGAAGCTGAGTACATTGTTGTATCAGAAGCCTCAAGGAGGCTTTCTGGATTTTATAGTTCTTGATAGAACTAGGGGTAGTTCCGAGTGCCAGTTATCTAATAAACTTGTATTGAGACAAAGTTGGTGCGATTGCGCATGCAAAGGAACCGAGATCGACAAGCAGTACCAGGCTTATCATTTGATCAGATAGATCATAATGATAGGATAAATATAATAAAAATTTATTCCCACATATTTAATTTGGCAGATCCTTTCACCATAACACTGAGTGTTCATGTACACGCTAGACATTTGATGGTCTAGGGGTTAGACATGTAGGTGATTGACTCTAGTCCAAGTGGGAGATTGTTAGTGTTAGTGTCCTAGAGATAATCTATTGTAAGGACATAATACTCGATGATATTCAGTTTGATTTAATATTATAGTTCACTTAATATTAATATATGGCAATACACTTGCTTGAATATTATGTTTGATTGTTTGCATTTATTCATGCAAGTGTTCCCATGAGTCATTGCTGTCATTGAGGTTGTGAGAACTCAGATGACTTAAGCATGATTCTCAAATAGCCCCGATCAAGGATCATCAAGAATGGGATATTGATGATACAATGGAGATTGGTGTGCGATCTGCATCATACTCTTAGAGAGTGTAGTAAGATCTCACTTACTACGAGATACTAGGTACCTCATGATGGATGCACAAATACCTTAGAGGGTAATGGTATACCCAACCGAGAAACCGTTTGATGTATTTCCACTATATGTGTCTACGGGTATCTCGGTTAGTGGGAGCGATGCGATACTCCTTTGACTTGAGGTCAATACGCACGACATGTGTGGGATGATGAACTTTGACCATGACCAATGCTTGCACCCTAACCATGGGTAGATACGGCTTGGATTGGGTTCATCACGAAGTGCATGTGTGTGGTAGTTGAGCCAAGAATATGATTCATTCCTCAAAGTGGATTTAGAGAGAATACTCATCTTCTCATCATAATTGGATCAAAGTCATCAGCCGATGCACGTCAACTTAGACTTTGTGGCTAAGTGTGACATACATGATCAATTAGTGATTGGAGATAACATGATTAAGTTATTTGAATAAACACTTCATCATGTTCAAGACTTAATCGAGTATTCACGAATGAAAGGAGGAAATCGTAATAGCCCATGTTTAAGTTACAGGTAGTTGCACGTTTCTCGCAACGTACCTCATATATTGAGAATGTATGATTTATTGTCTAGGGTTCAATTAAGACCGTTAGTTTGACTAATCGCTCGATATATGAGGGCCTATGGGTCACACAACAAGTAATTCCCTATTACGGATTATAGTTGGTTGATTAAATGTTAAATTGGATTTAATATTTATGATGGTCCCGATTTTAGGTGTAAAAAAAAAACATTTTGCTCGTGCGGAAGACTTTGTGTCAAGTGATGCATATAAAAACAGGGGTGAGGGAATGGTGATACCAAATTTTTCGCTTTTAAGAACGATGTGTGTTGTTTTGCTTGTAATCGAATGCATATGGCAAGTATGAACATAAAGCAGTAAAGAACACACGATATTTTATAGTGGTTCGGACGAAACCCACCCTACATCCACTCTTCCCTTAACACAGGGGCACCTTAACCGAACTTAACCTGCGGGATTTATACCCCTCACGGGATGGCCATGTTTACCGAGTTCGCACTCAAGTGGGACTTATCTCCCTTTGGGATTGCCAATAGATGTTTACCGAGTTCAAACTCAAGCGGGACTTATCTCCCTCACGGGATTGCCGATAGATGTTTACCGATTTCACACTCACCTACAAACTTATCCTATCAAACTGATTTGGGTAAGGTTTGTTTGGTTTCCAACTAGGTTGAGATTTTCCCTTACATTTGTTTAGCCTCAATGCTAAGGATGGGAAAATCTCTCTAAGCTTAGGATATAGCATTTGTGCTTAGATCTAGGGTAGAACACTCTTGAATATATGCATGTATTTCTAGCTCTGTGTTCTATGGTGGGAATGCTTGAGCATATAGGATTAGGAGCACAATTCCTGTTGAATGCCTTAGCCGTGCTACGATCAGGCCATATTTCAGGACTCGCATCATCTGGCACACGACCTTGGCTGGGAACTACTGGAACCCATATCTTCTTAGCTCTGTAGCACCGTTTGCTAGATTCTCCGTACTCTTCCACATTCATCCACACTTGATAATGAAGGAAGAACTTGTATCTATAGTGTGGATTTGAGTGTTACCGTTGGAGAGAATCACATTCAAATCCATACTACTCTGTAGTTTTTTGCAGCTTTTCAGGCTTGTCGTCTTCCTCTCATTGGTCCACATCAGCTGAATCTAACGGTTATATTCTTCAGTTTCTTCTGAGTCTCTAACGGTTATATTCTTCAGGATCTTCTGAGTCTCAGGATCTTCAATTCTGCGAGCCTTGAGTTCTTGATGCTTCTTGAGTCTCGGGTTCTTGATTAAATGGACTTCTCTTGGCCGGACCTTATGCGATCGGGCATCTTGACACTTAGGCTTACTAAGTTCGATTCTCGAATCAAACATCTTGACCCTCGGTCACATTGACTCGAGCTATCGATTTCTTCTTTGCGATCGTCGGCTCGGTGATTAGATCAACATATCTTCAGGATCATCTCAGGATAGCATCAGGTCATCTGCATTAGGTTAGCATATCAGTTTATCATATCTGATCTCGATCACGTCTGATCTCGATTAGTCTCTTTTGCTCATCTTCTGATTTGCAACCTTCTCTTCTGATTTGCTGGATTTAGCTTTTTCTTCACATCTGATTTGCACAGCTCATCAGTTGATTCCGGAACTCATCTGACTCATCTGATCTCGATCACGACTCGTCTGCAGCCTTGTCTGATCTTGATCACCTTCTTCTAATTTCTTGAGTTCCCCCTCAATTTGTTCTTTCGTTCCCCCTTAACTTATTATCTGTAAATTAGCTTGAATAACACAAGTTAATAATGTTTTGGCATAAATTATCAAAACTAAAATATCCCAACAATTTCCCCCTTTTTGATAAAGACGCCAAAACATTAAAAAAAGTATGCAATTACAGAGATCGGGTTTTTTGGTTTTAAAATGATCAGTTCAGGCGATCACATTGAAAATAGTGATCTGTTGAACAACCCGCTCTGATACCAATTGATGGTCCCGATTTTAGGTGTAAAAAAAAACATTTTGCGCGTGCGGAAGACTTTGTGTCAAGTGATGCATATAAAAACAGGGGTGAGGGAATGGTGATACCAAATTTTTCGCTTTTAAGAACGATGTATGTTGTTTTGCTTGTAATCGAATGCATATGTCAAGTATGAACATAAAGCAGTAAAGAACACACGATATTTTATAGTGGTTCGGATTAAACCCGCCCTACATCCACTCTTCCCTTAACACAGGGGCACCTTAACCGAACTTAACCTGCGGGACTTATACCCCTCACGGGATGGCCGAGATGTTAACCGAGTTCGCACTCAAGCGGGACTTATCTCCCTTACGGGATTACCGATAGATGTTTACTGAGTTCACACTCAAGCGGGACTTATCTCCCTCACGGGATTGTCGATAGATGTTTACCGAGTTCACACTCACCTACAAACTTATCCTATCAAACTGATTTGGGTAAGGTTTGTTTGGTTTCCAACTAGGTTGAGATTTTCCCTTACATTTGTTTAGCCTCAATGCTAAGGATGGAAAAATCTTTCTAAGCTTAGGATATAGCATTTGTGCTTAGATCTAGGGTAGAACACTCTTGAATATATGCGTGTATTTCTAGCTCTGTGTTCTATGGTGGGAATGCTTGAGTATATACTATTGGGAGTACAATTCCTGTTGAATGCCTTAGCCGTGCTACGATCAGGCCATATTTCAGGACTCACATCATCTGGCACACGACCTTGGGCCGAACCTACTTGGAACCCATATCTTCTTAGCTCTGTAGGACCGTTTGCTACATTCTCCGTACTCTTCCACATTCATCCACACTTGATAATGAAGGAAGAACATGTATTTATAGTGTGGATTTGAATGTTACCGTTGTAGAGAATCACATTCAAATCCAATCTACTCTGTAGCTTTTTGCAGCTTTTCAGGCTTGTCGTCTTCCTCTCATTGGTCCAAGTCAGCTGAATCTAACGGCTATATTCTTCAGTTTCTTCTGAGTCTCTAACGGCTATATTCTTGAGATCATCCGAGTCTCGGGATCTTGATTCTGGCTCGAGCCTTGGTTATCCGAGCCTTCGTGTTATATGAGCCTTCTTGATAAACTTCTTGAGTCTCAGGTTCTTGATTCAGCAGACTTCTCTTCAGCGGACCTTGTCTGATCAGGCATACTAACACTCAGGCTTACTGAGTTCAGTTCTCTTAATTCAAACATCCTGACCCTCAGGTCACATTGACTCAGGCTATCTGATTTCTTCTTTGTCTGATCTGATCAGCTCGACTGATCAGATCAACATATCTTCAGGATCATCTCAGGATAGCATCAAGTCATCTGCATTAGGTTAGCATATAAGTTTATCATATCTGATCTCGATCACGTCTGATCTCGATCAGTCTCTTTTGCTCATCTTCTTCGATCTCGCAACCTTCTTTACGATTTCTTTGGATTTAGCTTTTTCTTCACATCTGATTTGCACAGCTCATCAGTTGATTCCGAAACTCATCTGACTCATCTGATCTCGATCACGACTCATCTGCAGCCTCGTCTGATCTTGATCATCTTCTTCTAATTTCTTGAGGTCCCCCTCAATTTGTTCTTTCGTTCCCCCTTAACTTATTATCTGTAAATTAGCTTGAATAACACAAGTTAATAATATTTTGGCATAAATTATCAAAACTAAAATATCCCAACAATTTCCCCCTTTTTGATAAAGACGCCAAAACATTAAAAAAAGTATGCAATTACAGAGATCGGGTTTTTTGGTTTTAAAAAGATCAGTTCGGGCGATCACTTTGAAAATAGTGATCTGTTGAACAACCCGCTCTGATACCAATTGATGGTCCCGATTTTAGGTGTAAAAAAAAACCATTTTGCGCGTGCGTAAGACTTTGTGTCAAGTGATGCATATAAAAACAGGGGTGAGGGAATGGTGATACCAAATTTTTCGCTTTTAAGAACGATGTGTGTTGTTTTGCTTGTAATCGAATGCATATGGCAAGTATGAACATAAAGCAGTAAAGAACACACGATATTTTATAGTGGTTCGGATGAAACCCGCCCTACATCCACTCTTCCCTTAACACAGGGGCACCTTAACCGAACTTAACCTGCGGGACTTATACCCCTCACGGGATGGTTAAGATGTTTACCGAGTTCGCACTCAAGTGGGACTTATCTCCCTTACGGGATTGCCGATAGATGTTTACCGAGTTCACACTCAAGCGGGACTTATCTCCCTCACGGGATTGCCGATAGATGTTTACCGAGTTCACACTCACCTTCAAACTTATCATATCAAACTAATTTGGGTAAGGTTTGTTTGGTTTCCAACTAGGTTGAGATTTTCCCTTACATTTGTTTAGCCTCAATGCTAAGGATGAGAAAATCTCTCTAAGCTTAGGATATAGCATTTGTGCTTAGATCTAGGGTAGAACACTCTTGAATATATGCGTGTATTTCTAGCTCTGTGTTCTATGGTGGGAATGCTTGAGTATATAGGATTGGGAGCACAATTCCTGTTGAATGCCTTAGTCGTGCTACGATCAGGCCATATTTCAGGACTCGCATCATCTGGCACACAACCTTGGCTGGGAACTGCTGGAACCCATATCTTCTTAGCTCTGTAGCACCGTTTGCTACATTCTCCGTACTCTTCCACATTCATCCACACTTGATAATGAAGGAAGAACTTGTATTTATAGTGTGGATTTGAATGTTACCCTTGGAGAGAATCACATTCAAATCCATACTACTCTGTAGCTTTTTGCAGCTTTTTCAGGCTTGTCGTCTTCCTTTCATTGGTCCACGTTAGCTGAATCTAACGGCTATATTCTTCAGTTTCTTCTGAGTCTCTAACGGCTATATTCTTCAGGATCTTCTGAGTCTCAGGATCTTGATTCTGTCACGAGCCTTCCCGTTATCGAGCCTTCGGGTTCTTGATAGCTTTACCGAGTCTCAGGTTCTTGATTCAGCAGACTTCTCTTCAGTGGACCTTGTCTGATCAGGCATACTAACACTCAGGCCTACTGAGTTTAGTTCTCTGAATCAAACATCGACCCCCGGGTCACATTACTTCAGTTATCGATTTCTTCTTTTTACTCCGATCGATCATTTCGTGATCAGATCAACATATCTTCAGGATCATCTCAGGATAGCATCAGGTCATCTGCATTAGGTTAGCATATCAGTTTATCATATCTGATCTCGATCACGTCTGATCTCGATCAGTCTCTTTTGCTCATCTTCTGATCTGCAACCTTCTCTTCTGATTTGCTGGATTTAGCTTTTTCTTCACATCTGATTTGCACAGCTCATCAGTTGATTCCGGAACTCATCTGACTCATCTGATCTCGATCACGACTCGTCTGCAGCCTCGTCTGATCTTGATCACCTTCTTCTAATTTCTTGAGTTCCCCCTGTTGGGGAATGAGTTGCACAGATCTATTCGGGGTGAATATTTAAATACAAATTTAATTCATTAATTATTACTAGCATGAATTAATCCTATATTAATTCAAATAATAATAGCAACAACATATCATGCATATAAAAAAGCACCGTAAACCTACCCCTGCGGAATCTACGGGTTTACGTGAACGTATTCTCGGGATGGCGGTGACTTGATTCGGACGGACTAACCAAAAGGACTTCCCAAGTATTCCTTAGCCCTTGCTCGACAATCAGGTGGAAGGATACTCGCTAACAATTAACAAAAGGAAAAAAATAAACTTTGTTGCACCACTTATGTGGATTTGCTAATATTTCCAGCACATGGAATTGTACTTGGGAATGAACTAATCATCCCCTATTTAGAGGAGAGGGGGTGTCGAATTTTTTAGTGAAATATCAATGTGGGAAAAGACTTTTCTTGATCACCAAGAAATCTTGAATATATCTCCTATATTCTTTTTCCCATAATTAAAATATTCCACAAAATTCCACCTCCTCTATAATATGGTATTATTTTCAAAAAATACAGTGTGCAAGAATCCAAGATTTGGATCTTCTTGAATTTATGAGATATTCTTGTATTTCAAGAAATACATATCTTCCATAATATCTTTTCAAGAAAATCAAGAAAATCTTTCTTGCCCTCTATTTTCAAAAATTTCGAAATATCACTATGAATAACCAAGTGGGAGATTTCTTGAATTTAATGAGATAATTTTGTATTCCAAGAATACATATCTTCATTCCATAACAAAATTCAAAGAAAATCTTTCTCCCTCTTTTATCCATAATTTTCGAAAATTTGGAGGAAAAAATAAGCAACAATATTTATTTTATTTTAATCACCTTTTTAGGTTATTGGACAATTTGTTGGGCTACTTTCGGGGGCTTTTAGGAGAATTAAGATTGGACCTTCTAATGGATCTTGAATATCTAATATTGAGCCACAATATAATTCAAGCCTATAAATATTAATTAATCCCACTACATAATTAATATTGCATCATCCATCTTAACCCATATTACATCAATATGGCTCCCTTGGTCATTATTTCCGTGTTTAAGATTATCTAGCCCATTAATTAATTCAAGCCATTTTGAATAGCTTTTTTAGTTAATTAATATCTTTTGTCCTTGATCGAGAAACGGTTCAACATTATTATCCATACCGGGAAACTAATTCCACTTGAAAGATTTGGTATGATAAAACTTATGAACCTCCCAAGGGCAAATCAAGCAAAAGCGTGCTTGCATACGATTCTTCTTCATTAAATCTTAGCAATCACATGTGACCAATAATATTGCCCAAGATAAAAAGTATTGAATCTCTCCGATTCGCTACCCATGATAAGTCAAAGCAATAGTTACCAATCCCACGTGATCCTATTTAAGGGACGAAGGTTAAGAAACAACGAACCACCGAGGTCTAATTCTTCCTTGTTCGGTTACGAGAATTTATCCTCCTCAGAGGTCCTATTCAAAGACATCACCATGCACTAGTGTAATCTCTTGGTCAAGACAAACCAATCGAGCCTTACACCTCAACCTTTCGCGATGGTTGTTCATTTCCATCTAGGTCGTGAATGGCGTACTTTTTTTAGTTACAAGGATCATTAATTTAATCTTCGTGATCCGGTATCACTAAATTAACTATAATGTAACACGTCACGAATTATTGAACAGTTTATGCAAAGAAATATATGTAACATTCAATCATATTTAAAGCATCGATGATAAACAATTTATTTCAAGAAATAAGTCCGAAAATTCGGTTTTAGATTATATAAAGTAAAAAGCATACTTTTCAAAGATAATCCCAACAATCTCCCACTTATACTCAAAGTCCGCTTTTAAGTATACTACAACCGTCTCGCGTAGTCCGTGACATCTAATGTCACCTACACGAACTAATAATTTCTCCCAGTTATACTCAAAGCAGTTAAACGGTCTTGACACCCATTCCACTCACATGTCTCTAATGTATTCAGAGGCGACGCTGAATGGATCGATAGTCGTCCTCGGGCGCTATCTTTGCCTCATCTATATCTCATCTCTTAACGATTTCTCGTATAAGATGTCTTTCCTTTAATGTGTTTGTTTTACTCATGGACTCTTGGTTCTCTTGAATTTGCAACTGCACCTAGCAGATATTGCTAGACAAATTCAGAACACCATCCAAGTCCACTAAGAAGATCTAGAGCCCAATCGGTTCTTTCCACCGCTTCACAAGCATTACTTACCCGACTTCCATGGTTGAGTCAGTGATGCATTTCTGCTTCACACTCGTCCATTTGATGGCTACACTTCCCAAATGGAAACACACTAACTGAGGAAGATAATTTATGGAATCTAAATCTGATTGGAAATCCGAGTCCGAGAGCCGATGGGGATTGGAGTATCTTACTGATAAATCAACATTCTATCCCGAGTTCTTTTCAGACACTTCAGAATGTATTTAACTGTCGTCCAATGCGCTTTCCCTAGGTTACTTTGATATCTTGCTACCATGCCTACGCAAAGCAGATATCCGGTCTCGTACACAGCAATGCATACATAAGGTTTCCGACAGCCGAAGCCCAAGGAATACCTTTCATGTCATCTATCTCCTTTTTGTCTTAGGGAACATTTTCTTGGATAGATGGATTCCAAGTCTGAAAGGTACGAATCCTTTCTTGGAATCTTGCATGCTGAATCATTTCAAAAACCAGTGTCTATGTATGAAACTTGCGATAACCCGATCATCCTTTTCTGGCGATCTCGAGTTATCTTGATCCCAAGGATATGTCCGGCTTTCCCCAAGTCTTTCATATCAAACTGTTTTGAAATCCATGCCCTTACGTCTGATAACACCTTCACATCGTTCCCGATGATCAGAATGTTATCTATGTATAGTACTAAGAATACCAATGCAGTTCCGATACGCTTCTTATACATACAACTTTAAAACTCGTTTTGATCAAACCCATAAGACTTTATTACATGATCAAAACTTTGGTTCCAAGCTCTGGATGTCTGTTTGAGTCCGTAAATGGACCTCTTGAGCTTACAAACTAGGTGTTCTTGGCCTGTTTCAATGAAACCTTGGGGTTGTTGCATATAGATCTCTTTATCAAGACTTCCTTTAAGGAAAGCTGTCTTGACATCTATTTGCCAGACTTCAAAGTCGAAATCTTGCAAAGAATCGATAAGAGAATACGGATGGACTTTAAGCATAGTCTGCGGCAAAAAAAATTTCCTCATAATCGATCCCTTTCTTTCTGAGTATAACCTTTCGCCATTAGTCTTGCTTTAAAGGTTTCAACCTTCGCGTCCAGTCCTCTTTTCCTCTTATATACCCACTTTCATCCAATGGGTTTGACCCCATTAAGTGGTTCGACTAGCTCCCACACTCTATTATGAAACATAGAACCCATTTCGGCTTTCATTGCTGTTTGTCAAGAAACTGCATCCTTATCTTGGAGTGCCTCGTCATATGTCCATGGGTCTGATTCCGGGAATCAAGTCCGAGGACTCTCCTATTCTCATGAATCTCTCGGGCTGTCAAACAACCCTCCCACTACGACAAGGCTCCGGTTGTGAAAACGTATCGTTTGGTATATCATCTAGTACAGTTGGCACTGAGGTTTGCCCTCTAAGCTCATTTAAGGTAATCTCACTTCTGGGTTTTCTTTGGTTCATATAGTCTTCTTCCAAAAAACTAAAGTGGGTGCGGATGTCCACCTTTTGATCTTCGGAACTATAGAACATAAACCATTTTGTTCCCTCGGGGTATCCTACAAAACAGCCTTAATTCTGATCGAGGATCCAATTTATCGGTTTCCTTGTCCAACACGTAGGCCGGACACCCCAAAGTTCTCATGTGTCTCATACTAGGCTTGCGCCCGGTCCACAATTCCTTGGGGTTTTGGGAACTGATTTGGATAGCACCAAGTTCAGAATGTAAGTCGTTGTTTTCCAAGGTATGACCCCAGAACGACTTGGGAAGATCCGTATAACTCATCATTGATCTAACCATTTCCAAAAGAATTATGTTGCTTCGCTCTACAAACCCCATTTTGTTGAGGGGTTACGGGTGCGATGGTCGGATACAATCCCTTCATCGATAAGTAGTTCAAAACTCATCATTTGAGGTATTCGCCTCCACGATCAGATCGTAGAGACTTGATACGTTTTTCCATATGATTCTCTGCTTAAGCCTTAAATTCTTTAGAATTTCTCAAAGGTCTCAGATTCATGCTTCATAAGGAAAATGTACCTTGAGTAATCATCAATAAAATTACTCATAACCTCCTCTTGCTTTGGTTGACATTGAACTATGTACATCTATGTGAACGATCTCTAACACTTCTTTTTAGCCCCATTCCCTTGGCTCCAAATGCCATCTTGGTCATATTACCCTCCAAACATGATTCGCGAGTTGGAATCGATTCAACTTGGAGACGCCTCCAGGTGAACCATCTTTCACCAACCTTTGGATCCTCTTTGGATTTATATGACCTAATCTTAGATGCCAAAGAAGTGTCTCGCTTCACGCCCGATGAACGTTTTCTTTTCTCGAAAACAAATGATGTGTTATAGGATACATTTTGTGAGTGGTGTGCACAGTTAATTGTATAGAGATTTTCCATCAATGTCCCGTAACAGATACACTCATCATTTCAAAAATGATGTCATTCTTATTAGAAGAAACTTAGTGTCCTTTAATCGAATTTTAGAAACTGAAAGTGAATTCTTTCTAAAACCGGGAACATAAAGATAATCTCAAAAAAAAAAAAACTTTATCTTCAAAAGATAGGTGCACTTCTCCCAATCGCTTTTTTATCGCTACTCATGTAGCATTACAATGTCTGCTACTTGCGTAGTATTGCAATAATCGTTACTACCGTAGCATTGCAATATCTGCCACTTACGTAGCATTGCAATGTCTTCTACTTTAAATAACGTTACCCAGTGTGATGAGGATCTCACTCCCACTACGTTGCCGGATCATTTAGAACCCGTGAAGCCAACATGATTAGTGGATCTCGTATCAACCACCCACGAATGAGAAGTATACGCCACTAAACAAGTTTCAACAACTAGTGTGTGAGAATTACCTTTCTTTCCGTCCCTTTTGGAGTTGGAACAGGCAAGACCTCCATTGTCCTCTCTCACCGCAGCTTAAGCACTTCCTCTTTGGATTTTCCTTGACACAACAAGCATTCCTCATCTTACCGTTGCCCTTGGCAACAGTTGAGTTTTATTGCTTATGGCCTTTGGTCATCTTCCTTATCTTGCCTACCCTTGGCCTAGAAAATGAAGACGGACCACTTGCCGTCAAAGCTTGAGTTTGGTGCCTCTTCATCATTTCTGCCGAGACCAAAAGCTTGCAACAAATTAGCTAGCGAGGCAAAAATGCTCAAAAACTTTTTGGGCAGAGAGTGAAGTACCAAATTCATCTGAATCTCCAGATCATAATCTGCACTCAGAATCTCAAGTTTGTTCAGATGGGCCATCTATTTTGAGGACGTAATCCCTTACGGGTTTTCCCTCCACCATTTCAGTGATGACATCTCTCGCAAGGTGATCTGACGAGTCCCGCATGTTTTGACTCGTCAGTTGGCTCATTTGATTTTTGTGTGTCAAAATCCACTCGTGCTTTTGTGCAGTTATGACAATTATAATTTTCCAATCAATATAGTTTCCATACATATTGTATTGTCTTTAAGTATAATAACAGTGGATTAAAAGGTAATGACATGCTGAACTGAAATAAACAACTATATGCAATAGCACAAGTATATCACAAGGTTCGATCACATGCATCATATTAAAATCTCGAAAAAATATGTACATGCATCAGCCAACATCTCAAAACAGTTTAAATAAGCCACGTGGGGTGGGTCATTATTTAAACACATTCAAGCAGGTTACAAACAAGAACAGTTACAAACCTTTAATATCCAGATTAATAGTTGGCTCCAACTTGACCAATATAAAATTGACAGGGACTTCGGGGAAGTATATGCATATCAATTTTATACCTAAGTAATAACCATGATTAAATACAGATTACTATTTCACTTTGATCGAGCCTCGTGGGGAGGTCATCGCCGCCACTAGTAATAACCCACAATCATCCGCTTGGAATTCATTCATGTGAAACCTATCTTTTGACCGTCCCAGTAGGGGAATTTCTCCAAAAGAATTCACAAATAAATAAATCATGGAGGTCAAAATTAATTCAATTTTATTATCCGGAATAAAATTGTCAATTAATTATTTAATCATACTTAGTAATTTTGAAGTTGAGATTTTTCCATTTGGCAACCCTCATGCAAACACATTTAAAAAATTAAATAAAGCATAAGATAGCACAAATAAATCAAGCAAAAGCAAGAAAAAAAAAAAAACATATTGGGCACAAATTATCCAATTGTCATGGTTTGATTTTTCTTGGCTTGATCTTGAAGAAACACATCTCGAATTTCTCCCACTCGTTCATCTCGAAAAAAATACTTAAATCTCGAACCGCCACGCCAATTTTCGCAGGGATAAAGAGATCTTGCACGCCAAGATCCGGCCGTCACTTTCGGCACAGGGCGACCTCGGCATTCGGCACCGCCCCTAAGAGCTAGGCTAGTACCTCGGCTGCGCCTCGGCGAGTCGGCGATTTCGGCGACAAGGATGCATCCAGATCCATGTATGCCCGTTCGCCGCTCTCGCCGCGTCCTCGGCGATGCCAGCGTATCCTGATGCCACAGAGCCTCGGTGCCCACCGCTCACGATTCGGCTTCTGGGGCCGAGCGCCACAAGCCCGTCTTGTGACCTTCATCCTCACAGACGCTCGGCCGCCGCTGTCCTCGCCTGCGCCCGTGCGTGCCAAGGTAGCGTGCCAGCGCCGCCTACGCACATTTCATCCTTTAATTCTCCGTCTTTTTCGTTCCCCTCGATCCGGTTACAATTTATTTACAAAAAATAAATAAACCTAGATCTAGACTAGTCTATTACATTGATCAAATCAAACAAATCCTAGTCTACTCGTGGATTTTCTCACGAGGCAAAAACAAATCCGAATCGAATCGAATTAAAAACCATAGTTTATATGCATGCAAAAATAAACATTAAAATCCATGACAATTGGATACCGCAAAAATGCATCTAACAGTTCTACTATCCAATTTTAAATTTAATGTCCATGAATTAAATTACAATTTAAAAAATTCAGAGCAAAAATAAAGGGCTCGATACCGCTTGTTGGGGAATGAGTTGCACGATCTATTCGGGGTGAATATTTAAATACAAATTTAATTCATTAATTATTACTAGCATGAATTAATCCTATATTAATTCAAATAATAATAGCAACAACATATCATGCATATAAAAAGCAAGGTAAAACCTACGTATGCGGAATCTACGGGTTTACGTGAACGTACCTCTCGGGATGGCAGTGACTTCGGTCGGATGGACTAACCAAAAGGACTTCCCAAGTATTCCCTTAGCCCTTGCTCGACAATCCTGTGGAAGGATACTCGCGAACAATTAACAAAAGAAAAAAATAAACTTTGTTGCACCACTTATGTGGATTTGCTAATATTTCCAGCACATGGAATTGTACTTGGGAATGAACTAATCATCCCCTATTTATAGGAGAGGGGGTGTCGAATTTTTTAGTGACATATCAATGTGGGAAAAGACTTTTCTTGATCACCAAGAAATCTTGAATATATCTCCTATATTCTTTTTCCCATAATTAAAATATTCCACAAAATTCCACCTCCTCTATAATATGGTATTATTTTAAAAAAATACAGTGTGCAAGAATCCAAGATTTGGATCTTCTTGAATTTATGAGATATTCTTGTATTTCAAGAAATACATATCTTCCATAATATCTTTTCAAGAAAATCATTCTTGCCCTCTATTTTCAAAAATTTTGAAATATCACTATGAATAACCAAGTGGGAGATTTCTTGAATTTAATGAGATAATCTTGTATTCCAAGAATACATATCTTCATTCCATAACAAAATTCAAAGAAAATCTTTCTCCCTCTTTTATCCATAATTTTGAAAATTTGGAGGAAAAAATAAGCAACAATATTTATTTTATTTTAATCACCTTTTCATTTATTGGACTATTTGTTGGGCTACTCAGGGGGCCTTTAGGAGAATTAAGATTGGACCTTCTAATGGATCTTGAATATCTAATATTGAGCCACAATATAATTCAAGCCCATAAATATTAATTAATCCCACTACATAATTAATATTGCATCATCCATCTTAACCCATATTACAGTCAATATGGCTCTCAGTCATTATTTCCCGTGTTTAAGATTATCTAGCCCATTAATTAATTCAAGCCACTGAAATAGCTTTCCGTTAATTAATATCTTTTGTCCTTGGTCGAGGAACGGTTCAACATTATTATCCATACCGGAAATTAATTCCACTTGCAAGATTTGGTATGATAAAACTTATGAACCTCCCAAGGGGCAAATCAAACAAGCGTCATTTCTGCACACAATTCTTCAGATTAAATCTTAGCAATCACATGTGACCAATAATATTGCCCAAGATAAAAAGTATTGAATCTCTCTGATTCGCTATCCATGATAAGTCAAAGCAATAGTTACCAATCCCACGTGATCCTATTTAAGGGACGAAGGTTAAGAAACAACGAACCACTGAGGTCTAATTCTTCCTTGTTCAGTTCTGAAGAATTTATCCTCCTCAGAGGTCCTATTCAACAAGATCACCATGCACTAGTGTAATCTCTTGGTCAAGACAAACCAATCCGAGCCTTACACCTCAACCTTTCGCGATGGTTGTTCATTTCCATCTAGGTCGTGAATGGCGTACTTTTAGTTACAAGGGATTTGTTAATTTAATCTTCGTGATCCGGTATCACTAAATTAACTACTGATGTAACACGCATTTAATTATTGAAATAGTTATGCAAGAAATATATGTAACATTCAATCATATTTAAAGCATAAGTGATAAACAATTTATTTCAGTAAATAAGTCTGAAAATTCAGTTTCGATTATACAAAGTAAAAAGCATACTTTTCAGTATAATCCCAACACCCCCTCAATTTGTTCTTTCGTTCCCCCTTAACTTGTTATCTGTAAATTAGCTTGAATAACACAAGTTAATAATGTTTTGGCATAAATTATCAAAACTAAAATATCCCAACAATTTCCCCCTTTTTGATAAAGACGCAAAAACATTAAAAAAAAGTATGCAATTACAGAGATCGGGTTTTTTGGTTTTAAAAAGATCAGTTCAGGCGATCACATTGAAAATAGTGATCTGTTGAACAACCCGCTCTGATACCAATTGATGGTCCCGATTTTAGGTGTAAAAAAAACATTTTGCGCGTGCGGAAGACTTTGTGTCAAGTGATGCATATAAAAACAGGGGTGAGGGAATGATGATACCAAATTTTTCGCTTTTAAGAACAATGTGTGTTTTTTGCTTGTAATCGAATGCATATGGCAAGTATGAACATAAAGCAGTAAAGAACACACGATATTTTATAGTGGTTCGGACGAAACCCGCCCTACATCCACTCTTCCCTTAACACAAGGACACCTTAACCGAACTTAACCTGTGCGACTTATACCCCTCACGGGATGGCCGAGATGTTTACCGAGTTCGCACTATAGTGGGACTTATCTCCCTTACGGGATTGCCGATAGATGTTTACCGAGTTCACACTCAAGCGGGACTTATCTCCCTTACGGGATTGCCGATAGATGTTTACCGAGTTCACACTCACCTACAAACTTATCCTATCAAACTGATTTGGGTAAGGTTTGTTTGGTTTCCAACTAGGTTGAGATTTTCCCTTACATTTGTTTAGTCTCAATGCTAAGGATGGGAAAATCTCTCTAAGCTTAGAATATAGCATTTGTGCTTAGATCTAGGGTAGAAAACTCTTGAATATATGCGTGTATTTCTAGCTCAGTGTTCTATGGTGGAAATGCTTGAGTATATAGGATTGGGAGCACAATTCCTGTTGAATGCCTTTAGCCGTACTCTGATCGGACCATATTTCGGGACTCGCGTCATCCGCACACGACCTTGGCCGAACCTACTGGAACCCATATCTTCTTAGCTCTGAAGCACCGTTTGCTACATTCTCTGTACTCTTCCACATTCATCCACACTTGATAATGAAGGAAGAACTTATATTTATAGTGTGGATTTGAATGTTACCATTGGAGAGAATCACATTCAAATCCATACTACTCTGTAGCTTTTTTGCGACTTTTTCGGGCTTGTCGTCTTCCTCTCATTGGTCCACGCCACCGAATCTAACCAGCCTATATTATTCAATTTCTTGAGTCTCTAACGACTATATTCTTGAGGATCTTACGAGTCTCGGGATCTTGATTTTATACGAGCCTTGGTTATCTGAGCCTTGAGTTCTTGATGCTTCTTACCGAGTCTCGGGTTCTTGATTGGACTTCTCTTCTCTTGGACCTTATGCGTCAGGCATCTTGACACTCGGGCTTCTTGAGTTGATTCTCGAATCAGACATCGACCCTCGGTCACATTATTCGGTATCTAATTTCTTCTTTTTGCAGTCGATCATTTCGACTAATCAGATCAACATATCTTCAGAATCATCTCAGGATAGCATCAGGTCATCTGCATTAGGTTAGCATATCAGTTTATCATATATGATCTCGATCACGTCTGATCTCGATCGATCTCTTTTCTTTCATCTTACGATCTATGACCTTCTTTTGATTTCTTTGGATTTAGCTTTTCTTCACATCGATTTACCTGACTCATCAGTTGATTAGGAACTCATCGACTTCATCGATCTCGATCACGACTCGTCTGCAGCCTCGTCTGATCTTGATCATCTTCTTCTGATTTCTTGAGTTCCCCCTCAATTTGTTCTTTCGTTCCCCCTTAACTTGTTATCTGTAAATTAGCTTGAATAACACAAGTTAATAATGTTTTGGCATAAATTATCAAAAACTAAAATATCCCAACAATTTAATTTATGGAAAATTAATTAATAATAGATTAATTTGGAATTAATTATTATTAATATTTAATTAAATTGGATTTAATTAAATAAGAATTCCCAATAATTATATTTGGAATATAATTGTAGGATTTAATGTATATGGAAATAAATCGTAGAGATTTTCATATAAGAGAATTAAATCCGTAGAGATTTTATATGTGGGAAATAAATCTTAGAGATTTATTTAAATAAAGATTAGGAATTTTATTTCCCAATCAGGTTAGCTTAAGATTTAAGCTGGGCCTTTCCTATATATACAAGCTCTTGGGAATTCACAAAAGACGTTAGTTCAAATTCTCTCCATAAAATCTAGAATAGGATTTTTCCTAGCAAATTCCGTCTCAAATTCAACGCTGGCTAATCTGTGCAAGTCCGTGAATGGGGATTACGTGGATACCATAGTAGAGAAATATGTGTACGATTTACTATAAGGTTTCTCTTTATGTTTACACGTATTTAATTATGCAATTAACTGTTCGTTGTTGGTGAACTTTATTTTCCGATGCGCATGTGATTACGTGTTTTACGTGCCTCTAAATTCCAACAATCTCTTGATCAAGACAAACCAATCTGAGCCTTACACATCAACTTCTACCAATAGATTGTTCGGATCTATCTAAGTTGTGAAACACGCACTCGTTTACAAGGCACTGTTAACGTGATCTTCTGTGATCTGGTATCACCACGTTAACTACAATGTAACGCGTGCTATGAACGGTTTGCAATAAATATATATAACATTCAATCATATTTAAAGCAACAGTGATAAATAATTTATTTCAATAAATAAGTGTTTAATACATAAGTTATACAAAGTAAAAGCATATTTTCACGTATAACCCAAACAGTGACAACGCCAGAAAAAGACTTCTTAGTCAGGCCTTTCGAAGCAGATGAGTTCCGTCTTGCTATTTCTCAGATGCATAGGGATAAAGCCTCGGGACCGGACGGGTTTAACCCTGCCTTCTACAAGAAATTTTGGGGTACTATCGGACAGGATATTGTCGATTCATGCATGCAATGGTTAGAGACGGGGTCTTTCCCCGAGGGGTTGAACAACACAAATGTGGTGCTCATCCCGAAGTGCAATCAGCCTAAGACGGTACGTGATCTATGCCCTATCTCGCTGTGCAATGTCGTATATATGATCCTATCGAAAGTGCTATGCAATCGGCTCAAAACAGTGCTACCATGGATTATAGATGAATACCAATCTGTCTTCCAGTCAGGGCGATCTATTCAGGACAATGTCATCATTGCATTTGAGTCACTACATGGTATCAAAAGCCAAAGGAAGGGAAAAACGGGGAGTGTTGTTCTCAAGATCGACATTAATAAGGCATATGCAGGGTTGACTGGCGATATTTGGAGGGAGTTTTACGAGCCATGAACTTTTCGGATAGGTGGATCCATTGGATGAGGCTATGTGTCTATTCGGTCTCCTATAACTTCTTAGTAAATGACTCGGTCGTGAGGTTGGCCATAAATTTAATTTTAACCCCCAAGGGTTGGCTTAGTGGTGGAGGCTTGGGACTTAGGAGTAGGGGTGGAGGAAATACTGAAAATACCGGTATACCGCACTTCATCGGCAAATAAAAATATCAATTTTATTGAAAAAATTTTCGGATGCGGTATACCGCATCAAAAATTATCGATGCAGATTCGGTATGGAAATATAAAAAATTTTGTATACCGGTATAACGAAATATTTTCGGTATTTCGGTATATACCAAAATACCGTATTGAATTCATTTTTTTTTAATAAATATTTTTTCTTACCCAAACCCTTAAAAGTTAAAACACATGTCAGTGTACATGACTCACATTTCAAAACATTTCACAAACCCTAAACATCTCCCCATTGTCGCCGCTGCGACCAAAGCAGCCATGCCTCCCCATCGCCGTCGTCGCCCAAACATTTCACAAACCCTAAACATTTCTCCATTGCTGCCGCTACGACCAAAGCAGCCACGATCTGCCTCCCCATCGCCACCGCCGCCCCGTCTCCCCATCGTCGTCGTCGCCCCGCCTCCCCATCACCGCCGTCGCCCCGCCTCCCCATCGTCGTCGTCACCCCGCCTCCCCATCGCCGTCGTTGCCCCATCTCCCCATCACCGTTGTTGCCCCGCCTCCCCATCGTGGTGTTCTCAGTGTTCGATTATTTCCTTTCCTCTGCCGTCGAATTCCGCTCATCAGGTGCGCTCTGTTTTTATTGCAAGTGTTCTTGGAGCTTGGTTAAGTTGGATTTTTTTTCATTATTTGAGCTCCCAAGTAGAAAGCCCAGATGTCATTAATTGAGCTACTAAGAATCCTGGAGAAAACTAAACATCTTATTTCAAATCCAGAAAGAAACACAACTTGGTTCCCTTTAAAAACCAAGAATATTTATAGTTCTTTTACAGGAGCATTTACAGAAAGTTCTTAATTATGGTTTCTTAATTATTAAAGGAGCATTTACAAGAAGATTTATGATTTCTTAATTATTAAAGGAGCATTTACAGAAAGTTCTTTTATCTTCACCTTTGGTAGTCTGGTAGTGTATAATTATAGTTCTTAAATATGCCTATCTAGTCTCTACTTGTGATCTACTCTTGAAATTTACAGAAAGCTCTTAAATATCGAATGGTATTCTCCTAATTTATCTTGGTACACCATAAAACTCAATATTGATTATTGATTATTGATCTGAGACTTTGTCTTTGGCTTAAATTTTGATTCATTTATTCTCATTTAATTGCTTAAATTCTTATGTTTTGCAGGCTTCTTGAGATTTTGAACTTCAAAAGTGATGAGGATTTTTATTTTCAATCATGATTTGTTTTATTTTAGTACTGAAACAGATTGAGTTTCTTTTAATATGTGTTGTGTTGAACTGTTGAAACTTATTTTGTTGTGTTGGATTGTTGAAATTTATATTTTGTGTTGGACTGATGAGTGATGAATACTTAAATCTTATTCTGTGATCAAATATTTTTTTCATAAAAAATACAGGTTATTTAAAAAATAATTTCGATAGGAACGGTATGCTGAAATTTCGATACAAAACGGTATTATCGGTATGCCAAAATTTTGAAATTTTGGTACGAAACGGTATTATCGGTATGCCAAAATTTTGGTACGAAACGGTATACCGATAATTCGGTATGGTACGGTATATGTAAAAAATTGATATGGCACGGTATACCGAAATATCGATACGGTATCGGTATCAATATTGACATACCAAAATTTCGGATAATCGAAATTTTTCGAATATGAGAACGGTATGATATTTTTTGGTATCGAAAATTTCGGTACGGTAACGGTATGGCGAGAAAATTTTTGGTATGTCGTACCGTCCACCCCTACTTAGGAGTGTGCTCCTCTCTAGGTCTTAGGTTCGAACCCTCTAAGGTGCGATTAATCCTTGAGATGGGCCAGTCCATACAGAGCTTAGCTCTAGCTTGAAGTGGGCCCCCCGCTAGTGGACGGTGGGTTCTGGTCCCCCGGATTAGTCGGTCCTTGGGCCGGATATCGAAGTTATCAAAAAAAAATGACTCGGTCATGGGATCGATGTTCCCAGGCCGGGGCCTTCGGCAGGGAGACCCACTGTCGCCTTACTTGTTTATTATTTGTGCGGAGGGACTTTCCAGTTTATTATGCCGAGAGACTTTACGAGGTACCATTCATGGATGTAGGGTGAGCAGGAGAGTACCATCAGTCTCTCATCTCCTTTTTGCGGATGACAGTTTGTTGTTTTGCAAGGTTACAGAGGATGAGTGCACTTTTTTAAAACTACGCTCTACCTCTATGAAAGGGCGTCTGGCCAGACTATTAATTACGGGAAATCAAATGTCTTCTTTATGCCAAATGTTCCCCAGGACTTGAAGGAAAAGTTGAATGATATCCAGGGAGTTCCCTCCCCCCTTAGTACTGGGAGATATTTGGGCTTATACGAGTCTTATACGTGTATGGGGGGAATACACGTGTTCAGTGTTTTTAAAACTTTTTCTTACTGAGGTCAGCTTGGGTCAGATAATCCTGAAGATTAGGTTCTGAGAAGCACAGATCGCTCTCGAGTCAAAGTCTCTTGAGACATTGATCCCGAAATTTTTTCGAAAACCTCGAAATAATCCCAACCGAGTCCCGAGTGTCAGAGATCCTGAGTTGCTTGGATCAGATAACTAACTTACTGAACCCTCAGAAGAGTACGTTCAGTTTGATAACTATCTGTTCTAGCTACTCAGTTGTGCGGAATGGTTGGCCCTTAGTTTATACTCGATTTAAGTTTTGCTGAAAACCTTCCCTTTATGAAATAGTGATTAGGCTGTGATTCACTTATGCAACTTCAGTGGATTGATTCCAACCGAATATCGATGAAAAAGTATGCTTTCAAAATCAAGTCAATGCAACGATAAGCCTGCAGATAAGGAAAGCAATAAAGAACACAACAATTATAGTGGTTCAGAGACACAAGCTCCTACGTCCACTCTCCCTGACTCTTCAGAGAAATTCACTATCAACTTCTGAGCTTTCTGACTACCTTGTAGTTTACTTACTCAACTCGGCCCTGAGTTTTCTGACTACTCCACATAGTTTACTTACTCAACCCGACCTTGAGCTTTCTGACTATTTCCGTAGTTTACTTACTCAATCACACACAAGCTTTCAGACTACCCCTCAGAAACTTACTAACTTCTCCTCTAGAGTTTTTTCGACTACTCATGAAGTTTACTAACTCTTTACAACACTTCTCACCAACAAACACACTCCAACTACCTTCACAAGGGTTTGGGGTTTCTTGGTTGGTTTCCAACTAGGATGAGATATCCTTTACAATGAAGCACAATGCAAAGGGTTAGGATATCTCGACTAAGCTTTAGATAATTCTTATCAAGCTAGGCTTAGTATAGTGAGCTCTCTTCAATATTGAAGCACTTGGGAAATTCTAAGTTTTTTTAGAGTGCTTTTAACTTTTACAAGAATAAGCTTGAGCTCTTAAGTTATGTATAAATTTCCCTTAACCTTACAATGTAGAGGGTCACCAAGATTTATAGGCATACACCAAGGTCACTCTTGAAAACTATCCGTTGGAGAGACAACAGTGAGTTCCTCTTGTGGTGTGTGAAACGGCTATATTTAGGGTTTGAAACTCCCTAACACTTTCTAGGCAATAGCCTTTCATGTAGCCGGTCTTCACTTTTTTGCGATCTGGAACTTTTGTACATCCGACATCCTTTTTTCGAGAGACACATCCTTGTCGATGTCGATTATGGTACATCTTTGTCTTCCTCTTTTTTGACTTTTGTCTCCGCTAAAGGTAAACACCTTCAACGGCTCTTTTTTTTGGTTACAAACTCGAGTTTTGATATAACCTTAACAACACTTCCGACTTAGTTCCTTTTATGCGCATTTGAATGTCTTGGCAAATATCTATTTTCTAAGGAATCGCGATCTTCTCCGATTGTTGCATCCTTCGGATAGATATATTCAAATTGCCTCGAAACATTCAGTTCATCTTCGAGCATTCAAGACCCTTCGAGTCTTCAAGAATTATCGTGCCTTCATATTCTTGATCTTTAGTTTCTAAGTCTTGATCTTTTGTGTCTTCAAAGTCTTCTGAGTCTTCAGGGTCTTCTGAGTCTTCAGGGTCTTCTGAATCTTTGTAGTTTATCTTGATGATGTCTTGAGTCTTCTCATTGAAGTCTTGATTTACTCAAGATCCCATTGAGTCTTCAATAACTATCCCCGAACTATATCTGCGACTATACATTCTGCAGATAACATCCTGAATATTCTAAAAACCTAATCGACTCGACTTTTCAAGATCATTCTAACATGTCATACTCGGGGGTTTTGGGATCAAATCAAAATCATATATCTTTATTAAATTTATCTCCCAACAATTTCCCCTTTTTGATGATGCCAAAACCTATCTTGTTACAAAAAACATATAACCTATACTCGTGGTTTCAGCTTTATCCTATTACAAGATTGGTTGTCTCCCAAATCATTTCTTAAATCGAGAGAATCTCCAAATAATTTGAGTTTCTCAACAGTTTAATCATTCAGCAATTTCTTCAGTAATGAATCTCTTTAACTAGTTCATTACCAAATACTTAAACAATTTCCCCCATATTCAGACAATTTCTTCAGAGACATTCATACAGGCATATCAAAATAAAAGACATGTAAATAAGATAATGAGATATTATCTTTTGAGCATAATGATAAATCTTCATTGATGATTGGTATCCCGTTAACTATTACAATGAGTTTATCAACAAAATCAAAAAGACAAAATTTAAAGATTACAAAATCTTCTCGAGTCTTGATCTTGATCTTGATTTTGGCTCTTGATCTTCTTCTCTTTCATTTGCTTCATTCTCAACTTCATCAGCGGGCACCTCCAGGTCAAACATTCCGAAAAATCTCTTCTTCAGCACATTTCTTTCCTTGATGATGTCCGGACTGTTTCCTGTTAAACCCAACTGACCAGCATACTGAGCAATCTCTTGAGTAATGCCTTCTCATTTACCAAGCCATTATCAAGTCTTGGAGGAGGATAGGAATATGGACCAGGGATACTATCTGTACCTCTCCTTCATCCGCAAGGTTAATCCAGCTCTGTAGATACTTTGGATAGAAGATAAGAAGGTATTCAATGAAAGCTTCATTCTGATCTGAGCTTTCCCCTCTCCATTCCCTGAGAACATCATAATTGAACCAGAAGGTTCTCATGACTTCTTCCCACATATCGTTGAGTTTGATGGGCATCCATTTATCAACGTGGGGCCATTTTAGTGCTTTTGATGTTCCTTTCCTCTTGCTCGCAAACTTCCTGAAATCACTCCTTCGCTTCTGCTCTTCGTCTATCTTCTTTCTGATCACAGACGTTCCTGAGACTGAAGCAGCAGCTTTCTTAGCTTGTTCTTCTTGGAGTGTCTTCAGAGCATTTCTCGTGTTGAAGACTTTCTTCTGAGGTTGAGACTCAGATTCCACTTGTTGTTCTGCTTCTTCATCATCCAGAATCAGTTTTCTCTGGATTGGCTTAGAAGTCTTTGCACGTTTGCTTTCAGGTTGAACAACACCCAAGGATTTCCTCTTCATAGGCAGTTCAGCAGCAGCCTGGCTTGTTCCAACCTTTTCTCTAGCACTCAGTTTCTCTTTTGAAACATCAAGCATGGTTTGCTTAGAAACTCGAGTGTAGATGGGCTTTTCTACCTGAGCGAACTTCAACTTCTCAGTAGCTTCGACTTCTTTGAAGGCTTTGGCTAGATTATACAATTCAGCATCTTTCTGAGCCTTCTTCTCCAAAGTACGTGCCATGAACTTTCTGAGACCTTCAGCTTCCTTTTCCCCCTTCTTGGCACCGTAATTTGGAAGAAGTCTGGAGAGTGCTGTGTCCATGTGATATTGCTCTTTGCTCACACAAATAATCTCTCCGCTATCGATCTTGTTCGTCTTCCAAATCGCCTTAGATGGTTTTTGGTCACTGACACTTCTTCAGATAAGTGGGCAAACTGGCCAGAGAATGCTTCTTTGAACATCTCTGTCATCTTGGTCATGAGTATTGAGCTCATTTCCTCAACAGCAGACTTGATAAGCACCTCATTCTTTTCTGCCAGTTTCACCTCTAGGAAATTAGAACTTTCCTGGTGTTTCTGCTTCAGTTCATCACTTAACTTCGGCCTTGACTCCTCCAGAACTTCTCATTTAGCTTTCCTTCCATGGAGGTCATCCGGGTGGTTAGAGTGTTTTGAATTTGCACCGATTCAAGAGTGACTAAGACCGTCCATCTTTTGAGCTTGATTGGCTAACGTCTCTTCCATCTGAGCAATCTTGATCATCATTGGCTCAACCTTCTCAAGTTTCTCTATCAGGGGAGTGAGATCAATCTCAGGAATCTTCTGCACCTCTCCCTTTGTCGATCATCTTGAGCTTGACTTCATTATGAGCTCTAGTCTCAATGCGCCTTAGTCAAAGAGTACTATCATCGATCGATGTTGACTAGCTCGAGTTGATCGATGTGAAGTCTCATTTTCCTTACGAGGCTGTTCCTCGGATCTCCCCTGTTGGTCCCCATCTCCATCTTGAGATTTGTCTCCACCGCTTGGGGCAACAACTTCGGCGGTTACTCTTATCTCGGTTAACTTCCTCTGAACCAGCTCATCAAAATCGGAGTTTTTCATCCCGAGCTTTGTCATACGAACCACGAGAAGTCGGTCGAAAGGTTGTCTCCTCATTCCATCATCTTCCCTCTGAATGTAGCAATGTCAAGCATCTCGGGAAGAGTCGATTGAGGATGTACCTGATCGTCATAATCCCGAAAACATCTTGCGAATCGAGGGGTATGAAATTTGAGCTCGGTGTCGGTCAAGTATGAGCCATTCCTTTGCTCACTCCACTCGCCTTCTTGACCTAAGCTTCTTCCATCTCGGGCTCTGGTTCATTTGAAGTTTACGCTAAGGGATCAAGAAGTAGATCACTCCGGGAAAAATCAAGACTATTCTGCTCCACGAGTCTCGGCACATCCCGAAGTTTGTCGTCGAGTCCTCGGTTGCATCCCCGGGTTACGAGGCTGGCTGGTATATCCTCGGTTTAGTCAGTTAGCTCTTCTTTATCTGAGCACCGCACATCTTGAGATCATTCTGGTGGCTCTTTTCATCGAACCTACACATCCGAGGTGAGTATTTAAAGGTCGAACTCCTTTAAAAATTTCTTGCGAAATTTTATCCCGAGGATGATGTCTCGAGCACCTCGGAGAAGACACGCTCCTCGCCCGATCCTGTGTCCTAGAGATAACCTGAGCCAACACTTGCAATGGCGAACTCTGAGCGGTTTGACTCTCAGGTTGAATCTCCTCAGAATCACTTCATCTTCATCGGTGAGAACCACCAATCTTCTGCGTTTTGGGGCAAGATTCTTCTGTTTCATAATTTTTGCTACTTGCTCCATCTTTGCCTCCAACAACACCTTCCCCCTGGTTTGTTGGGTCTCTTTTTTCGCCAACGCGAAGGTGATTCTACCTTCTTTTCTCTCTTCCCCCTGATGATCTACTTCTTTGCAGCAATGGGTTTAAAGAGAATTTTGGACTTAGGGAATGGGGTAGAATTGGCGAAGATATCCTCCTCCTCTTTTCACATCTCCAAAATGTAAGCAATTTTGGTGGCATGGTGGATCTTGCCTTTGATTGAGATCGCCCCATCAATCTTCCTCAAAACTTTGGTCCGCTTTCACTCACCGTCTGGATCGAATTTCACCGGTTGAAATCTGTGGTGGGGTGAAGCTTTATCGCCGCCATCAACTGAGCTTGTACTTTATCCGCTCAAAACTCCCCGCAAGACTCATGATGCACTTGCTCACAATATCCATCAACACACGATATTGTGGCTTCAGGTGCCTTTTATGCAGTGTCGCCTCAAACTTAACAGGATTCTCAGCAATCCTATCTAAGTACTCCTGCTCTCTTCCTGACATATACATCATAGGATCCTCTCCTCTATCACAGAGCTCAAAAACATCATTCAGATTTTTCGGAACTATATACAGATCCCTCTCAAAATCGACGTATTTGGATGACTGCTCTAAGTGTGATACAGTTAACTTAGAATGCATACAGCCCTCTTCATCTATCTTCAAGTTACAGATGAATTCGATTACCTCTTTCGCAAACTCCTGGTCTGGTCGGTTTGCGACTAGTTGGGTGAGTTTAGCCAGTCGAATCATATGCAGAGCCTCCTCTTCTGGCTTTGAGTTGGTTGTGCTTTCAAGTGAGACAACGAACTCGTACCATGGCTTGTTGGTTTCGGCTAATCTCTCGAACAGGGTTGGAGCCATTTTAGAGTTTGATTGAAGAAGGGAAGCTTTAGGGTTTGGAGAATTTCTGGGCAAAGGGGATTTTTAATTGCAGAGGATTTGAAAACGAAGGGTTTGATAAAATTTTGGCTTGAATGGCTGATTGGGGTTTATATAGCCTTGAGATCGTGGGGAATCGTGTTGGTTAGGTGAGTAACAACGGTTGAGATTAATCTCCGATTAATCGGGTATACGAACAGATGATCTCCGAAAAGTACGCCGCCAATACATCCTCATTGGTCATTAATGTAGCAGAGCATTAAATGATTTGCTGACCTTCTTCGAATTTAAAACGATCCCTCCCAAAAAAACATTCCTCGGTGTTTTTATATTTATTCTGCGAATGATTACCAATTTACTTGAGCAATAAATGGATCGCATGAGTCATTACTTCTTCGGACCAATTTCCCTCTATCGGTCTTCTTCGAAGTAATCGATCTTGATAAAATGTCGATAATATCTTGAGTCTTGAATTGGTTCAAGATACTTACCGAGTTTTCGAGACTCGATTCAAGATTTCCATTTTATCCCGAGCTTCTCGGAAGGATTCCGAAAAAACTTCATGATCCGAAAACCTTCAATTTTTCGATTTTTACTCTATACACCTAGTTCTAAAGATCCCTAATTCAACCGAAAGTTCTTGAAATCTTGATTCCTCCAAAGGTTTAGTCAAGATATCGCCTCTCTGCTTATCGGTATGAATTTTCTCCATCCTTATGTCCTTCTTTTCCGACATGATCTCTCGATGAAGTGATGTCGATATCCACATGCTTGCATCCGTGTGTAATAACTGGGTTTTGTGAAATAGCAATGGCACTATTATTGTCACAAAATATTGGTACTTCATTGGCTACAACTTTATAATCCTCAATTGTTGTCCGAGCGAAAGAATCATGCCACGGCAACTTCCTCGCGAGCCATATATTCAAACCGGTAGTACTTGTTGCTATCGAGGTCTCATTCTTTTCGAAAACCAAGATATCACTTGCTTCATAGAAATTGACAAGTTCATGAAGTGGACTTCACAATCGCATCCTCCATAATCGAGATCTCGAGTAACCACTTAACTCTAGGTTATCATCATCACCGGATACCATAATCCTCATTCACTTTGTGCCTTAAGATATTTCAAGATCTTTTTGGCGTACCTCCATGTGATTAGCCTTAGGATTAGCGGTATCTTACACATATCCCAACAAAGAAATGTTATATCCCGCCTACTTGTCGTGAGATAGAGCAATGATCCAATGATTCCTCTATAATCGGATGACTTTCTTGATTTGCCTTCGAAATCGGGATCCATCTTGTAGTTAGTATTCATGGGAATTCTAACCGCATTGCAATCAGTGTACACTATATTTGGCAATCGGATCTCTCGTGTACTTTGCCCAGTTGATGAATATTCCTTCCTTTGATTGTTTCACTTGAAGTCCTAGAAAGAAATTCATCTCTCCCATCATTGACATCTCAAACTTGCCTTTCATCGGTGTTGAAAACTTTTCACACAAATGATGGTTTGGAGATCCAAAAATGATGTCATCAACATATATCCAACTAGTAAGATATCTTCCCATCCTCTATCCCGAACAGAGTTCTATCAATAGTTCCTTTAACAAAACCATGGTCGATGAAGAAACCGAGAAAGAGTATCATACCATGCTCTGGTGCTTGCTTAAGACCATACAAAGCTTTTCTTAGCCCTCAGAAACTTGGTCATTTTGTTTGAAACCGGGAGGTTGTTCCACATAAACCTCTTCTTTAAGCACGCCGTTCGAAATGCACTTTTCACATCCATCCGATGGATGTGAACTTCATGTGGGCAAAGATATGCAAGAAACAATCGATGGCTTCTAGTCTTGCAACAGTGCAAAGGTTTCATCATAATCCAAGTCTTCTTCTTGGGAATAACCTTGTCAACTAGCCTTGCCTTGTTTCTCACAATGTTGTTGTTTTCATCTCTTTTGTTCTTGAAAACCCACTTGGTTCCAATGACATTGTGCCTTTTCGGTCTATCTACCAGCTCCCATACTTCATTCCTCGAGAATTGTTTCACTTTCATCTTGCATGGCAAGAATCCAAAGGAGAATCTTGTAGAGCTTCACCAATCTCGGTAGGTTCTTTCTCTCGATAGGAAGCAGCGAGAATAGTGCACTTCTCTCCATGGAACCTTCTAGTCTTAACACCTTCATTAGATCACCCACAATCTGCTTGTAGGATGGCTATCTAACCATTTCCTTCTTGATGTTCCCCTTCAATGGTATCCTCAACATTTGAAATGTTAGGTTCGATTAAATCGAAAAACTTCGAGGGGAACAACAAAACAGAGAAAGGAATCATCTTCCTCGGGAAATTTATTCGAACATTGTCGAGACATTTGTTCCCCTTTGGTTGATAGATTCGTAAATTGCCTCACCGTGACCACATCTTCATTGGCATCACGTGCACTGAGTCTAAACCGTGTCTGCTTCGGATTGGTCACCTTTTGGAGTGTTGGTTTTCCGGGTCTCACCATCCCGATTTCCATCCCGAACTTCTTTATCTAAGTTTGAGTCACTCCAATCATAGATAATGACCCGACTTCTTCTTTTTTAGGGGTTCAGATGGATGATTTATCTTTACGTTTCGGGCTTAATCTGGTGATCCTCTTAGTCGGTTCATTTTTGCATCATGTTCTGCTTCTTCCGAACACAAACAGATTCATCAAAAAAACAACATGAGGTGTTTCCTCCACAATAAGAGTCCTACGGTTGTAAACTCGAAAGCTTTTATTGACTTGAGAATATCCTAAGAATATTCCTTCATCGCCTTTACTATCAAATGTTTTCAACCGATCTTTACCATTATTTTGTATGAAACACTTGCAACCAAACACACGAAAGAAAGAAACAAGAGGCTTCCTTTCATTCCAAAGCTCATAAGGCGTTTTACCTTGACTTTTTGTCGGCATGGATCTATTCTGAGAGTAGCATGCAGTGTTGACAGCTTCAGCCCAAAATCTTTTAGGAATATCGACTTCACTATCATTGTCCTTCAAACTTTCGAGTTATGTTCCTTCTTTCAAAGAACACCATTTTGTTGAGGGTCCTTGCGGTGATGTTTCATGTAGAATTCCATTTCTTTGCAATAATAATCGAAAATGATATGATTTATAAACTCGGTTCCTTTGTCGATCGATTTTGACCACACTCAGATTTTCTCAATCTTGAGTCTTTTCAATGAATGGCGCGACTTTTATCTGAGTCTCTTTCTTACTGAGTAAGAATATGACCCAAGTATATCTTGAGTAGTCATCAACTACTACCAATGTGTATTTCTTGCCATTAGTGCTCACAGGTGTTATAGGACCAAACAGATCCATATGCAAAAGCTGAAGTATTCTCTCAGTAGAGACTTCTACTTTGCTTTTAAATGATGCTTTGACTTGTTTTCCTTTTCGCATCGATCACAAATGTGTTCCTTCTTGAACACTTCATTAGGCAACCCTCTCACAAGAGCTAATCTTGCAAGTTTGTTCGGGGTTTTTGAAGTTTAGGTGATTAATTCTTTTATGCCATAACCAACCGGGTATCTCATGGAACTTTTAGCAATTAAACATGTATCTTTAGGAGTTGAACTCCATTCGAAGAAGATACACATTCCCTTTTCTTGTACCCGGTCAAGAATACTTTTTTGTGATGTATCATCTTTCACAAAGCATAAGTTCTTGGAGAACTCAACATTGAAACCCTTATCACGTGAATGGCTAATTGACAAAGAAGTTATGCTTCAATCCGATACATATGAAACACCATGGATATGAACTGAGTCGACTTCCAAAGTTCCATATCCTTCAGTCTGTCCCTTGGAGTTATCTCCAAAAGTGATCTGTGGGCCTCTTTGTTCAACATAGTCACTGAGCATCTTCTTGAATCCTGTCATATGTCTTGAGCATCCACTGTCAAGATACCATACATCAGGAGCTTTTTCATCTCTGCTCATCAGTGTCATGTGATCTTTCATCAACTTAGTGCCCTGGTTTTCCTCCTGAAAAATAGATCAATTCTTAGGTACCCATTTTGTGTAGGGTCCTACGAGGTTAGCTGTACCTTTCGGAATCCAAATATGCCTGACAACTCTAATCACTTTAGAGTGGCTAATTTGTCTTCCATAAACATCAACATATACATCCACTACTCTGGGTGCCTTAGCAGTTTTACGATATGTGTGCTAGCTTTTAACATGAACATGTGCCTTAGAGTTCTTCTTTTTGGTTCGGCCTTACGTTCGATGCTTAGGCTTTTGTGCAGCGGTCTAAATCTTTGATGACTTCGGGTTCGAATAACCTTTACCCTTATGCAAGTGAGGTTCGGGTTATGCAGACTTGAAATATGGGTCTTTCAAAGATAATGAGGACTTGGTCTCTTCATTGAGAATGTCTCTGCCGAGTGTTTCTCATCCGAGGATTCCTCTGATGGTTCATGTGGAGCCTTTTAGGTTTGCATTCTTAGCCCGAGGCTTTGAAGTACTTGCCTGAAACTTTCCAATTGACTTCTCAGGTTTTCTTGCCTTCACCTGAGGTTTGGGCTTTCTAACTTGATCATTTAGTTTTACTGAGACCATAGGTCCTTTTCCTTGTCTACAACCTTTGGCATTTCTTCGGTTTGAAGTGTAGGTGCCATTTGTTTTACAAAGATAGTCTTCTTGCTACTTGACGCAAAGATTTAGATGACCTTGTGAGGTTCCCCTGAATGTATCCCAATCCAGTTTTTATAGTCACAGATCTCTCTAGTAACTCTGAATTTCATCTATAACATTAGATGCATTATTCAATAGAGTTAACTTCTTCCATGCACTATCCTCACAGATTCTGTGAGTTTTATGCTTCTCGGAGAGGTCATTGAACTTCGATTCCGATTAAATTTGAATCTCTTCATTGGATTTCTCTAGCTTTTTTCGCTTAGGGACATTATCAACTTCTCTTTCTCTGAGAGTTGTACTTTCAGAACATCCAGTTCATCAGTAGCTCCCATTAATTGAGAAGTGACTTCAATATTGCTAGAGTCTTTCCATTTTAGATTTTCAGTTTTCAGTTCCTTTATTCTCGCTCTTGAGTTTGATTTAGCGATCCTTGCAAAAACAAAGATAGTCCTTCATCAGATTCTCGAAAGAATCCATCAGGTCAAAATGACTGTTTTCAGTGGAACTTGAAAACTCTTGTGCTAGTGTAGGAGCAACAACAGAGAAAGAAGAGTTTACCTCCTCAATGGCCATTAGACAGATGTCATCACTTTCAATGTCTGAGAATATCTCATCTAAAGAGCTAGATCCCTCCTCAGAGTGTTCTTCTTCTGCAACCATGGCCTTTTTGCTTGAGAACTTCTGGTCTCTTATAGCTTGCCTTTCTCTTCTCTCCTTAGCACTCAAATCTGGACAATCATACTAGAAGTGACCTTTCTTCTGGCAGTTATAGCATCTGTTGGCATCATCATCCTGATCATTTTCTTCTTTGGACTTGGAGTCCTTTCTCTTGGATGAAGATCCTTCAGCTTTCAGGTCTTTCTTCTTCTCAGTTGATCTGTCCTCAGGTTTCTTCTGGTACCTGTGGTTCCTGTAATAGCTTTTGTATTTTCCAAATCTACTATTGAGTCTATCAAACCTTCTTGCCATCGGTCTTTAGCTTTTCCTCAAGCTCATCCTGATTTTTGGCATGGGGTTCTCAGACTCTCTAGTTTTACAAGTTTTATCTTTGGCTTTTAAGGCCACATTCTTACTTCGATGAAGAATCATCTTTGCTGTCAGCCTTTTTGGATTTCTTATCAATTACAAATTCATAGGCTTTCATTTCGAAAGACTTGTTGGTAAGGCATTGAGTTAATATTCTTGGTGTTTTCAATCACCACTTTGCATGAATATCCCATTTCTTAGATAGACCTCTAAGAATTTTCAATGCAACTTCTCTCTCTGGGGGTATTTTTTTCCAAGTGCATTTAGATCATTCATGATGCTAGTGAATATGACTTCCAGGTTTGTCTATTGATTCACCATCATCCATTTCAAAACCTGTCAAACTTTCCAATTGCCAATCGAAAAGTTTATTTTCTTTTATATGATCTCGTGCGTTGGCACATAATGCCTAGTGTATCCCAAATCTCTTTAGCGAAGATATTCACGGTGAGAGATCATTCCCATCACACCATCATCAATTGTGTTGTATAGTGTGTCTTTTGCAATGTAGTCTAAATTGACTAACTTTCTCTCCTCAGAGTCGGTTGGTCATCGACTTAGGAAATTCTCGCTCTAGGATCAATTCTCTCATCTTCGTTCCTCCTGGATTCACTACAAGAACCGGAATGGTCCTTGAGAGACCACTCTCCACATACGCTCATGTTTGGAATACGAGATGAGCTGCATTCTCGATCTCCATAGGTCATAGTTCTCCACCGAGAACATGGGAAGTTTTTTGAAGACATTTTTTCCGATCTCTTGAAAAATAAAAAGTTTCAAAGAAATAAGATCGATTCGGATAGACCCGTATATTTTTGAAAATAAAACTTTGGTCAACACAACAAGTGTTCAAGTTGAACCACCGCTTTCGATACCACTTGTTGGTCCCGGTGCAAACGAGTCTTACACGTGTATGGGGGGAATACACGTGTTCAAGTTTTTTAAAACTTTTTCTTCTTGAGGTCGGCTTGGGTCGAAAAAATCCTCAAGATTAGGTTACGAAAGCACGGATCGCTCTGAGTCAAAGTCTCTTGAGACATTGATCCCGAAAATCGCTTTTCGAAAACCTCGGATAATCTAATTGAGTCCTCGAGTGTCGAGATCCCGAGTTGCTTGGATCGATAACTAACTTCTCAACCCTCGGAAGAGTACGTTCATTTGATAACTATTTGTTCTAGCTACTCGGTTAGCGAAATGGTTGGCCCTTAGTTTATACTCGATTTAAGCTTTCTTTGAAACCTTCCCTTTATGAAATAGTGATTAGGCTGTGATTCACTTATGCAACTTCGTTGGATTGATTCCAACGAATATCGATGAAAAAGTATGCTTTCAAAATCAAGTCAATGCAACGGATAAGCACGATAAGGAAAGCAATAAAGAACCACGGCAATTATAGTGGTTCGTAGACACAAGCTCCTACGTCCACTCTCCCCGACTCTTTAGAGAAATTCACTATCAACTTCGAGCTTTACGACTACCTTGTAGTTTACTTACTCAACTCGCCCTGAGTTTTACGACTACTCCACGTGGTTTACTTACTCAACCCGACCTTGAGCTTTACGACTACCTCAAGTAGTTTACTTACTCAATCACACACAAGCTTTCGGACTACCCCCAGTAGCTTACTAACTTCTCCTCTAGAGTTTTTACGACTACTCCTCGCGTGGTTTACTAACTCTTTACAACACTTCTCACCAACAAACACACTCCAACTACCTTCACAAGGGTTTGGGGTTTCTTGGTTGGTTTCAACTAGGATGAGATATCCTTTACAATGAAGCACAATGCAAAGGGTTAGGATATCTCGACTAAGCTTTGATAATTCTTATCAAGCTAGGCTTAGTATAGTGAGCTCTCTTTCAATATTGAAGCACTTGGGAAATTCTAAGTTTTTTCGAAAGTGCTTTTAAGTTTTACAAGAATAAGCTTGAGCTCTTAAGTTATGTATAAATTTCCCGTAACCTTACAATGTAGAGGGTCACCAAGATTTATAGGCATACACCAAGGTCACTCTTAAAAACTATCCGTTGGAGAGACAACCGTGAGTTCCCTCTTGTGGTGTGTGAAACGGCTATATTTAGGGTTTGAAACTCCCTAACACTTTCTAGGCAATAGCCTTTCATGTAATTTCGGTCTTCACTTTTTGCGATCTGGAACTTTTGTACATCCGACATCCTTTTTGAGAGACACATGTCGATTGTCGGTATGGTACGATGTTGTCTTCCTCTTTTTTGACTTTTTTGTCTCCGGTTTAAAGGTAAACACCTTCAACGGCTCTTTTTGGTTACAAACTCTGAGTTTTGATATAACCTTAACAACACTTCTGACTTAGTTCCTTTTGTCTGCATTTGAATGTCTTGGCAAATATCTATTTTCTAAGGAATCGCGATCTTCTCAGTATTGCATCCTTCAGATAGATATATTCAGTGCCTCGAAACATTGAGTTCATCTTGAGCATTCAAGACATTCTTGAGTCTTGATAATTATGTACGCCCCTTGATATTCTTGATCTTTAGTTTCTAAGTCTTCAGTCTTTGTGTCTTCAGAGTCTTTTGAGTCTTCAGGGTCTTCTGAGTCTTCAGAGTCTTCTGAATCTTTGTAGTTTATCTTGACCGATGTCTTTGAGTCTTCTCATTGAGTCTTGATTTTCGAGATCCTCATCGAAGTCTTCAAGAACTATCTCGAACTATATCTGCTGACTATACATTCTGCAGATAACATCCTGAATATTCTAAAAACTTAATCCTGACTCAACTTTCAAGATCATTCTGAACATGTCATACTCAGGGGTTTTGGGATCAAATCAAAATCATATATCTTTATTAAATTCATCTCCCAACACGATGCTTGGGAAGTTGGTTTGGAAAATTCTGTCAAACCCGGAGACTCTAGTGGCTCGGGTGTTAAAGGCCAAATATTTCCCAACCTCTAACCTGTTCGGAGCGAATCTCGACAACAATCCTAGCTATGTTTGGAGAAGTATTCACATAGCATTCGACTTAGTTTGGGCGGGTTCACGATGGAAATTAGGTGACAAAAAGTCGGTGAGAGTGTGGGGAGACCCGTGGTTAGATTGAGACTGTTTCTTCTACATTTCCACCCCCGCGGTGTCGGGCTTCGAAGATATGGTGGTTGGAGACCTCTATGTCCCAGGTTCCCAACAGTTGGACTTAGAGGTGGTTGACGAGGCGTTTAATGAGGAAGACAAAACCCGCATCATGCATACTACCCCAGCGCCCAATAGTACTACGGATAGGTTAGTGTTGCATCACTCTACAACGGGAGTCTACACAGTAAAGATAACTTATCACCTGGCGGGCCGGATAGTTGATGGAGTGCAAGAGTACGAAGAAACACCCTGGAAACTCATGTGGAGAGTACAGGTTCCTCCTAAGGTTCGATCGTTCTTTTGGCGCCTTTGCAAGGGCTGGATAGCAGTTCGAACCAAACTACGTGAGTGGTACAACAACATGGAGGTTACGTGCCCGATATGTGGGGAGATGCCGGAAACAGTGTGGCATTTATTCGTCGATTGTATACATGCTCGAGCTTGTTGGATGGTAGGGAACTTATGGCACAAACTTGACGCCTTATGTTACAACGTGGAGAGCCCATCTGAATTGTTCCTATCGTTATTGTGTCACTTAGACCCTAATGAAGTGGAGCGTGCGATGATGATTGCCTGGGGGATGTAGAGGGGAAGGAATAATATTGTGTGGAGTGAGAAGAAGGAGAGTCCGAGTCGACAGGTCTCTGTTGGGGTTATACTGAAAAGTATGCTTTTACTTTGTATAACCAAACTGAATTTCTTATTTATTTTTACTGAAATAAATTATTTATCACATGCTGCATTAAATATGAATGAATGTTATATATATTTCTTTGCATACCGATTCGATAAAAGTCAAGACGTGTTACGTTGTAGTTAATTTGGTGATACCAGATCACAGAAGATCAAATTAACAGTTCCTCGTGACTAAGTACAAATTCACAACCCAGATGGAAATGAACGACCCATCATGAAAGGTTGAAGTGTAAGGTTCGGATTGGCTTGTCTTGACCAAGGGATTATACTAGTGCATTCTGATGCGTTGAAAATGACCTACAGGAGGATAAATTCTTAGGTACTGAATATACAAGAATTAGACCTCAGTGGTTCGTTATTTCTTAATCTTCGTTCCTTAAATAGGATTGTGTGAAATTAATAACTATTGATTTGACTTATGATGGGAAGAGAATCAATGTGATTCGATACCTTGTATCTTGGACAATATTATTAATTACACGACGATTGCTAAGATTTAATACGGATAATCGCGTGCAAGTACGCTTGCTTGATTTGTCCCCTTGGTGGGCTCAGAATCTTTATCATACCAAATCTTGCAAGTGGAAATTTATTTCCGGTATGGATAATAATGTTGAGTTGTCTTTACTCCAAGGACAAAGATATTAATTAATATAAAGTCTGTTCAGTGACTTAATTAATTAATGGACTAAGATAATCTTAAACGCGGGAAATAATAACCGGGAGCCATATTATTGTGAAGTCGTAATGTGGGTTAAGATGGATAGTTCAATATTAATTTTATAGTGGAGTAAATTAATATTAATGGGCTTGAATAATATTTTGGCTAAATATTAAAGCTTCATAGCCCATTGGAGGTCCAATCTTAATTCTCCTAAAGGCCCCTCAAGTAGCCTAAACTAAAGTCCAATTAATGAAAAGGTGAAGAAAATATTTTGGCCCAATTTTTCCTTAAAATTTTCGAAAAAAATAAGATGGGAGAGTGAAAAGATTTTTTCTTGTTTTTCTTGGAAAGATCTTGTGGAATAAGTATTCTTGAGATACAAGTTTATCCCATAAGTTCAAGAAAGGAAAAAGATCTTATTTCTTCCCTATTTATTTGATATTTTCAAAAATTACTATAATATAAGGAGGTGGAATATTTTGTGGGATATTTTGTGGAATATTTTAATTATGGAGAAAAGAATATATTGGATATATTCAAGATTTCTTGGAGATCAAGAAAAAGATTTTCCCATCTTATTCCTAGGGCAAAAATCGGCCACCCCAATTATTATAAATAGGGGATGAGTTTTTCATCCCCAAGTGCAATTTCATGTGTTTGAAAAATTAGAAATCCACAAAGGTGGTAGCCAAAATTTTTCCTTTCTCCTTTTAAAGATTAAAATCGTTCGTTGATAATCCTCCCACCGGATTACGTTCGTGGACGTGGGACATACTTGAGAAGGCACTTTGGGTAGATCCATCGTCTCAGCGGTTGTCTCTACGAAAGGTTAGTATTTACGTAATTCCTAGATTCTGCATGCTTAGGTTTTACGTGAAATACGTGCTCGCATGATATAATTTGCTTATTAATTATTATGTTGAATTGAATTAGGAATAATTCATGTTGATAATTAATTGATTAATTTAAATATGTATTTAAATTCAACTCGAATAGATCCGGTCACCCTTAATTTCCCAACAGTCTTCACAGCAATGACTACGCTTGTTGAATGGTAGGCTGTCCGTCCAGCTTCATGTACGTCACGACGACCCCAATGCAGGAAGTGGCATGCACCAGGTTTAGGCTTCGTGAAAATAAATGTGGATGTCGTTATTTTCGAGGATTCTCTTGAAACGGGAATGGGGATGATTATCCACGATGACCTTGTGGAGTTTATCTGTTGTCGTTCACTAGTTAGATCTGGAGTTTTGAAGGTAGACGACGGGGAAGCGTGGGGTGTCACGGAAGCCATCAGGTGGGCGGGTCATCTGGGTTTGGATAGAGTAAGAGTGGAATCGGATTCCAAGCGGACGGTTGATGCGTTGAAGATGCAATCAGGTGGGGCCTCGGTTTTCTGCGATTTCATAGGAGAAGGACTTCGGCTTCTCGAAAACCATGACCACTTCTCGATCTCTTGGGTGTGTCGTAATGCCAATATTTTGGTACATAATATTGCTAGGGCTAGTCGAAATTTTAATAGTCTTCATTGTTGGGTAGAGCCTCCGAGCTTTGTGGATAGCCTACTTGATACTCTTTTTCTTCCGTAAAAAAAAAAAAAAAAAATTAATGGATTGAAATGTTAATTAATTTGAGACTGACTTACAAAATAATATCTTATATATGTGGATTGATGCAATATATAACTCACAAGAATTACTTTTGCATATGTCCAAAACCAATCCTATGTTTAGGTCAAATTCGTAATATTGTTGCCCCTAGATTTGTTAGAAGTGAACTAGGACCAATTTGACATAAATGAACGTGTCCATGCATTACTTTAGATCTTGTTTGTTTTGTGTGAGAAGTGATTTTTAAAAATTTAAATTTTAAATTTCTATTTATTAAATTCTTTAAAATTTTATTTTATAATATTTATAATATATTCATTTATTTTACTTTTTTCAAATACACTTTTCAATACATTATCGCATACTTTTCAATTATTACTATTATTTATTCAACTCAATACTTTCTCTCCTCGTTTTATATTCTATTATATCATATATATACTCCATCCATCCTGATTTAGATTGCACATTTGTAAATGACACATATTTTAATAAAAATGTTATTTATTACTTCCTCCGTCCTATTTTTGATTATTTGGTTACTGTAGACACAGAGATTAAGAAAAAGTAGGAGATAATAGTATTAAATGATGTAAAGTGGGTAAAGTGGAGGGAAATAATAGTATTAAATAGTGTAAAGTGGGTTTGGTGGAGAGAAATAATAGTATTAAATAATATTGAAAGTTGTTTTATTTCCTTTTTAGGAAATAACCAAACAAAATTAGGACGATTATTTACAGAAAGTGGACAATCAAAATTAGGACATAGAAAGTAGTATTAAATGAAAGTGTAAAGTTGGTTCAGTGGATGGGTATATATGTCATTTTCACTTTATGTAAAAAAAATGTGCTTTATTGTAAGGGGTATTTTTGTAAATATAGTTTTTTTTTTTGTAAAAATAAAAGATATTTGTAAGGGGAATTTTAAGTGTGTAATGTTGCTTTATTTCAACTTTAGGAAATGATAAAACAAAATAAGTACGTCCAATTAAGGAAAACGTGCAATCTAAATTAGGACAGAGGAAATATAATATACACACACATTAATCATTATACAATTATTCAATCATTTCTATATTCATTTTTATAATATAATATTATTTTTATCATCTATTTTTTCAAAATCTTACTCTATTAAATTCTACAAAATTCACACCCCAAAATATATATAAAATTCAAATACATTTTTTACTTTAAAATTTAACCCCTCAAACCCCTCAAAACTGTGAACAATCGAGGCATTGGATTGCCAAACTAGGCCAGCACTTAAATTATGCCTTTGTTGCCTTTTGGAATCAAGTCGGCATGTGAGGATTGTTTGTCCCTATATATATACATACATGCACATATTTTTATTTTAATCAATAAAGTTTCATGGGGCCAATGAAGTGAAAGATGTGGGTATCACTACCTCCGAATATAATTAAGGCCGTGTGTGCAAATTTTATTTGACAAAAAATTCATATATGATGGTCTCATGCATGATACGAGATACAACTTAGCATAAATTACACTCATTTCTTCCAAAGTATCAAAGCAGCAATGTCAAACTTATGTCTCGTCTCACCGTGAGACCGTCTCATGCAAGTGTGCCTCATTTTATTTATATCTTTCGAAGTCATATTTTTTAAAGTTTTGATTTGTGAAGAATAGTTTTTGAAAAGACTGAAACGAGTTGAACCAGATGAAATGCACAGATTTAGAATATATGCGCTTCAAATGCACACATTTTTTTGTTTTCATTAGGATATTTTTTTGTTTTCATTTTCCCACTTAAATGGACAATTGAAACTCAACTCATCATAAATATTTTAATGCCTCTCTATTGAATTACTAAGCAAAAAGTCATGATTTGTTAATATTCAATATCGAAAAAAAATAATCTTGCCCTTTATTTTGTTACTAATTTCCGTATCATGTATGTACTAATGATAATTAATTGCGGACAAGTTAATATGCACACTCCATGAAAATTGCATCATCATCACATTTTCCCAATAATTTTATAGATAAGTGAAGCTAATATTCTAACTCAATAAGATGTTAGGACGTTCAACTAATAGATGGAAAATGGGGTTTTTTTCTCTTCCCTTTTACTTTATTCCTGTATTTCCGTTGGATATATATTTCCTAAGAAGCAATGGAGGTGGCAGGTTGCTTGGAGGTTGCAGTCGGAGAAGCAATGGGCTTCCTCGAGTCTTTGTCGTGAGAGAAGAACTAATTTGGGTTTCCAGAAAGCAGAAATAGAAGGCGACGCTAAGGTGGTCGTGTATGCAATTGCCACGCCCTCAAATTTAGCTTCAGTGTTCGGGGATTATATTAGTGCTTGTAAGTCCATCCTAAGTCATAATCCTTCTTTTGTCGTTAAGTTCGTCAGAAGAGATGTCAATTTAATGGCTCACGAGTTTGCACGGGTTTATAGAGATTATGGAACCTCGTTTTGTTGGCTAGACCCTCCGAACTTTGTGGACGGGCTAACTGACCCCCCTTGTGAGTGCAACAATGAAAAGTAGTACTTTTGGTTTTCAAAAAAAAAAGGATGGAAATTATTTGGATGGTGGATTTGTGGAAGGAGGAATTAAGGTTTGGGCCAAGCCTAAATATATGCCTAATGGCCCAAATAAATGGGCCAGACCCAATAAAAGAGGAAGTGGATAGTTAATAACTAGTCCAGTTAATTAGGTCCATTATGGGACCCCAAGAATTTGTTCAAGGTCGTATTGCACAAAGAATGATAATTTCGAATTTGTGTCCATTTATACTTCCTTACAAATAAAGTTGATGAAAAATACAAGACATATCCTTAATTAATATATATTGGTAAACATGATTCAGCCTATGTGTACGAAACCACGTCAGTCTGCGCAAAACTCAATTAAATCAGATTATTTTATTTTAAAATCGTGTGCTCTCATTAAAAGTTACTAGTATTTTCACCCGTGCGATGCACGGTTAGAATTATATAAATGTATATTTAGAACGATGTTATTACAAAGTAATTTTTTTATTAGTATATACTTAATTTAGTACTTAAAATGTTGCAATTATGATATAAAATTATAAAATTTAAATAGCTACTCCCTCCATCCCGTGATTACTGCAACATTTATCTTATTTGGACGTCCCAACATTACTATAACACTTCCAAAATGGAAATAACACACAATACTATCACTTTGTTTTCAAAATTGTCACTCAAATCTCTTCTTTATTTTAACGCAAACCCACTAAAAATCAACATTTCAACCTTAAATTATCCACAATACCCCTTCTTTATTACACTCAAACCCACTTTTCACTTTTCACTTTTCTCCTTGGGTTGTGTGCCGTTTTCAGTGTTGCAGTCTTCTTGGAACGGAGGAAGTATTTTTTAATAGTGATACTTGTGTGCACCAATTGCATAAGATGCAATTGGAGCAATTGAAATCATTTTAATTTGGATGAATCATCTACACCCTGAACACTAAATCATGAACCCTTAAATCATTACTCATTCGGGCAGGATGAATCATAAACCACTCTGGTTGGGTTCGGCCGGGGCCGGGTTTGGCCCAATAAATTTAATTGAAATCCAATTGCACCAATTTACACAAGAATTTATCATTTTTTAAATACACGTCTCATTTACTAATATCATAAAATTATTATATTATAATATTTCTCTATAATATATTAACTTAACAAATTAATACTTGTAAAAATGAATTACCAAAAAAAAAACACACAGACACAAAAAGAATATTAGTTTAGAACTTAAGGTATGTGTAGCACATACAAAGCAAAACACAAATTATTTATATAAATACACATTATAAATTTCAAAAAAAAAAAATCTATATGTTTTTTGTTTACCGAATAATAAATTCCAAACTCTCCACTTCATTTAGTTTTTAGTTGTTTTGTTTTGAACCAGCTTCTCTGCATCCTGATCTGAGCAATAGTAATGGTTGTGATGATAAAGATGTAAAAAAGTAAGATTGTTAGTTTCTTTTATATATGTTCTGTTTACTTTTTCCTTTGATTTTTTATCTTAAAATATAAGTATTCAACACATGTTTTTTTTTTTACTTTTAGATCGGAATTTTTTATTAGCTTGTTTCTGTCAGAAATTTCGTGTTTCTAATTGTTCAAGTTACTGACCTTTTGGTTTAGATTTTGATGCTGTTAATTTTTATTTCTTTTGGGTTTCACAATTTTTCGGCACTCTCCCGTTTCTGTATGAATTGATGACTTGGGTTACAACATTAACGTTTTCTGGACTTTGTTTATTTATTTGTTCAAGGGAATTAGTTTTACTCTATAAGATCTATATATCAGTTGCCTTATTGCACGTTGTATTGTATTTTTAGAAATTAAATCAATGATTGTGCCACATTTCAATCATCAAGTTCGAATCTAGAAATGTTTTTAGTTTTTTTAACTTGAATTACATTATGCTTACTGTAGACCTGTTACTGAAAGTCCGGTTGAGATCGGTTCAATAAAAAATATCCTGTGAAAAATGTGAGTCTTGTTAACTAAGAGGAAGCAAACTGCAATTATTCTGAAGGTAAGACTTTTGGTGACCTTTGTATGTGATTTATGGTACTTTTATGCATTATAGATACACCATTTTTTTTTTAATTTTTTTAATTCTTTTACAGAGGCAGTTTTCATCCGAACAAAGCATGTTAAATAGGAATTTCTTGATAAGTTCACATCCTTTCTTATAGTGAAACATTTGTCAAGAAATCTTATAACTGATGCCATATAGTAATTTCTCTTAACTAACAAAGTACCTTTTTGAAAAGTAACAAACTACTTTTGTAAAAATGATGGCTTCATCCTAGGGTGCTGGTAAGCCTCGCAAAAAAAAAAAAAAAAAAAGATTTTATCTATTTCACACTTTTGTAGGTAAATGTTTCTTGTATGAATAGAATATTTTTTCAGTCTATTTGGATGAAAAACTGAAATTCATATAAAATTTGTAAATGCTAATACTGTCAGTTTATGACGGCACAAAAGATCTCATTCTGTATAATTAAAGGTTATATTCATGAATTTTGAAGTATAACTTACCTGAGATAGTGATTTTTTGAACTTTGAAACTAAATGATATCTGACATTGAAGTAATGGTGAGATTGTATATTTGTTCTTTGCTGAAATCATAAACAATCGTATTAATCTGCAAACGGAAAAATGTAGATGTGCAGTAACATATACAAAGAGCAAGAGCACAAAGTTTTGTAATTTTAAAGTTGTGGAATAGGTCTGATGGTTTGTCTCTTTTTGAACTCAGGTATGCAGCATACCCGGATCAACTGAAAATCCGAATGTTGAGGTTTTGGTTGTTTGTTAAATTTGAAAATGAGTGGCGCATAAAGCTATTTATATTACACGGAGGACAACTGAAAAGTCGCAAAGTTGGGGTTTTGGCAGGTGTTTAAATTTGAAAATAATGGCCTGATTTTTGCACAACTTTTTACATTGAGAGGTACCACTTTTCAGAGTAATAAATACCGAAAAGAAATAAATTAATTCATGGAGTTTTTTATTCTCACTGATGTCTTGTTTCCACCTTGGGACTAACAAAAAGTTATATCACGTGTGAAGATCTTGTCAAAGACTTATGAATAAAAAAGAACAAATTTATTAGGCATGCATTGCCCACGTGATATTTAGCGTGTGAAGGACACGGTTGCGTAAGAAAGCACGTTTAGTGCACCCTCAAAGCAGAACTATCAGCCCTTTTTACAGTTACGGCTACTCTTATATATTTATAGATTTAAATTAAAATTTTAATATATTTAATTAAATTAAGTTTTAAATTTGTATCATATTTATTTATAAATATCCATATAATGTGAAAGTGTATCAAAATATATATATTGGAAATCGTATCATATAAATATCCATATTAAATTCAATTTGAATATTATGTCGTGTTTTAAATTGTAGTTATTACTAGCCATGTTGAAGTTCAAAATTAATAATCTTTTGGTCTTGCAGAATAGTTTGGATGGAAAACCTGAGGTTTTGCTTGATCCAAACAAGTTAAGTGATGATGGAACTGTGGCATTGAGTGATTATGCCGTTAGTGATGCAAAATATCTAGTATATAAAGTATTGAAATACGTAATTTCTTCTAATTAGATAAATAAATTTATTAATTTAATTTTGTTTTATATATTGTAGAGAGTATTGAAATAAGTAATTTAGTATATTGCAGAGAGTATTGATATAAGTAATTTTGATTTGGTTATGAATGATTGTTGCAATTGTGTAATTAAATTAAAATTTTAATTTAGAGTTTTTTTCTTTTTTGTTCATTGCAATCACTCTCATCTTTTTTTTTTTGTATATTGTAAGGAGTATTGAGGTAAGTAATTTGAATTTTGAATTAGTTATGAATGATTTATTCCTTTCTGTTCATAACAATTCTTGAATTTGATAAATTTGTTAATTTTTTTTATTGGTATATTGCAGGGTTTCTTCTTTCCTGCTCATAGGCAAATAAACGATACCTAAAAATAAAAAATAAAAAACCTAGAGCCATAAGTACACAGACCGTACCAGAGGCCGGAGCCCCACTAAAAACTTTGCCAGGGTAAACCCTGGTCTAAAGGAAAAAGGAAAACTCCTCTAAACAGAGACTACTTCGAAATACGAAAGTAGTCCTTATTCATATCAGAATAAAGCTTATCACAAAGAAAATCGGGACAACCCCCGATCCAAACATTGTCATAGTGTAATTTGGCAAGTAAATCAACAATGAAATTCCCCTCTCTATGAATGTGGGAAATAGTGAGGGTAACATTAGACATCTCGGCCTTTTAAAACTTTGAGCCCGCAAATATCTTTTGGGATTATTTAAAAAGTATTTTTACTTTGTATAATCAAACCAATTTTCGATTTATTTTAAATAAATTGTTTATCATGATGCTTTAAATATGATTGAATGTTATATATATTTATGCATAAGCTGTTCAATAATTAAATCAACATTGTAGTTAATTTAGTGATACACTATCACGAAAGATTAAATTAACAAACCCTTGTAACTATAAATCGCCATTCACGACCTAGATGGAAATGAACAACCATCGCGAAAGGTTGAGGTGTAAGGCTCGGATTGTTTTGTCTTGACCAAGATTACATAGTGCATTTAATTTCAATAGGACCTCTACAATAAATTCTTAATGAACATGGAAGAATTAGACCTCGATGGTTCGTTGTTTCTTAACCTTACCTGAAATAGGATCAATTAAATTGCTTTGACTTATCATGGGTAGCAATATTCAACCTTGGGCAATATTGGTCAATTGCTAATTTATAACATATAATCATTTAAAAAGTTTTATCATACTAAATCTTGCATTTGTTTCCGGTATGGATAATAATGTTGAATTTCCTCGACCAAGGAAAAAAGATATTAATTAATGGAAAATATTTTTCATGGGCCAGAATTAATTAATGGGCTAGATAATCTTAAACACGGACTTAAGTATATTAATATGGGTTAAGATGGATAGTCTTAATATTAATTATGTAGTGGGATTAATTAATATTTATGGGCTTGAATTATATTGTGGCTCAATATTAGATATTCAAGATCCAAACAATCTTAATTCTCCTAAAGGCCCCCTGTAGCAACATATAGTCCAATAACAGCAAAGGTGATTAAAATAAAATAAATATTGTTGCTTATATTTCCTCATTAAATTCAAAATTATGAATAAAAGCCAGAAACTTTGAATTTTGTTATGGAATGAAGATATGTATTCTTGGAATACAAGATTATCTCATTAAATTCAAGAAATCTCCCTGATTCATTTTTTCGAAATTTTTGAAAATGCTTGAAAGATTTTCTTGATTTTCTTGAAAAGATATTATGGAAGATATGTTTTCTTGAAATACAAGAATATCTCATAAATTCAAGAAGATCCAAATCTTGGATTCTTGCTCCTTAGATTTTTTGAAAATTCTCCATAATAGAGGAGGTGGATTTTGTGGAATATTTTAATTATGGGAAAAGAAATATATAGGATATATTCAAGATTTCTTGGTGACCAAAAAAGTCTTATCCCACATTGAAAATTTCACAAAATTTAGTTTTCCTATAAATTGGATGATTAGTTCATTCCCAAAGAACCATGTCTTTGGAAATATTAGCAAATCCACAAAAAGCATCCTTATTTTTTTTTTTGTTAATTGTTCGCGAGTATCTTTCCAATGGTTGTCGAAGAAGAGCTGAATACTTGGGAAGTCCTTTTGGTTAGTCCGTCCGGCCAAAGTCACTACCAAAGGAGAATGCGTTAGTTTCGTGATTTTATATGCATGATATGTTGTTGTGATTATTATTTGAATTAATATAGGATTAATTCATTAGTAATAATTAATGAATTAAATTTGTATTTAAATATTCACCTAATAGATCTGTGCGAATCATTCCCCAACAATTTTTTTTTTTTGCTCTCTCAATTTTTTAAATTGTAATTTTTTTAAATTTGAAATTGGATAGTAGAACTTGTTTTTTTTTACTATCCAATTGAATGTTTTATTTTGCATGCATATAAACCGTGGTTTTTAATTCGATTCGCTCGATTGTTTTTGCAAGTCACCACGACCTTTTTGTTTAGATTTTGATGCTGATTAATTTTATTTATTTTTTGTAAATAAATTGTAACCTGGATCAATTTTTCGGCACTCTCCCGTTTCTGTATGAATTGATGACTTGGGTTACAACATTAACGTTTTCTGGACTTTGTTTATTTATTTGCTCAAGGAATTAGTTTTACTTATAAGATCTATATATCAGTTGCCTTAATGCACGGGAGTATTGTATTTTTAGAAAAAAATCAAACCAATGATTTTGATAATTTTTTAATCATTTGTGCTTATCTTATGCTTTATTTAATTTGTTTAAATGTGTTTTGCATGAGGGTTGCCAAATTGAAAAATCTCAACTTCAAAATTACTAAGTTGTTTTAAATAATTAATTGACAATTTTATTCCTGATAATAAAATTGAATTAATTTTGCCTCCGTATTTATTTATTTGTGACTTTTGGAGAAATTCCCCCAACCAGATTTGAAAAAGATAGGTTTCACATGAATGAATTCCAAACGGATGATTGTGGGTTATTACTGGCGGCGATTGAGATCAAAAGCGTAGTAATCCTCAGATTTAATCATGGTTATTACTTAATAAAAATTGATATGCATATATTTCTCAGGAGTCCTGTGAATATTGGTCAAGTAGTCCAACTATTAACTGATATTAAGGGTTTGTAATTGTTCTTGTTTGTAACTGCTTTTGATGTGTTTTAAATAATGACCCACCCAACGTGGCTTATTTAAACTGCATTATAGATGTTGGTTTTTTTTAATTGTTCATATTTTTTTTAGATTTTAAATATGATGGCATGTGATCAAACCTTGTGATATATTTTTTTATGCATATTATTGTTTATTTTTTCATCATGTGTTTCTAATCCACTATCGAATATACCTAGAGACCTTTTATTTTTGGTGAAAACTATTTTGGTTGGAAACACAAAATAAAATTTCTTCACCTTCCGAATGGGTAGATTCACCAAAACCCGAAAAACCAACTAAGGATTCAAGAGATGATTTATGGTGAATGGGATTTGTCAAGGTTTGATGAAGGAAACAATTACGCACATATGTCGAGGTTGAGGCGCCTTCATCAAGATTATGAGTTTGCAGACATCTTAAAAGAATCTTACATCTAACCCATATACCTTTTGAAAAATTGTCGAAAAATTGGAAAAAGGAATCTTTCTTTAATGGTGATTTGAGGAACTTGAGATCCTCGGCGAAAAAATATGACTTCAACACTAAGGTTGATTTCATTCTCCAATCCTTATCAAAGAAAATAATCACCGCTATCTTGAGTATCTAATGGAAGATCAAGATTTTAAAGTGGAGGATCTTATAAATGCTTTGACTTTGGTTGAAAAGGAAGTGAAGGAAAAGAACTTGGGGAACGGAAATCTTTTTCATCCTAGATCAAGTGGTGATAAGGATGATGAAAGAAGAAGGTTAAACCAAGAAGACTTCAAATATGAATCATTTTGGAAAGCGGGATAGTAGGACAATCGAGGTCATGTTCCGATCCCAAAAGGAAAGGAAAGAAGGTTTAGTTGTTTGAAACTTGTTTAATGGGCGATGCCTCCCATTTTAAATACGATCCACTAATCATTTTGTTTCTGGTTCATAATTAAGTGGGAGTATAGGTCCTCATCACATTTGAATTTTGAGTGGCGATTGAAGCTTACCTGGAGAAGCGCACTGTCTTTTGAAGATTTTTAAGATATTCTTTACGTTTTTTTAGAAAGAATTCATTTTTTGGTTTCTAAACTTTTATGATGGATATTTTGGTTACTTTTTAATAAAGTTGTTACCAAATTTAATTTTTGATAAATTTATCTGATGGATTGTTGAATGATCTTATACAATTAAAATGAAAAAAATATCCTATAACACATCAATCGAAAAAGAAAGTGTTCATGCGTGAAACGACACTTCTTTAATCTATAAATTGGGTCATATAAATCCAAAGAGGATCCAAAGGTTGGTAAGAGATTGGTTCACTATTGTAGTTGAACCATTCCAACCTCGCGAATCATGTTTGGAAGGTGATATGACCAAGATGGCATTTTGCCAAGGGAATGGGGCTAAAGAAGTGTTAGAGATCGTTCACATAGATGTAATAGTTCAATGTCAACCAAAGCAAAGAGGAGGTTATGAGTAATTTTATTGATGATTACTCAATACATTTTCCTTAAGAAGCTGAATTTTTGAAAATTCTAAAGAATTTATGGCTCAGCATATGGAAAAAGCGTATCAAGTCTCTACGATCTGAAAATCGAATACCTCGTTGAGTTTTTTATCCGATGAAGGGATTGTTTGTTAAAAAAGCGGGGATTTGAAAATGAACATAATTCTTTTGCAATAAAGATCAATTTTATATTCTTCACGGAGGACACATTCTGAACTTGGTGCTATCCAAAGTTGGGGGTCTTTTGGCAGGTTGGGTTTAAATTGGACAAGGAAATAATGGATCCTCGATTTTTTGTTTTTATAGGATACTTTTTCTATTTCCAAAGGTCAAAAAGGTGGACCACTTTTTAGATTTTGGAAGAAAACTATAGAACCCAAAGAAAACCCGTGAGATTACCTTAAATACCGAAAACCTCGGTCTTATTGAAAGATGAAATTAATTCGTTATAATGGGAGGGTTTTTTATTCTCATGGGATGTCTTGATTTCCCGAAATCACCCATGGACATATGGGACTCCAAGATAAGGATCTGCATTCTTGGCAAACAAATATCACGGGTTCTATGTTTCAAATAGATCTTGTCAAACCACTTAATGAATCAAAATTGTATGAAATTTATATAAGGCATGGACAAGGTTGAAACCTTTTAAAGCAAGACTAATGGCGATATTTATACTCGCGGAAACTTTTTAGGACCATCGGTCTCTTATCGATTCTAAGAACTTTGAATCTGGCGAATGGATATCAAGACAGTTTTCTTAAGTCTTCTTGATAAAGAGATCCATATGCAACAACCCCCTAGTTTTCATTGAAACAGAAACACCCAAATTGTAAAAAGCCCCATTTACACTCAAACAGGCATCCGAACTTGGAACCAAAGTTTTGATCATATTATAAAGTCTTATGGGTTTTATCAAAATTTGAAAGTTAAAATAAAAACGTTTAATATATTTATTCTTAAATTAAGATCACATTTTCAATTTTGAAGGTGTGATCGGGGCGTAAAGATTTTTTTTCAAAAGCAGTTTTGATATGAAAGACTTAGGGAAAACCGGACACATCCATCAAGATCACAAGAAATTGAAAGTTTCATCAAAATTTTGAAACATATATTCCAAGAAATTCGTATCCATCTATCCAAGAAAATATTCCAAGATTAAAGGAGATAGATGACATGAAAGGTATTCCTTGTGCTTCCGGTTTAAATATGTATTATTGAATATTAAATTGTACCGGATATCTAGTTTTTACATAGGCATGGTAGCAAGATATCAAAGTAAATTGGACGACGCTTAAAAACATTACGAAGTTTTGGTAGAATGTTGATTTATCAATCGAATCCAATCCCCATCGTTTGGATGATATAGATTCCGAAACCCTGAGGTTTCCATTTGGGAAGTGTAGCCATCAAATGGACAAACAAATGCATCACCGAAACCATGGGACTGATGATGGAAAAGAACTTGGGCTCTAGTTCTTAGTGGACTTGGATTGTGTTCTGAATTTGATTATGCCGTTAGTTGAAATTCAAGGAACCAAGAGTCCAAAAACAAACACTTAAAGTCTTATAAATAAAGAGGATATAGATGAGGCAATAATCCATTCACAAAGCGTTTGCCTCTTCTTCACATTAGATGTGAAATTTCATTAATTAAGTGGGAAAATTTTTCGTTTTAGATGTCATATAGACGTGTTGTAGTATACTTAAAAAGCGGACTTTGAGTATAAGTGGGAGATTGTTGGGATTATTTTGAAAAGTATGCTTTTACTTTATATAATCGGCAACTAATTTCCGAGACTTATTTATTGAAATAAATTGTTTATCATCGATTTTAAATATGATTGAATGTTATATATATTTATTTAATCATAATTAAATGCGTGTTAAATTAAAATTTAGTGATACCCCATCACGAAGATTAAATTAAGTTTTAACTATAAGTACGCCATTCACGACCTAGATGGAAATGAACAACCATCGAAAAGGTTGAGGTGTAAAGGCTCGATTGGTTTGTCTTGACCAAGAGATTACACTTTAGGCATGACCGATCTTGTTGAATAGGACCTCTGGGAGGATAAATTCTTGAGAATCGAACATGGAAGAATTAGACCTTTTCGTTGTTTCTTAACCTTAGTTAAATAGATCATGGGATTTAACTATTTTTGACTTATCATGGGTAGCGGATCGAATTCAATTCTTGGGCAAATTATTGGTCAAATTTAAGATTTAATTTTTTATTGGGAGGTTCATAAGTTTTATCATACCAAATCTTGCAAGTTTTGTTTCCCAGATGGATAATAATGTTGAACCGTTCTCGAATAAAGATATTAATTAATGGAAAGCTATTTGATTGGCTTGAATTAATTAATGGGCTAGATAATCTTAAACAAAATAATGAAATATTGAAAATAAAGATGGATAGTCTTTATTAATTATGTAGTGGGATTAATTAATATTTATGGGCTTTGAATTATATTGTGGCTCAATATTAGATATTCAAGATCCATTAAAGGTCCAATCTTAATTCTCCTAAAAGGCCCCCGAGTAGCCCAAAATATAGTCCAATAACTGAAAAAGGTGATTAAAATAAAATAAATATTGTTGCTTATATTTCCTCATTAAATTAAAAATTATGAATAAAAAGGGAGAAAGATTTTTTTGAATTTTGTTATGGAATGAAGATATGTATTCTTGGAATACAAGATTATCTCATTAAATTCAAGAAATCTCCCACTTGGTTATTCATTAAGAGATTTTCGAATTTTTTGGAAAATAGAGGACAAGAAAGATTTTCTTGATTTTCTTGAAAAGATATTATGGAAGATATGTATTTCTTGAAATACAAGAATATCTCATAAATTCAAGAAGATCCAAATCTTGGATTCTTGCACCTTAGATTTTTTTGAAAATTCTCCATAATAGAGGAGATGGATTTTTGTGGAATATTTTAATTATGGGAAAGAGAATATATGAGATATATTCAAGATTTCTTGGTGACCAAGAAAAGTCTTATCCCACATTGAAAAATTCACAAAAATTTCGTGCTCCTCCCATATCCTATAAATAGGGGATGATTAGTTCATTCCCAAGTTTTGAAATATTAGCAAATCCACAAAAGTGGTGCAACAAAGTTTATTTTTTCCTTTTGTTAATTGTTCCCCTTCCAATTGTCGAGCAAGGGCTAAGAATACTTGGGAAGTCCTTTTGGTTAGTCCGTCCGAAAGTCAACTTTATCCCGGGAGGTGCGTTCACGTAAACTCGTAGATTCCGCAACCATATGCATGATATGTTCTTGTGATTATTATTTGAATTAATATAGGATTAATTCATGCTAGTAATAATTAATGAATTAAATTTGTATTTAAATATTCACCTCGAATAGATCTATGCGAATCATTCCCCAACATATCCAACCCACTGCAAGTAAGAACTTTGACAGCAAGCTCACAATCGGTCTCCAACCAAATGTTAGTCCAACCCTTGGCCCGAGCAAAGACAACACCATGCATACCAGCAAGGATCTCCGCCTCCAAAGCAATACCACTCCCAAGAGTGACCGAGAATGCAGCAACAAACAGCCTTCTAGGATTCCAGACAACACAACCCGCAAAAATGCAACCCGCCTCAGCACTACCATCTACATCCAGCTTGTAGCACCCCAGAGGTGGCGGCCTCCAACGAACCAACGTAGTCATCAAGGGGGATTTTGGGACAGCGGGAACCTGAAGCCTCCTACAAACGAGTAAATCATCGATGCCATGCATAGTCCCAACTTTGAAGTGTTGAATCTCACAAACATCTTTCCTGCTCATAGGAATTCTTCTATTTGATGAATTTTTTAATCTGATTTTGTTTTGTATATTGCAGTGAGTATTGAGGAAAGTAATTTGAGTTATGAATTGGTTATGAATGTTTATTGCAATTGTGTAATTAAATTAATGATTTTGTTTTGTATATTGCAAAGAGTATTTAGGTAAATAATTTGAGTTCTACATTGATTATGAATGTTTATTGCAATTGTGGCTATGAGGAATGTCATGCCAACTAAAGATCAATGAAGTTGATGTAATTTAGATATTTGTCTAATAATGAACTCCTAAACAGTAAGTATATGTAATTTATAGGTGAAAGCTTCGAGAAGGAGGTCAAGCTTAATGGTGGTAGTAAAAAAATTTCAACGGAATATTGGTTAGTATTGAATAATATGCGTACTTGCTAAAATAATTGTTGTTCTTTTGTTCTAAGAAAGCTCATAGTCTCTACAATATATTAAAAAACCAGAGAGTATATGATAATATTGTTTTATTATTAAAAAAAATATTATGTTTTCTTTTAATGAATTTTAAATTATTAAAAGATTTCAAAATTATTTTTTTATTAGAAAAAATACTTTTTCTTCTAACGAATTTTAAATTATTAGCATATTTGATTTGCAATGAGCTCAATTCAATATTTGCCCTCGTGTCAAGTATAAGCAAGTAATCAATTTTTATTGTTCAAAATAATATTTAAGTCAAATATATATTTTACAAATTTTTTTAAAAATCCAATTATTTAAACATATTTTTTACAAAAATCTATAAAAAAAAATCATTTATCTACGCCGAATTTGCTAAATATTTTTTAAAAAAAAAAATTTACTATAAATTTAATAATTATCTTTGTTTGAAAAAACATCTAATTTCAGCCAAATATTTATTATATAAAATCTTTGAAAATCGAATTGCTTAAAGAATTTTAAAGAGTTATAACTAATCATATCTACGCCAGGTTTGCTATACATATTTTTCGAAAAATTTACTATAAAGTTATTAATTATCTTTGTTCAAAAGAATATATCTCTCAAAAATCTATATAATTATTTAAAGTATTTATTCTTAAATAATATTATAAACTTTTTTTTTCAATCTCGCGAAATTCACGGGATTACGTGCTAGTACATAATATATCCTAATGTTTTGTGATTTAATAAATACTAGTAATTATTCAACCCGTGCGATGCACGGTTATAATTACACAATTAATTTGTATTAAATTTATATAAATATTCATATTAAAGTATTTTTATGAAGACACGATCTTTTTTTATTGATGATATTATTTTTAATATGGAAAGTATTAATCTCTCAAAAAAATTAAAGTTAATATAAAATGAAAACATTTATTATTGTTGAAAAATTCAAATAAAAGTTTGACAAAAACTTGTGTGAATCTGAGTTCACCGTGAACTCGATTTTCTTAATATCACTGTTATGCATAAAAACTATTACTTTTATGCAAAAAAATTATCACTGTTTAAAATGTTTCTCAATCATAATTTGTTAATATTTATTTTAAAGATTTGTTTTCAATTTGACAAATATTTTAGCTTGAAAATTCAATAGTTTTCAAATGTAGGCCGATTTATGTTGGGACGATAAAAATCAACTTATATTAATTTTGGGACGATGAATTTAGTACTATATGCATGTGGTATGTGCAACATAAGTTTTGTTCTTATTTATTAATTGATTAATATAATCCAAATTATAATAAATCCAATAACAAATTTAATTTTGTTATTATTCATGAACTAACGAATACTACCTCTGTCCCAAAAAAACGTGCACACCTACTTTATTATCGAGTTTTTGTGAGGTAGTTGTTTATTAATATTTCAAATGATAAAGTGATTTTTAAAGATGGGTATTATAGATCTACCTCTCATCTATTGCATGCATCTTTAAAAATTATTTTATCATTTCAAATACTAATAACTCGCTCGCAAAAACACGTGAAAACAGTAAATACGCGTTTCTTTGGGACGGAGGGAGTATAATTCAAAAATATTACTAACCCAATATATATATATATATGGAATATCTTATGTATACGAATAATCAATCTCTAAGAAAATATATCTCAAATCAATAATATGTATCTAAAAATATATCTCCAAAATATTGATAATATTTATCCAAAAAATATTACTCGATTTAGCAATAAATTTTTGGCGGAAAAATCCAATGGTTTCTAAATTTGGGGTGATTTCTGCTTTTATATATATATATATATCCAAATCTTCCACTTCTAACAAAATTAAAAGTAATTTAAAAAATAAATAATAATAAAATTTTATTAATATCATATAAATATATCCACATTTCGAGATTTAATAAATATATCAAGACAAAGTATTATATGTAATTAGTGTACCACTCCTCAACCCATGTACCGTTGTCCAAATTAAAAACGGTTCAATATATAAACAAAAAATTTCCTTCTATTCACTTTTTTCTTCTTCAGTTTTTCTAGTTTTTTCTCCCTCTAGCTCTAATCTCCAACTCACGATCGGACTCTCTCCCTCCCAAAAACCTTACTGCTCATCTCAAAATCGCAATCTTCTCGTCTCTAACTCTCTCCCTTCCAAAATCGTGATCTGCTTGTCTCTAATTCTCTCCCTTTGAAAATCGCAATCTGCTTATTTCGTTAATAAATATATATTCAAAATACATACAAAGATTAGAAAAACTATAAATCTTACCTGGGGGCAAAAGTCGAATACTCCAATATTTAGGTGGTCTTTTCCAAATTACACAAACTTAGGGGGGCTAAATTCTAACCATCCATTGCTGGAGAAAAATGGTTTTTATCAGGGTTTTAGGGTTTAGAGAGAATTTCGATTTTTCTCTCACTCAATCTTAAATTTAATTGATCCTGTGAAAAAGGAAAGCTAATGCAATTGAGCGTTTCTACACTGAAATTAAGCTTGATTCAATTGTTTCTACACACATTATCTAATTAAAGTAGACCTAATACACATTCTTCCAAGATATTTAATTAACGTAGACACTTTTTTTTCCCGAACAACTTAGATCCTTTTATTTTGAAAACCTAATTAAAGTATAATTATTATCTTGTGCACCAATTGCATAAGGTGCAATTTGATTCAATTTTAATTTTGATGAACTATGCACTCTAAACCCTAACCCCTAAAGAATGAACCTTAAATCATATATGAACCATTCGAACCGGGTGAACCATGAACCACTTGGACCGAGTGAACCATGAACCACTCGGGTAGGGTTTTGGTCCGAGTCGAAGAAAAAAAACAACCTAAAATTAAAATTAAAAGAAAACTGAAATTGAAAAAAAAAAAAAAAAAAAATTTAGAAAAAGAACTCCTAAAATTAAATTGCACCAATTTTATTGGTGTAAGGGTAGACCTGTCAGAACGGGCCAGCGGGTCGAGCCGGCCCAAAACCCACGTCAACCCACCTTTTTGCGGGCTTTGACGGGCCAAACCACTGCGGGTTTGAGTCGAAAACTAATCAACCCAACTCAACCCGCAGCGGGTAACGGGCTTAGCGGGCAAACCCGCGGACTTTTTTTATAAAATATTATTTTTTTTCACGTGTACTTATAATAAATTTTAAACATGTAAACAATGTCCACAAAAATAATTTTAATAAATAAAAGTGCATATTTATTCAACATAAAATATAGTTTCAAAATAGCAATTAAAGTTCATAAGTATAAATTTAAAAACACAAACACTTTCGTGAAGCTGCGCAACGACTGTGATAATTTAATTTCTAGAGTTTCTTTCTTTTTGAAGCTTTTGTTTTCCGTGTGTGTTAGTAACTAGTTGAGTAGGATAAATTTGAATTTTTTATTTTTTTTTAAATTTTGTGTTAATAAATAATAATAATAAAATTTTAAAAAATTACATCCCAGCCTGCGGGCCAACCCGCCTCAACCCAACCCAACTTATTCCAGCCCACGGTCCGTTTGAGCCTGTTTTTAAACCCTCTTCAAACCTAGACGAGCTCGAATTAGCCCAACGGACCCTACCCATTTTGACAGCTCTATATATGGGTGCACAGAAGAATTTGCCTTAGAATATTCCTTAATTTACAATTGGTATTTTGTAATTAAGCGATAAATCGGTAATTAAAAACAAAAAATTATATAGAGTTTGTGCAAATTCGGAAGCACAGAGTCAGAGAGGGCTCTCGATGGAAAACGGCGATGGTTGGTTTGCCATCGATAAACTGTACCATTTCATTTTCTGCTTCTTCATTTCCATCGCTTTCTCCCTCCTCGCCTCGAAAACGCGTTACCCATTCCTCCGCCGCCGCAGCATTTGGATCGGATCTGTCATTTCTTTCGCCGCTGGCGCCGCTAAGGAGTTTGCCGACGAGCTAGGGTTTTTCAAATCTGCCGGTGCGTCCACCAAGGACGCCGTAGCCGATCTCGTCGGCATTCTACTCGCCGCCGTGATGCTTCACTTATCTAATTGCAGAGCATCCAAATCTCGGGTCAGACCCGATGCACTGGATCAAATCCGGGCGATTGAAATGGTTTGAATTGGGGAAATGAAGCCGTTAGTCGGTTTCTGTTCGAAATTGGAGCTGTCGTGGATCAGGTTAGGGCTTTATTGTATGTGGATTACAAGTATGAATTGTTCAAATGTTTGGTTATTGAGGAAAAGCGGTATAATTTTTGTTGATTCTCTTTGTTTTGAATCTTTGGTATGTTAACTTCAAACTCATATGATTCTCCTGATTTTGCTGCTGCTGATATTGATTTGGAGCTATTTTATAAGCATTTAAATACCTTTGGGAATTTTGTGCTGTTAGTGATAGGAAAATGGTCAAATGGATATCATCAGTGTATCTGTGAGTCTAGTTTTTGGTGTTCATTGTTTGATGATGTATTCTTTGTTTACTTGAGCACGAATGTAGTATCAACTATCATCTTATCGAAAGCACAGTTGTTATGAGCATATGAGTAGCTTCTATTTATCTTTTTCAAGTAAAGTGTACTTTATTGATACAGAGCAATAGTTTTCTGATATTTGGCCATGAATTACAGGAGCATGGGGAAATAGTGGAAAGGGAAAGCCAAGAATCAATGGTCGTCAATATGGTGTAAGGTGCTAAAGTCTTCAGTTTAGGTATTTAAGCAACAAAATATGTGATCGAGGTTGTAGATAAATAGAATAGTTCTGATGGATGCATTCATCTTTCGTTATCACTATCAGTGATTTTCTGTCTGCAAAACGAACCTCAGATTTCCCTCCTTCTAACGTTAACCTAAAGTTTGGATTTTTGAGTTGCACACATTAAATTCTCAAATATTCCAAGTTATTGAAGATACTAGAACTTGCTCTCACCTTTGTCTATATTGCAAATGCAAATGTTAATGATTCCATGCCCAACATACTGTGTTCATGATTGGAATAATTTCTTTAAATCTTCATCTTCAACCACGTGCTTGTTTCGCTAGAACTTTGCATCACATTTATGTTATTTATAAGAATCTTTTGTATGCTATTCCCTTTTGTCTTATAATAGTTTGATAAGAAGAGTGTTTGCTATCACACTTTCCTAATCTCACATGTTCTATGATAGATTTATGTTTATACCTCGTTAAGATTCATCTAGATGTAACATAGAGAAAAAATGGCAATCTTTACTTTTAAGGTAGACTTTTTATGTGGTCGACACAATTTTTTTAGAAGCATCTAGTTTTGCCCTGCTGGCGAGATTGTATGCCATAAATCATTTTATATGTGCCTTGAAAACCTTGAGTTACATTACATAACCAGAAACCAAAAGATAGATAGAAATGTCATTAAGTTGGTGCAAATATCAAATTTTGTTATGATATTTGATAAGATGGGGTTATTATTTTCTGTGGCAACTGATAATGTGCTCCTATATTTACCACTTGTATGTGTGAAGCTACGTTGTGTAAGTGAGTCCAATACAAATACAAATTGTTCTGATCATACTGGTTTTGTGCCCTTGATCTATGCACAAGAAATTCACATTTGTCAAATTATTGCAATATGCACTTATTGACTTTTTCCTACCTTATTGATAAAACCTTGGCTTCAATGTTTAAAGTACAGCTGCAATTGATCATATTCTGAAAGCCTTACGCTGCTAAGGACTTTTCATGTGGATTGCCAGCTACATCCAGCAGTTTAACTGCAGAGTAAACTCCAACCCCAGGCAGAGCACCAGCTTAAATGCTTATGTTTTTGCTGCAATTGGTGGCACCGAAGTTCTTACCGGATTCATTGAAGTTCCTGAAATTACTCTTTTCCCAGAACGAGACTATGAGAAACCATTATTCGCAGAAATCATTCTCAACCGATTAAAGTTTGTTATAGTGAGTTTAATTTTCGTCATTTTTTAAGATTTTTCGTATACCAGTATATTCATCAATTTTAGGGATGATATGGGGGTTTTTCGGAACATATGGCGACTCCAATATTTTCATGGGACTCGCCTTGTTACAATTCCTAATCAATTGTCTTGAAATTTTTGGTACTTAATTGTATTTTTCAATCTTTTGTAGATGTTTATGCACACTTTCTTATCGCCCATTGAATCATTCTTTTGTTTATACTGAATCGTGCAACTATTTTTTCATATTAATAGTTGCATGGTTCAGTATAAATAAATTGCACTTTTCAGTATAACAAGTTGCACGATTCTAAAATACATTATAAGTGCACGATGCATCTGGATGTATAGAAGACTTAGGCCCCGATTGGTAGCCACTGAAAGAATTGCTATAATATTAATGTCAAGACTATTTTAATGAGGAGAAATCCTATAAAGTTGATTGGTATGAAGTATTAAAAAGGATGTTCTAAAAATTATAAGTTGATTGGTAGGGAGTAGTAAAAGTGAATAAAATATTAAAAAAATAATTGAAATATTAACAAATTACTAATTTATCCTCAGCAAACATTTGAACCTTCCTCAACGAACTGCAGAGAATCGGCGAAGTGAGATTGAGATCGTGCAAGCAGAATTGCGCCCATAGGGATTCATCAGATGCCCAAACCCTAAAGCTTTTACTGAGGCAAGTGACGGAGGCGGCTTCGAGAGGGTTCAATTTGGAGAGGATGACGTGCATCGCCAGCCCACCCACGCACTCCAAACTCAATGGTGGAGGGAACTGAAATTTTACAACTCTAGAACAGTAGTTATTTGTGTTTAGAGTGATGAATGGGTGTGAAGAAGGAGAAGGTACGGTGATGAATGGGCGTGATTTTTTCTGGATGAGATAGGTTGAGCGATTGGGCGAGGATTGGAGAAATTGAGGCGGCGGCGGTAAAGATGGAGGTCGCCGGAAAGGGCAGCGGTGAAGAAAGGTGTGAAGATGGAGGTGAATGGTGAAAACCATTTGGTGGTGAATGAGGGTAAATTTGTAATAAATACTACTGTTCAAGTCTCTTTAATTTAATACCATGTGAGAGGTGGTATTATTTTTCATAAAGAGGAACAATGATTGGGCATACAACTTATAAGCGGTCGGCGATACCCGTCGAATCGACCGATTTCTTATAGTGTCTACCAATCGATGGACTAAATTAGTGACCAGACCCTTTTAGGCCTATAAGGGCCTATCAATCGGGCCTTAGCCAATAAATTTACATCTAAATATAAGTTAAGTCTTGTATGCATCGATGGAAATGATCGCGTAGTGTGTTTTAGAGCAAGAATGCAGCATTTTGCCATCGAAATATCTGAAAATATTTACACCGAACCATGCAATTAGTACTATGGGATAATAATTGCGATTTTTGTGTAAATAAATTGCATATTTTCTATCTTGACAAATTAGATGGTTAAAAAATACACTATGAAGTGTGCACATGAAACCAACTCATAAATATATTCTTATAGATAACTCATTCAATCTTTCTTTGTGACATGATTGATGGGAGGTAAGTTTTAATTAGCTTCAACCCCATTAAAAATAAAGAATTAAACAAACAATTCATATCTAATTCATCAACAAAAACTTAAAAAAAAAATTAAAATCATACATAAAATAATAAGCAATTGTTAGGATTTCAAATTCTTAATCCATAATCAATCTTCAATCTTCAATCAACATAAAACATGCTCGAATTTATTATATCAACTAATTAGAAATATAATAACAATAAACTCAAAATTACTTGTTCGATGGTGAACATTTGATCTTAGGCATTTGAACTCGAGACTTAAATTAATGAAGAAATCAAATTAAAAAAATCCTCATTGAAAAATAAAAAGCATAATATTTTACTCAAACACTCTCTCAATATTTTTTCTCATTCTTTTCTTTTTATTCCTAAATTTTTTTCCCAGTGTCTTCCATGTTCTCTTATATTTCTTTTTTGTTATTATTTAAATTAGAATCTTGATTCTCTTATAGAATTTAATCATTTTCAATTATGCGAATATTTATTTGATTAAGATATCTTCTCATATTAAGTGTTGATATTTATTACCAATAAACTTAAAAAAGTACAATCTTATATCTTAATCTTAATCTTAATACTATATATTGGTAAAACTGATTCAACTTATTTGGCGAAACCGCGTCAGTTTGCGCAAAGCCCAATTCAACCAAATTATTTCGTTTTAAAATCGTGCACTCTCATTAAAAGTTATTTAAATAAATTTTTAATCTATCTAATTAAATTAATTATTATAAAGATATACGTTTCTTTTGGACACAAATTATAAAGATATTTATATATATTCACGCCCCAATCTATCAAATTGAATAATTTTAAATTCTCTTACAAATAGATTTAGATATACTTAAAATTATAAAGATACTTTTATTTATTTATATATATATATATACAATTTTGATATGCAGACCACGAGTGGTCACCTTATGGAGCCCAATTGATGATTTGGCTTTCCACCTCACCTTATTATTTAATTAAATAATTTAAATTAATTTTGAAAAAAACCCTACACCCTAAAATCTAAATCATGAACCCTAAACCATGACCCATTCGGGCCGGGTGAACGATGAATCACTCGGGTAGAGTGAACCATGAACCATCCGTAATTTAATTTACTTAATTAAATAATTTAAAATAATTTTTGGAAAAAATATCTCTTTGCACTAATTAAATAATTTAAATTAAATTACGGATCCAAAACCCGACCCGAGTGATTCATGGTTCACTCTGCCCGAGTGGTTCATGGTTCACCCGATCCAAATGGGTCATGGTTAAGGGTTCATGATTTAGGTTTTAATTTAGGGTGTAGGCTAGTGTTTTTTTTAAAATTAATTTAAATTATTTAATTAGATAATGTTCTGTTTTAATCTCATCATCAATCGAGTTTCATAAAAGTTGATTTCACCTGGTCTCCATATCAAAACTATATATATATATATATATATATATATATATTCACCAATTCTTCTCCTTTGTTCTCGATAATCTTTATTTTTTCTTTGTTGTTCTCAATTTCGTTGCTTTGTTGTTCTTAATTTCGCAGGTTCAATTTCTTTAGATATTTAGTGATCTTTTGCATGTTTACAAGTTTTACAGATAAATGTTTTTGCAGGTTCAAAGGTTCTCAATTCTTTTTTAATACAGATGAGGTATGTATTTAGTGATGATTTATGTTAAGGTTAAAGAAGACAATATTCTAGATGATTAGTGTAGAGCAATTAATTCCCTGTAATTAGTACTTACCATATATACTTGCACATATTGTAATTATT